>JAMPIV010005285.1:61889-220700 GCA_024509875.1 Oreohelix idahoensis | reverse complement strand
CCTTTTGTTGTTTCTCTCGCCGGAGGTATCCTCTTACTGCATTCCCACAGAGGAGGCCACAGACCCCGCGAAGATCAACGATTACATGTCATGAGCCGAGATCTGCCAAAGGTGCGTTTGCCTAGACCTGGAGTGGACATCAGGAGGCGATTCCAGCTATTTTGCGAAGTTTTAGACAAACCTTCTATCAGTCTCGCAGCTCCCCAGGAATTGGTGATATCCTTCTAGCGCGTAATCTTGAGAGTTGTTTATAAAGTATAATTCCTTTCTGATTCGTGCGTGCAAGGTCAATTCTTTCCTTGGGGGGATGTAATCATGTTAATTATTTATTCTAGAATTTGCGAGTGCCATTTTACGATGTTCTATGTTTTCCTCTGCGGCAACAAAACCTGGGAGGAGGGGTATAATGGGATTTGTTGAATGTTGTATTTTTTTGGGTTGGGGGGTCATAACCGATTGCACAAGGTATGAGTACGATTGTTAATTTGTTGGTTGTGTCGAGTGGAGAGTAGAAACTTTACGTTCAATCGTTCGCTAGTTTGCTGTAAGGGGTTTTGGAGTGAATGGACACGGTCTGCGGTGGCGCGAAAAGGATTCTGGTCTACCTAGTGGGTTGTAAGAAAGTTGGGTGACGTGTGGGAGATGATAACGTTAGATGCAGCCAGCAGTGTTGTGTTGCTTGGTGTTACCTTCGAGGTTTTGGGGGGGAAACGGCGGGAGTAAACATGAGTGGCGTAGACTTAACTGGAGTGGATTGACAACGGACCCACCCACCCCCATGTTTTTCGTCCGACACATTACACACACATGTTTATCCGGACGTCGTTTTGCTGGTGGGGAACAAGTAAACGGAAAGTGAGGGGGTAAGTAAACAACGAGATGAAAGCAGGGAGAGGAGAAGCTGAGAAGCGGGAAGCACGTATACGATTAAAAACAACGTGATGTTGGGAACAAATATCATGTTTGTGTTTATCTGGAGGTGCTTTTGTTGTGTTACTCTTGGACTGTTATAAACCGGCTAGTAATTGCGCTAATTCGGTCCTGTTTGTTCTCAGCAATCTGATCCGCATGTGGTCCCCCCCCCTAAACACTCAAAAACACACCCCACATCACCCCAAACATATCGAACAACACCACATATCAACCAACCTAACCATCCCCCACCAACAACCCCCCCCCCACCCGTGCTCAACCCCACCCTTTTATTTTATATTATTACCTCCCCAACCATCCCAAATCCATCAACCGTTCCTGACGATATTCAGTTACCACCCCAGCATCCATGGGCATGATCCCATCCCGAGCCCACAATTAGGGCCTCTTTCTGCCATCTGGCAGCTCGTACATTTCAATGCCCCAAGAAAGAATAGTTGGAAGGAAAACGTACCCAGGGGGGGGGGGGGAGGTTTCTGTCGCCATCATACTTAACCAATTCAGGGGGGACATGGCCTCACCACCCACTTGACAGCAATATTAAAATTATTATATATAACTTTATATTTTAATCATTATATTATTTATTATTAATTATAAAATATATTTTTTATTTTATATTGACTTATTATTGATTAATATAATTATTTTTAATTATAGTATACCTGTGTGTAGGCGTCGGGGTTGTGCGTGATTAAGTGTTCCATGTTATCATTAAATGAAACAGCTAGTGATGATTGATGATAAAATCCTTTAGCTGTGAGCAGGTAGCTGTTTGACAGCCCATTGCCTCTCTGACAAAGCGTACAAGTAAGTTTCCTCAGTTGATGCGTGTGAGGATGTGTAGAGCTGTAAGTGACGATGGCTCTTGGGTGCGATGGCAGAAACAAAATGTAGTTGTGTCACAGAGTCAGTAGTCATTGGGCAATGTATCTAGTAGGTGTTCCACTGATTCCCTTCAATGGTGAGTCGGCAGGTGCTACAATTATTGCGGTGTGATTTCGTTAATTTCTTTTTTTTCTCTGTCCCCACATTATTTTTTTTCTTTTTGATTTTCGGCTTCACGTAGTGGGTTATATGGCTATTTTAAATGATTTATTGACGGGACATGGCCTGTTTCTCAGCTGGATAATTAGACTACTGATTTTCGTGAGTCATTTCAAGTTGTTTAACTGGATCTCAGGGTGTTTGGCTTCGCTGTTGTAATGTTTGAGAAAGGAAGCCCTGTCTGGTGAGGTAGCCACTGGTTTAGCTATTCTGTGCTATTAATTGTTTCTCCATGATCTGTTGGCAGTGTTCTATGCAATGTGGTCTATATTGCCAGGAACTGGGCAGCTAACTGCTTCCAACGTTTGGATAGTTGTATCCGGCTTTTTCATTTCCTGTGACCTCCGATATGCCCATGCGGATCCAGCTGCAGGTTAGATCCTAGTGAGCTGTAACTTCGATTCGCAATGTAGGAAAGTGTGATAAGCTGGTCGAAGTGTTAATCTGCAAATTTTTGTGTTTTCTAACATCAGGGAGACATTTCTGCACCTTTGCATAGGGGCTTGAAGTTGCCTGATTTTTGAGTGAAGTCTGAGAAATATAACGATGTCCTCAGGTGAGAGTGATGCCTGATTTTGCAAAGTTTCTGAGATTATCGGTGCACAAATTTTATGTGCGGTCGCTTTTTTCTAGTGCTGTATATTTCTGCCATCATAGCTGGAAAAAAATTTTCTCCGCAAGCGGAACCCTAATAGATGCAAGGGTGGTCTTCTGGTGTGCAGGTTGGGGTATTTCTTATCACTGCGCCATATATCGAGCATGTTGAGTGAGCGTGAGCTTTAAATTCAGATCCATCTGTGTTAGACGGAATCGAGCCTATGTTATATTTGAGCCGTATATATCTAGTCTCATAGTCTATAAGGCGAATGGCTTTTTCAGTAGTGGTGCTGGTTTGGTGTCTTGGTCATACGCTGTAGGATAGTTGTCCTGCAACAATGGTGGTTCATTATTGATAGTTTGCCATTTGGTTTTTAACTGTCTGGGTAGTGGGTGTTTGTGATGCTAGCATCTGTTTGACAGATGTTGTGCTTTAGTATTTTGTGTTTTTGTGTGCCATCCTGCTCTATCATTTTCCTATTCTTCCTACTTTGTGTCCATTCTGTCATGATACCTTTCCGTATGTTGCCACAAGCTGAAACGTTCTGTCTTCTTAGGTTTAAGGGTTCAATATTAGGTGACTTGTATATCGTCATGACATCCGGCCCTCCGTCGGCAGTTGTGTCTTCGTATGGCCACACCTTATAAACCGGTAAGATAGAGCGTGATTTTGGACATTTGCTCTAAGCTTTTGTAGGAGGGTCTTTTTACTTAGCCTATATAGAGTTTGGAGGGGGAGCGAAGTAGTGTCAATTACTGGGCGCCACATATTCCTAGTAAGAGTTGCCGTGTAATGCTCGTGACCTGGGTTTAGCTCTCACCACCCAAACGGAGAAAGATGTGTTTGATGAGCCTATGTCTTGTGGATGGATGCATTTCTTAGAATCAGCCCTTATCCTATGTGAGTGCGTTTGCATGTGAAAGTTACGCGTCTAAGCTCGACTTCAAGATATCCCTCGGGAAATTATTCGTTTATCTAGTGTGATCTCTTCGTTCGCTTTCATACCTCAATGTTTTTTATTAACTTCTTGCTTGTTAAGACGTCATAGGAACAGGCTTTGGGATACACAGTTTTTCTTCTACATTAATTTCAAGTGTTTCCAGAACTGGCAGTATGCAGAATGATGGTTGTATTGTGCAGAGGTTTCTTTGTTAATAATGTTTTTGGTGATCGGTTTGAAGAGATGTGTTTCCTTTTTGTCTCTCGAATGACTAGAATCATCTGCCAAACGAAGTGTCATTGTGGGCAGGTGATGACATCTGGGAGAGTACAAGTTTTGCTTATATAGTATATAATTTAAATAGTGCAACTACATACTTAATGCTGCATCCCTTGGGGCAGCCCTTCTTTCCAGGGTCCTTTGTTTTGAATGTAGATCCATGGGATGTTGTTTGGATTGGTTCTGTTGTGGAAAAAAAAACCTTAGGCACCATGTTTGTGACATCTCGCCCTGGAGTATTCCAATTCTTCGCATTTTAAAGAGTGAGGCCTATCCAGTATCAGACTCGATCATCGGCCGTTGGTCTAAGTCAATAATATTTTGGCTAACCTATAGTTCTTTGTTTGTCTGTGGTAAGAAGAGATCACCTATACTCTTGGGTGAGTCTTTCAAGCTGATCTCATTGTCTGTTTGTTTTCTTCTAAAACTGATTGATTGGGAATAGTAAGATCTTAGTGCTTTCTAAAGCCACCACTATAGCCTTTCATTTCTCTCATCCGTTTTCAAGCGATCTTTGTGTTTTTGTTTGTTTTTTTTGTTTTTCTTTGTAAAGTTTGATGTGCACAGGACAATCGGTCGATAGCTTGGTTACCTTCATTAGATGCGTTTTCGTTCCTTCTTTAGCGGACTGGCGATGGTAGTAGGGTCTTTTCTCTAGTGATGTTTGTAACTGCCTTCTCTCCAGGTCTTGTGTTCAATGAGGGGTCGAAGGATGGTGGGGAAGTGTTCATAATTTTGAGAGATTTGAGCAGTCATTTCGTTAGTGAGACCGATCTGGTCAGCACTTTTGCCTTTCTTGCATTTTTGTTTAGGGGGCCATATTGAGTTCTGAAGAAAAAGTAAAGTTTTTTTCAAGACTATCATACTCCCGGCCCCTCCCTCAATAGCTGTTGATTCTTCTCAATCTTTTGGTGGTGATCTAGATAGCTCTGTCAAGTCTCTTTGTGTGGTTGTTGGTGTTTTGCTCTTACGTTGGCAAACGTGCTATATTGAAGGTCTTCTCGCTTTCTGCTGCATTCACCTTTGTTAGATCGGTTCTGTGCTATGTAATGATGGGTTCAAGGTTTTTCTTTCTTTTATTCCTGAGAGATTTTGATATGTAACAAGGCACCCATGAATTTTTTCCGTCTTTCCCGCAAGTTTTTAACTGCTCGCATTTCTTGTAGACCCATCGTATCTCCTTTGTGTTTGTAATTGTCAAAGTAGCTTTAACTTTTGCAGTTAGACGGTATATAATCTACTTTGTTGGCTGGGGGTTGGCTGTTTCTCAACTTGCTGCTCTTTACTTTTTCCTTCCCAATTACAGCGTCCATCCAGTTCTGTTACTCCAGTAAGTTTTTTAAACTTTCCTCCGTGCATCCTCGTGGGAATGGCTTCTTTTGCAGACTAGAGTAGTGACTGAGGTGATTTTACTACTAGACCTACTTTGTACTATTGTCACAGTAGTCATATACAATCGGCTACGAATCAGTTGTCGTACTTTTCTCCTGAAGAAATGCCACGTCGCCTTTTTGTAAGTATTTCCATGAGGGTGTTTGTTATGTAATTTCTTTGTTATTATCCCTTCTTGGTCTTTGTGATCTCAAAGATGGGAATGGAGTTCTGTGATCACTTCCGATGTCATCGAGGACTTTAAATGAGCAATGTGCGGTGGATTCATGCTTTGCAAGTTACTAGAGTGAGATCTGATCTGCTCTTTTGTTTCACTCGGCGCGTTGGAGCAGAGCTCGGTGGGGTGCTAGAGATTTGCACAGTATTAGGATAAGTGTGGGAGTCGTTAGTGAGTTATTCTATAGCTTCATTCCAGTTGGGTTCCCGTCTGTGTAGCCCACAGAGGTGAATGACCACTTTATTGTCACCAGCCATTATGATCATTCTCCTCAAGATCTGTGTGCTGGTAAAAGCTTAAGAGCAGGTTGTGATGTTTTTTGGCGGCGGTTGTAAATGTTAATGATTTTCAACGCTTATCCACTCCTCGGGACTAATCACTCCGTGTAGATCTGTTTATCATTTTGGTTTCAATGAGCCGGAAACCTCTAGCTTATAGTAAGCAGAATTTTTTTATAGTAGTGAAAAATAGTATGTGAAACGTGCCCATCAGTATTTTTTTTTTTTTAAATAAACAAAATGAAAGTATTTCACAATCATTTAATCAAAGTAAAGTTAATTTAAACACAAATGTAAAGTTTCAAATTAAAATTCAAATATAAAGTTTTTTTTCATCTGTGACATTGTATAAACTTGTTTACTTTATGTGGCACAATCGCCTGAATTAGGGACCGAATCTTTGCCCCTCAGACACGAGATAGGCTTGTTAAATAATAAAATATATAGACAATAAAATATTTAAATCACACGGCTTGTTAATTGCACCACTAAACAACCCAAACATATTTTTTCATCGAAGTTTTATGAGCTTGCAGTCAAGAAAAAATCGTACACCATCAAACTGACATAAATAAGCGTGGGTCGCTTAAGGCTTCTATCATATATTTTATCCATAAATGCTCTAATGAAGTACTAAAGCAGGAAGTTAATTTATCATTTTATGATTTGTTTTTTTTTAATTTTTTTTTTCTTGCGAAAATCAGATGCACACGCTTTCTGCCGTCAATGTTTGATGAGTTAACATTTGAGTTTATACATGCAAGCTTTAATAATCACTTATTGAAGAAATTTTTTTTGGGTTTTTAGCATGCCCATTTAAAAGCGCATTGTGAACGTTTAAAATATGTTTCTTTCTTATATTTTTTTATTTTCTTCTTTTTAAGGTTAGAACAATTATGGACAATTGTGGAATATTGCACCAATACTGGTCTCTGAGAAGATTGGTTACGAAGGTAACTTGCTTCCTACGATGCATACTTTGAGCTCCGCTGGGCTTGTCTTATCTGGGGCGATATTTACTATTTTAGACTAGGCTCCCACAAGGAGGGATGCCGCGCTGGGGTGTAGTGTGTTGTACCAAACTGCGGCTGTGCGACCGTGTTGTGACTCAGGATCTAAACCGAGGCGAGGAAATTTGAAGACTTCTCGTTGTCGACAGGGATCTTGTAACTCGGATTTAATCGCCAGCCCTGGCGGATTGGACATTTTGAAGGGTGGGGTCACTGTCATTGTTCGAGACACTAGCGGATTGCGCGGACGACTAAAGCTGACTAAGACTCTACTGCTGGTACCTCCGAATATACGGGCGTAGTATCTGACTGAACTAGCGAGGGAACACACTGTATGTCTGTATCAAGAAAAAAAAATGGTGGATTACTGTCAACGTTACATAATCTCAGCTCATCATGGGTAGACAATACTAACTAACTTGAGATTTTGCCTCGAGTAATAAGGCGGAGCCGTACTGACAAAATAAATGTGAATAAAATTAATAAAAAAAAGAACTTAGAACTTCCACACTACTGACTTTGTTGTTTCAGATTTTCAAGGATTCCGGCCCTTTCACAAGTTAATGCTAGGTAGAGTTAGTTCCTGGGATATAAGTTGCCACAATGAACTGCACTCAAAGCAAGGTACACTGGTTCCGATCAAAATGCGATATTCCTGATTTCTATTCCTTACTATGATGTCGGCGATGACGGCTTCAGATGTTATTAAGGATGTAAGTTACTTCTTGCACAAAAAAGATGTATCAGATGAGATACCATCGGATGTAGTAGAGCCAGATAGAGATGAGTCCCTTTATGTATAGAACATTAGACAAACCACTTCTCCTGATAATAGATGACAAAGGGATGTTAATCAGAGCAAATCAAAAGGATAGGAATCAATCTGTATAAAACCTTTCATGTATGTATGATAGTGTACGTTCTGAAGCGTTATGGTCTACCTCTCCCATGATCTCCTTGTGAATAGAGGTTTAGTGAGGATATTTGTATATGATCTGCTGGGGTTGTAATTAACTTGTAATTAATAATGGGTAAATAGTATATCAACCAGAAGGGAAATCATATTTTGTAAATGTAATTAAGCAAGACTGATTTTACATTATTTATTGATTTATTGATCCCATACCGCTATCCATCCTGTCTTATCTTTTCGGGTATAGGTCACACTTATAAAGAATTCAAGTGTTTTTTACACAAAATAACTAAATAAACAGGAATGTCAATTTCCAAAATAGTTCATCAATATGTTCATAAATTTATTTTTCAATATCAATTATATATTTCATCATAGTTATCACTGTTTCGCTGCCCGACTGTGGAACTTCATGTTAGTCAATCAATTTTAATAAATGGTGCATCATTGTATGTGCTCATCATACTCACTAGGTTTAGTGTTTATTGTTGTATGTTTATTTCAGTGATTTATTTAGTCTGGCTGGATTAGGCTGCACCAGCTGGACTTTGCCTTATCCACTTATGATATTGTATGTTGACGTATGAAGTCCTCTCTGAGCACTGAATTTCCAGATCTGAAAGCCTCCAGGCTGGGAAATCTTGGCGAAACTAGCTCTATGATCATCAATGAACTTTCGCCACCTCGCACAGGAGTCCCGCTAAGAACGGTCGATGTACTCGCTACAATTTTGCGATAGTTGCAGGATAAAGAACCTTAAAACAAAAATTAACCACAACCTCTATATGTTCCCAATCACACTTTATCATCACATACAAGGGACATGTACGAACAAGTGTCAGACATTGTGCTAACAGTATGCACAAGGACAACATTTTACCTCGCGGACACCACTCACAGCCCAGTATCAACCGTGACTAAATTTTTCATTTATAAATCCTAAGTTCAGATCATTTGTCATGGCCTCCATACAATGATTTGATTATTTTCGTACTAACTCTATAATACAGTATACGATCGCCATACATTTTAAATCGCAAATCCTGTCATTCCTTTCCTTATGTTCTCTGATCAGTGTCTCGCTTCCTATAAGGTAGATATCCTTTAATACGTTATCAAAAGCATTACAGGCTTTCTTTGGGCATCATTCTCATCGCTTATTTCTACACATTTACAAGGCCTTGGCTTTCCATAATTAATAATAATATCGTAAATTCCTCATTAGCGCAAAGACACGGCGCAGTAAGGCAGAAACAGTGCTCTCCAGGTTGTTCGTTGTGACGCCAACTCCTCTTAGTTTGCACATTATTCAGGCCCAAACGTTTCCTTCCTTATCTTATTATTGTTCTTCTGAGTGTTTCCTGGTTCGCGTCTTCGTTTTTTCGCCACCATTACCCTCAGGAAACCAGAAGTTGATGAGGCATGTAATGGTATAGGCTCCAACTGTTGTTTTTGCATTCGCCTATGGACATGACCGAGTACTATCGTCCATTGGTCTCTGTTATCATGATATATAGTCGGGGAGACATTATTTCCTGCGCCTAGAAGTCTTCTGCTCTATTTGTCGATTAGTCTTGAATTTTCTCTCCAAGTCTGTTGTTCATTGAGTTTTACTTAGACAGTCATTTTGTTCGTCGAAATGTTATTCAGGCCTCTGTTTCTCCTAATGATTTTGTTATTTTCCAACTCTCACAGCCGTATGTTAACACTGAGCTAACATTTGAATTAAACAGACGAAGCTTGGTATGTATATTCAATGATCGTAATTTCCAAATGTTAGATAATCTATTGAAGGCGCTAGCTGCCAAAGCAATTCTAGTATGGATTTCTCTTGTTGTGTCACCATCCTGAGTCATTTTACTGCCTAAATAATTGAAACTTTCAACTTTCTGTAGTTTTTCCCCGTTCAAGATGATATCACTTTGGTCGCGTTAGAGAAAAGTTCATAGCTTTAGTTTTAGAGGCATTTATTTGGAGACCTATTTTAACCGAGAGATGACACAAATTACTTTAATAGGCCTTCTTGGGATGTTATGTGACTTGGTGTTGAACTTAATGAATGCTCTAATGGCTACATCATCTTGCCGAAATCCAGGTCCCTGTGGTCGTGTGATTCTTCTTCGCGATTTGTCCCATTTGTATATTAAACCGCCGTTCAACGTGAGCTGATGGGTGTAAGCGTCGAAGGGGGACCCAATCGTAATGAGCGTTTTGTTTGGGTAGCTTGCGTGGGGCCGATAACTACCGCCATTGTGGTCACTCACTGATTTACTGTAAGTCGTGTCTTGGGGATTCAAGTTGAGAGTTGGTGGTAACAGGACATGGGGATGCCTATATAGCATTTATAGCTGCGTTGTTGATTACTATTGGCACATGGATATATGGTGGACAAACGGTAAGACTTTATTCATATGTGGGGTACACGATTTCCTATTAACTGTATTAATGCGGTATGTGGCGTGCTTTTTTTTTACATCCGCGGGTTAACTTGCACTGGGCATGCACGGGGATCTAGGCATTGTTATGGAGGTAGGTCATTGTTAGATATAGTCTACCCCTGGGCACACCACAAGTAGGTATTAATTATAACGGAAAATTATCGCTTCGAGGAATGTTAATTCATAACTAAGTGTTATCATTATCTGACGGTTATACGGTTATTGGTATGAATGATAATAATGTATTGTATATATGTATTAATAGCCACCCAGATTATAGATTTATTGTTTTTGATTAGATGTATATTTTTATCTTTTATCCATTCAGGGAATCATCAGGTCACAAGATTCTACAACGGGTTTTGTTTTTGGGTAATCTTTTTGTTAAGGAGTTTTTTGATGGCAAAGTACTGTGACAAGTGTGTTTTTTTTCGTACGGCTCTATGATATACAATAAATCTTTTTTTTTTAACCAAATTTTAAGGGCACACTTTAGCCCAAGTTCAAAGGATCTTTTTTTAATTTTTTTAGTTACTCTGGTCTTGAGAGTGAGTTTCGCGAGCCATAAAACGGTGTTCGTGTCTGATTGTTCTTTTGCTAGATCATTCCTCGTTGGTCAGGTGACAAGCATCGTTAGATTGCGTTGGGTCCGCCCGCCCCCCTAGCCCGAGGTGCCCTACACCCCCTCAGCTGTGATTTGGCTATCGTCAGCAAACATACTAATTCTGATCATTTAACATTGTTTATGTGCGGCTTAATCAAGGGAATAGCTGACGTCATGGTTCGTTGCTGGAGGAACAGAAGCCAGGACTGAAGCGCATAAAGCATACTGTTTCCAGGATCCACGGCGGGCTTTCGGCTGGATGGGGGTCAGTGGGTGATCTTGGTCTCTAGCTCAGTCTGGGTTGTGCTGATGCTTACCGCATTCAGTTGAAAGCCTATGAGTGACGCTTACTGTCATCCTCACTTTTGATGCGGTCCCCTTTGGGCCGTCCCTACATACTTGGTTGTCTTGGCTGTTCCAATGCTGCGCCATACCTTGTAAATAGTGCATTTCTGGTCAAAATTCTGGTAGTCACATTGTGTATCATTTTGGCTTAGCCATACATATACCGAGAAATTATCTCTACTGCATCTATAGTCCATTAGGATTGCTAAGGTAGCATTTCTTTAAAGGAGATTGTACAAGCCATGTCTTACTTCAACGTATCTACAGAATCGCGGGATCGACCCTCAATGTATGGATCGTCATTTTACATGGCGATCCATTTATGGGGATGCAAATCCGACAACACACTTATAATTACTAGGAAGGGTATGGGCACCCTATTTTTCTTGACTGAGGGAAGTACATTCTCGCGGTATGTTGAGATATTGTGAGCATCGGCAGATGTGGCCGTTCGTTGAATATTCTTCTTCATAGTCCATTGAAGGATATTAGTATAGGGGAATTTCATACGTTATCATTTACACAAAATGGTTGTATTTCTCGTGTCTAGTTAGTTAACTGCATGATGAGATAGTTGAAGATCGATGATCAAAACCTTGAAAGGGGAAATTATCATTAGGCTTCACTTCTCTGCAAAGTCCCGTAATGGTTTGATCCGATAGTAAAGACACTTAGTCGATAAGTATGACACGTGCTATTTACAGACAGACAGATTGGCACGACACTTGTAAGCGTATGGTTCTAGATTGTTCTTGCTTTACGTAGGTGTATGTTAGACTTTGACTGGTTAACCGGCAAGAAGGCTTGAGCATGTTTTAAATTTTGCAAGCCGCTAACGGGGAATCCTCCCCACCACGCTGTTGATGAAAACTAGTAATGGCGTTTTTCACCCGTACTATGTAAAGGGAGTCCTTGACGGCTTGCTTCTTGGGCCATCTGAGTAATTGCCACAGGTCAATACGTATTATATTGTCGCAATATTGCGTATAATGATGGATGTTTTATAGACCAACGTTAAATTCCTGCATATGGAAAATTTACCCATGCGTGCACTGCTTGCTCTTCGCAAGTCATGCCTTCTCAATATAAGGCAGGCGATTGAAATTCCCATCATGATGGACTCCGTTTCTCATTAAACATGGGCCATGTAATTATAGTCGTACCATTTTTACAGATATCAATGTCCTGCTCAGAGCGGATACGTATTTACAACGTGTTTCCGTCTTTCACGGTGCGTGTCTGTAATTAGGTGTGTCGTCAACACGCTTGGACACAGAGGGCCTCTATTCCCACTCCTGTACTCTGAGCATTACTCTACTGATGCTTCTTGGCTGATGACTATATCTGGTTATTTTGGTCTCGTTCTCCACTGGGCGTTAAATTAGCGAAGTGGTACAATAGGCCTCATGTCAGGACGATAACCAAGCATCGCTGTAGCGCAGTTCTATTGTGTTCAATGTGGCTAATGGGAGACTCTGGATAGGCGAGACACCTGTCACCAACTTGCTTGATCTTGATCAGATACTTACATCACCCTAGCTTATCTTACCTCTATTCAGCAATGTCTTATGGTTTGGTTAATTCACGACCTTGACCGCATTAATTGTACAGGAACACGAGTGTATAAGATAGCTTAACCTGGGGTAATCAGTTCTAATCCACTAAATATAAATTATAAAGTAAATATAAGTCCCTAAAGGTACATTATAATACATACATCACTTTTTCCTGCGGACCCTCTTGTCGCTGGTCACAGAGACCCGCCTATCTCGAAATCCCACTTGTTTGTCTTACGGTCGATTTTCCCCTTTGTAAACTCGTCTTTGGCGCGCGGATCGCCAGCAGTGGCCAGATGTCGTTGCCAACAATACACTGTTCGTTTCTCTTCTGAATCAACAATTAAATGTAGCTGACCGTTGTATCTCATGATAGGATTCTCTGACAGTATGTGGGCTGAGACCCCCGGGGGTTGAGGTAAATTCCATATTCATTGTCTTTTTATGAGCGCTTGATGTGAACCAAACGATTAGGAGCCGATGGACAAAAGTTAAAGAGAGAGGGAGGGTGAAAATCAGGAACGCATTGCAACACGGCGTCGCGCGTGATACACAAATGTGCTACCATGAGCCCGTAGTAACGTCTACATGCACTAATTTGTTTTTCACCGACGGACAGTAGATAAAATACTGACTAACCCCCTTTCCCAGAGGGTTAAAGGTTTATAAATTCATAAAATAATAACGGGTCTTATTAGGAAAGGAATAAACAATGTAGAATGACGGTTTACGGTGAGATACCATAACATGTACTGTCAGACATCAACTTGGGTACTGATCGTTTTCAAGGCACAACAGAGGCTTTAGATTGTAAGGAAATTCGTCATATTATTGATACACTGGGCAGCCAACGTAGCTGCTTTCAAATGGCTGAAACTTTGGGTTTCCTTAGGGGGCTTGCCTGACAAATAATATGATAGTGTAAAACGTTTTACGCATAATAGTCCAGGAATTATATAAATTATACCCAAAATAAAAATTGATGTAGGAGGATGCCTGATACAGCATGGAATCATTTCTGCTCATAAAATTTTTTTTTATAACGTGTTTGGAGAAAAATAGAGTTACGTTTACATAAATATAGCCTACCATGTAAAAATCTCATAATTTGATTGGACGGCAACAACCATGAAAGCGACTAACCACGATTGGTCGGGGGTTCATTTATAAATATATCTTCGTTTATGGTTGGTTTTAGGGGAGACGGGAAGTGTCGGTAACATTTTTGTCAAAACACTTGTCAGAAACGTAACGGTGGCTCATTGTGTTCAGGACTCGCTGATATACACACACTTGATTATTGAGTTGTAGTTCGAAACCACTTGTTTTAAATAATAGCTGTGATTAAAGCATCGCCAAGTGCGTTGAAGCCCAGCATAATTTATTTGCACTCAAATAAAAGCCTGGAACATAAGCAGATGGAAATTTGTGCCAGTAATTGTGCCAGAATTCATTGCTAATCAAACGTTATCTGTGTTTTTCATTTTCGATGTATGAATTGTGTGTAAAGGAACCATTCAACTATCTTTTAATGGGGGGATAAAATTGACTCAGTGAAATTGGTCATTTTTGGTGCTGGCTGATATCACAGTGTCGGACAGCATACTGGCCTGCGAAGCGGATCGTAAAGACTATTGACTCCAGCCTAGAATCAGTGAGGGTGTCAGGAGGAAGTGTGAGTGTTAAAAACGGCAGGGAATATACGGCCAATACGACCCTTTAGGTACACTGACCACCTGGATGATTGACTAGAAGAAAGCTAATGACTGGAAGCTGCAGAGGCGTTAGTGAACCATTAAGAGGGTGATATAAACTACTGGAATAAAGTAATTTGATGAAGCTGACTTGGGGGCCTAACGCTTCGAATCAATTTTGCCATGGTATTTGTGCTCAGTGTAGAACTAGAGTATCCAATTAGCTTTTGATGTAGTTACTCTTCGTTGCTTCAGGGACCGTGGTCTTGATGGTAACAAGAAGCTGCATCTACAGTACTAGTTATGCTGAATAGAGTGGAGACAGCATTTACATCCTTTCTTTTTTAGTTATCAGAGGTGTCTCAGAGCCAGTGGGTCTTGAAATTCGTACAGAGGAGTCTTTCACTGCACGCTTTGGTCAGCTTGAAGATGAATTCAAAAAATACAGTCGGGCATTTACCTGTGTGCTTGGAAAATTTTTAGCTATCTTGAAGGTGTCCAGCTGAGCTCACAGAGGAGAACTATTGGATGTGTCCCTCACATCTTGAGAAAATTAACGTTATTACTACACAATTAAGATCAGTTCAGATAAGATGTGTAATTCGTGCTTACATATCAGATAGAGCTCAAACATGGTAGAACGATACTCCTAATACTACCCGCGTGGAAAGAGCCAGAGTGCTTGTAGTTGAAATTAATAGATTTGCGAGACGCAGGATCACCATACAGACTCTTGATTAATGACTAGTAAACTGCCTGAAAAAATCTTCCATTACTAGTCTTTCTAGACCTAAAGACTCGGAACTTCGTTGGAGCATGAGCTGACAAATTACAACAGCAGCTTGTTGCAAGAGACATGTCGTTATAACCTCAATATTACCTGTCTTGACAACTGGGACCTCACTCATTAATAGAGTTAAACATGTTTACGTAATATCACGCTTGTCACTAAAGATTATTTCATATGTAATATACACGCAAATTCTGTACATAACTTTGTTCTATTCCTGGCTTTCGCTAGGTTTGATGATAATAACTGATTTGACAACTGTAGATTCGATATCTTACCCCCACCCCATGATTCGCTCACCCACTGTCACCTAGATAATGGAATTCCCCCCACATATTGTTATTTGTATGAAGTTATTATCATGTGACGACTCTTTCTTTCAAGAGTAGGATGTCTTTTATAGAGTGTTTATATGTATGAGTTGTGTAGGTGTCCACGCAGTGTTGTTCGAAGAGTTAGTGGTAGATCTAAATTAAAATTATGTTTGTTTATCTGTCTGTTGTTGTGATTAACACTTCATTGCATACTGTACATACCCTAGACACTATAATAGTACGTAGTCATCACAGACTATTGCTCCAGAATAATTTCTGGACTGAAGATATTATAGATATGTGTGGTAGTAGCAGAAGTAAGGTGATCTATAATAAACACTTACTCTTAATAGATTAGATATAGAGCATCCTTCACAGCTGATCTCAGTCAGTACACTAAGTTCCCTACTATAATATTTATAACATATCCCACTTCGTCACCACATATATTTTGGGGTCTCGCTCTTGGATTATGTGAATCTTTCACTAAGAAAAACTAAAAAATATTGGGGGGTAATTCACTTCAGGGAATATAAGAATTAAAAGGTATCCTTGGGTGGAATTAAATATAAGGTTGAGCTCACGGTGCCTGTGTTGTCCATTAGATATATATTTAGAGATTGAATTGTTGGTTAGACATTGTATAAATTTACCTGATAGACAATGGCGGACCTGGCCAAGTTTCGATCTGCTGCTGTTCAGACTGCAAAAGAGTTAGGATTAGATGGGCAAGTTATGGTTGCCTATGTCACAACGGAATGTGACAAATTTATTGAACGCGAAGAAAGAAGATTAGAAAAAGAAGCCGAAAGAAGGTTAGAGGCTGAAAGGGAAATTAAGAAGTTACAATTTGAAGCTGAGGCTGAGACTAAGAGAGGTTGCAGGCTGATGAGGCTGACAAAGAGGTAAGATTGAGGCTGGAAGGCTAGAAAAAGAGGGGACAAGAGAAGATTTGCAATGCTGCAGAAAGAGAAGAGAAATGAAATTAGCTGCCAGAAAGGGAGAAAGAGAAGAGAAGACCAATAATTAGCTGCAGGGCAGAAAGATAAGAGAGGAAAGGAATTTAGCTGCAGAAAGGGAAGCAGAAGATAAAAGATTACAAAGGGAACATGAGTTACGACTAAGGGAGTTTGAGTTTCAAGGCCATGCTCCTGAAAATGGTGCCAGTCCCTTTGCCTCTGATGCTACGGTTACTTCAAGGGAGCCTCTCAACCTCTCAGCTATGAATTTTCATTTAGATCATTTTGTTGAGAAAGACGATGATATTGAGAGCTACCTAAATAGGTATGAACTATTAGCTACCACGTATGGGTTAGAGAGAGAAAGGTGGAGCTTAAAGTTATCTCAGGGACTTCGTGGGGCAGCTTATGAAGTTTTTGCAAAAATGAGCAGAGGTGATCAGGAAAATTATGACATGCTAAAGCAGGCTCTTTTTGTTAAGGTATGAAAAGAATGCAGAGTTTTACAGGAAAAAAAATTTAGGAATGCTAAACTACTGTCAGGTGAAACACCTATCACCAGTTCTCTTCTGCACGAATAGAGACATACTTGGAGAAATGGACTTCTCTGGGGAAAACCCAAGATCTTAAGGAAATGGTCCTTATAGAGCAATTAAGAGAGTCCATGGCTCCAGACCTGAGAAAGTTTCTCATGGAACAAGGTGCAGAGAGGCTGGGTGAGTTGCTAAATGTTGCTGAAAGGTATCAAGCAGCTCAAGCAGAGGTAACAGGTAATAAAAAGAAACAAGTGGATAACTTTAGGGCACCACAGAACTTTAATAAATTTGATCCTAGGGATCAAAATAAAGGTAAGCACCAATTTGATAGGCCACGGTATGAAAATAAAAATAAATTCCCACAATTCGATGAAAGGAAATATGATGAAAGAAAATCTTTCAACCAAGGAAAAAGGTGGTGTAAGAATTGTCAGATGGACAATCATGACACTGACCGTTGCAGAAGGAAACCTGTGTATATGGCAACCCTTCAGGTCAGGTCGACCTCAAGACAGGAGGAGGATATTATGTTAGATACCACTCCAGAAGAGATGAGGAAGGCACAGGCTGGGGATAAAACACTCAAGCCTTGTTTCAGAAAATTGTCAACTTGTCATACAACTCCAGGCAAGGGAGCCTTTTACATGAAAAACAAGTTGATGTATAGGAAGACTGGAGCTAGATCCCATGGTCACGGACAGCTGGTTCTTCCAAAAAGATATAGGACAGACTTAATAAGGAGCCTACATGTGAAACCAGATGGGGACCATGAGAAGATAGGTACCATCATTCAAAAGGTGGCTCACAATTATTATTGGCCCCAAGCAAGATGGGACATTGAGAATTTTGTAGAAAGGTGTAGCATAGCACATGAGGGAACACCCACAAGTGGGAACATGGATCAGGACCTGGACACGCGCCACGGGGGCGCAAAAATTAGGCCTGATAATAAAAAGAAAAATAGATTTGATAAAGTGGACCAAATGGAATGGGAAGCCCCTTTTCACGGACAAGCTTCACTTAACTGTTTTACAATGGCCACTATGCGGAGAGTGAAAAAGGATGTCTTACCCCAGGATAAGCCGAAAATCCCTCAATCGGACTTAAACAAACTGGAGGAAGAGGATGTAGAGAGGAAATCTCTCATCAAGAATTTTAAGTGGGGAGCAAGCCCCAAAAGAAAAATTGGTAGCGGTCGTTTTGTGAATGATAATTCTGGGAGGAAAAATCATCACTATAAAGCTTCGAGTGGAAGAGACCATACCGGTGCATGGACAAATAGGTCCACACAATAAAAGGTCCATATGTAGCTTTGTTAAGAACGTGGACTGATGAAAAGGCAGAGGAAAACATTACATCTTCATACCAATATGTGAATGAGCTGACCACTCGGTGAAAAACTGGCTGGAAACTTGCCAATGAAAATTTGAAACAAGCCAGGAAGAAACATGCTGCCTATTATAACAGGAAGGCGAAAGACAGAAATTTGGCTGTGGGAGAGAAGGTACTGCTTCTTTTGCCTGGGAGTCAGAATAAGTTACAAATTGGATGGCAGGGTCCATATACAGTTCTAGAGAAGGTGTCTAGAACAAATTATAAGATAGATAAGAAGGGGAAAGAAAAAATCTATCATGTGAATCTCCTGAAGAAATATTTGGAAAGAGAACATCAGGAAGAGACACACTTGTTGACCTTGTCCATCGCCATGGAGATGAAAAAGGAACCACTTTCATCATTTGAATATCCATTACCCCCCTGTGAGACAGCAGCACAGGTGAAAATCAGTACACATTTAACGAAAACTCAGAAAGAGAGAGTGCAACAGGTTCTAAATAATCATGCAGAGGTGTTAACAGACCGACCAGGGCATACAAACCTATTGGAATATGATATGAAACTGATAGACCCCACACCTGTCTGTATGAAACCATATTCGATTCCGTTTGCTAAGGAAAAAGCTATGAAGGAAGAGATAGACTATCTATTGAAGGAAGGAATTATTTCGCACAGTGAGTCTTCGTATAGTTCCGGTGTTGTACTCTTAAGGAAGCTCTCTGGAGAACATAGACTCTGTATAGATTACAGGAGACTGAATGCTATTACAGAAGGACAGGTGGATCCATTGCCGGATACAAATCAGCTGTTTGCCAGACTAAATAAAGCTAAATATTTCTCAAAAGTGGATCTGAGTAAAGGATACTATCAGATTCCAGTAAAGCCTGAGGTTAGACCATACTTAGCTTTTAGTACCTCAGAAGGACACTATGAGTTTAATAGATTGCCATTTGGATTGAAGAATGCGCCTAGTGTCTTCTCTAGAATGATGAGAAAATTATTGGATCCTCTGAATAATCCCTGTATAACAAATTTTATGGATGATATCCTTATAGCAACAGAAACATTTGAGGAACACATTGACTCTCTGAACATGCTGGTTGATCGACTTAGGGAGGCAAATTTAACAGCCCGACCAACCAAATGTTGCGTTGGATGTAAAGAATTGGAATTTTTGGGACACACAGTTTATCAGGGAAACATGACCCCTGACCCAAAGAATTTAGAAAAACTACAGAAAGCCCCGAGACCACAAACCAAGAAGGACGTGAGATCCTTTGTCTCATTATGTGGTTTCTACCAGAAGTATATCAAGAACTTTAATTCCATATGTGCACCGTTAACTGAATTGACACGTAAAGGACATCCAGATCGCATTACATGGACACCACAATGTGAAATGTCTTACCAAGAATTGAAGGAAAAGCTCACAAGTAAACCCATTTTGAAATTACCTGACTTAAGTCAAGAATTCATAGTAAGGACGGATGCAAGTAATATTGGGTTAGGTGCAACTCTACTACAGAAATCAGATGCATTGGATGGGGAATTAAGCCCAGTGGCATATGCTAGCAGAAAATTGAATAAAGCTGAAATCAATTACTCAACTAGCGAAAAAGAATGTCTTGCAGTAATATGGGCAATAAAGAAATTCAATATTTATCTGTATGGGAAGGCCTTTAGGTTGCAAACAGACCACAAACCTTTATCGTTTCTAGCACAGGCTAGGCATGAGAACTCTGGGTTACTCCGATGGTCTTTGCTTCTGGCTCCATATAATTTTAGCATTGAGTATATATATCTGGAAAAAAACCAATTTGGGAGCGCGATTTTTTAAGCCGCCGCCATCCGTGTGATGAGAATCACCGTAAACCCCAGAAATAATAATAAATTTCTCTATGTGTATATAGAATAAAGGACTGACATATAATGTCTGTTTTTTTTAGAGGGGAGGTGTCGTCATGGAATATTCTAATCCACATATATAAATTATCAAGTAAATATAAAGCCTAATAAATACATATAATAAATAAGAAAGAGCAATAAACTGAGAGCAATGTGGTAAATAACAGTGCTGTCACAAAGAATGTACTCGAAATCCCCCTTGTTTTCTGCTTCGTCTGCAAATTGTAACGCTTTCACGTTGATATATAAAAGCCTTCTTTTGCTGTAACATTACCCGCGTTTCCCAAACACACAATGAAAATGTGCTGCTGCCTTTCTAATGAAAAACACATTGAAATATGCAAGTTGTTGAGCCTGCGTAATGACCTAAATTAATTCCTAACATTCTTTTTCTTATACTACGTTACCTACCAAAACGAACGACGATGGACAGAGATGGACAAAAGTGATAGCGAGAGAGAGGGGGAGAGCCGAAACGCATGAGAAAAATTTATTGCGAAACGCAAAGCCCGAACAAACACGCGTTCGCGCGATACACAAATGCTGCCATCACGCGTGTAAGTCTACATGCACTAAATTTTTTTTCAGACGGACAGTGATAAAATACACTACCCTTTCCCAGAGTTAGGTTTATAAATCATAAAAACTCTTATTAGAAAAGATAACATTAGATGGGTTTACGGTTGAAAACATAACAGTACCCAGACAGCACATCTTCGAAACAGGAGGTGTGAGAAAATTTGCATTTTTATTTGAGATATTTTGTGTTGAGAAAATTGCATATTTTGAACGCAGCCACGTAGCTCCTTTAAATTAGTATTTTTGGGTTCCTTAGGGCTTGCTGACAAATAATATGTAAAACGTTACGCAAATAGTCCAGGAATTAATAAATTATACCAAAAATAAAATATTGGGGGTGCCTGACAGCATAAAATCATTTCTGCTCATAAGATTTTTTTTTAACGTGTTTGAAAAAAATTTACGTTACAGAAATAGCCTACCATGTAAACTCCAAATTGATTGGAGCCGAAACAAATGTGAAAAGCCTACCACGCATTGGTCGGGCATAAAATACTATCTTGGTTACTAAGACGGGAAATAACCCCACACACTTGATTTGAAAGGGCCCCCAGTCTATCTGAATTTACACACCTAAGCTCGATTGGTTCGGGCTATATAAAATAAGCTATCGTTCGTTGTTAGGGGAGACAGGTTACCGCGAAATGAAGGTAAGAGCGGATTTTTTTTGTGCAAAAACACTTGTCGAAACGTACGGCTGGCTCATTGATCAAATTGTCTAACGAATGATATTCGAATACGTCACATTGGGAGCGTGAATGTGGTAGTTGCGATTTTACCCCTTTGTATTAAATAAGACTTTGGCATATAGGTAGCCTAATCAGTGCGTTTGAAGAGCCAGCATCAGAAGCCCAATTTGGACTTAACTGTACAAGCCTGGAATGCCTGGAAAGATAAGCAAGATGGCAGAGGCGTTTGTGCCAGAAGGGTAATTGAATGCCAGAATTCATTGTTGGCTAAACGCGTCTAATTCACATATGTTTGTGCATCTGTGTTAGTTATTCGTAAAAAAGAATTTAGTGGGACAGTGGTTCTTGTTCAGGGTACGTGGTCTTGATGATTAGTGCAGCTACCACGTAGCAATCTGGTCAGAGCTTTGCTGAATCCAGTGTCGGACAGCATACTCCTTGGTCCTTTTAGCTATCAGTGAGGTGTCGCCAGAGCCCAGAGGAGAATTCGAGCAGAGGAGTCCTTTCCTGCCGCCATCACTCAAGATAAGCAGAGTTGGCCAGCTGAGCTAAACATTATGTCCCCTCATCTTGAACTGACTTTTTAAAATTAACATTAAGAGGGGAATTTACTTGTCTTAAAATCAGGAACTGTGAACATCTCCAATACTAGTCCCTAAAGACAAACTATTGAAGTCATGATGACAAATACCAACAGAGCTTGAACAAAACAAAACCAGTATTACCTCATTTTACTACTACAAAACTGACACACATAGAACATTTGTAATAATATATGTCACTACAATATTCATATTAAATACATTCTGTACATAACTTGTAATTTAAATTGATTGTGATTCCTGGTTCCCTTGTAGTTGAATCAGGACACATATTCATTCATGCTAGTAATGAATACATATTGTTATTTGAACCGTTACGAGTGACTTCTTTAAGCTATTCTCATAGAGTGTTATATGTATGTGAGTGTCACAGTGTGGTTAAGAGTAGTGGATTAAATTAAATTGTTTATCTGTCTGTTGTTGTGACTTACACTTCACCATACCACATACCTCCTAGACACATAACGTAAGTCATCTACAATATTCGCAGAATAATTCTAGACTGAGATATTATAGATATGTGAGCCCGGTAGCAAGTCAAGGTCGATAATATAATTACACATACTCTTAATAGATAGGTATATTTAGTATCCTTCACAGCTCGATCTCAGGGAAGCTACACTAAGTCCTCCTGATAAACTATTATTTGTGTGTACCGCATACCCACTTCACCACAGAAGTGAACTTGGGCAACGTATTATTCTGTGCCCTCGAAAATGAGAAATAAGTAAGGAAGAGAGTAAAATACGAAAAGGGGAGCGAACCAATCACGTCACAAAGAGGAATAGACAGCCACTAGATATATCGCGGAAGATAATATCAAGTGATGGTCTTGGAAACAGTCAATTACAGTTGTCAACCAAGACGATGTGAGACATAAGACGTTAGAACTGACAAACGAGCTGTTGTAATGTAATTTACTTTTTCATTTGATAAAATGATGACGTTTGCATTCTGCTTCCATTCGTTCCCTATCTTCACCGTTGATACCATCCTAAACCATTGGATGTTATTAATGCGGCCTAGGCACCTTGAATCTAATTTAGCTTTCAAAACAGTTCCAGATACTTTGGGTAGTGCGCTTCTGGATTGAACGTCAGTTTTTTCTAGATAACCATCTGACTTAAAAGGCGTTTTCTTAAAACTCCTTGCCACCTTATGCAAATATTTTCAGATTGGAAGCTAAATGCCCAGATGTGAAATAGACGTGCTGAATTCTATATAGTTAGGTCTGGTTTCTCTACAACTTTCTCTTATGTACTTAGGACCCATTTGATTGTCAGGTTGAAGGCAACTACCCTTTTGATTGTGTGTTGGGAAGGTGGTGACCATTTTGTGATGTGTCTACTGAAGATACGAGCTTCCTTTGATTGTTCAGTGATGAGGGTTCACGCGATCCCTGTGATTGTCCATTGTAAGACTACGAATTTGTCAGGTGAGGGTCTTATAGACCCTTTCTTAGAAAGATGCACACTAAATGCGATAATTAAAATATTTGCCTCTTACAAATAAGACGCATTTTTTTACAAAGTCAAATCATTTAAGCTTACATAAAGTCATGTCTCATGAAAATAGAATAAAACTGAATATCGTTAAAATGTGATGGTTTAGTATTTTCTAAATGCAAAAAAATCTCATGATAATGAATAGCAATTTGGTGAAATAAAATTCAATTTAGGTTTTGCTACACGGACCCCCTACAATCCTCATTCATGAACAACCATGACCGCCCGCCGCAAGACATCCATGTGCGACTACAGATTCAAGAATTCCGTACTGAATCTAGAACGCGATTATTTTCGCGAGGTGAGGTTGGGGGGGAAGAAGGAGAGGTCTAGGGTAGGCTGGTATCTGTTTCATTCCACCATTTTGTAAACTGGGTGTGCTTTTGTGGATCCCCCATTGATATGGCTATTAGAATAGCGATGGCGTGACAGTTATATTTGGTTGAGTCATCTAAAACGCCGTGATGAATAATGTGAGAAAATCTCCAAGAGTCCAATTACAACATTTCATAGTAGTCCCGTCCTACCAAGTGAGGACACTGAGAACTTCGTGGTTGACGTAATTGATACCATACAACGTTGTAGATTTGACAATACGTAGACGTGGAAAATACGACAGTTCATGCCTATCTCATCTCTACCCTTATGTATACCAGTAGTAGATTAACTCTGTGACACTAATGAGTATTCAGCTTCCAATTTCACTTACTATTCATACTTAGTGAGCAAATCCATCAAGACGGCATCAGATAAGATTCATACATGTTTATCTTGATAATAAATTGACTTGACTTAACGAACGTTCGTATTTACGACTGTTGACAGCCTCCTCAAGGGCCTATGATCTCATCAGTCAATCACAATCAAGACTATTACAACCCATTACGAATTACTCCTTTCTTAGTTCGTTTGACAATGAAATCCGACTTATGATTAAAAGCAGTCTACTTGTGAAGTGTATACAAACTTGCTAACTGCCTGAGTTTTGTTCTCCTCTCCATATTAGCCGTACTCGCATGGACGGGCCTACTTTATAGTTCAATAACGCACGATCCGCTCATTCCACAACCAATGTTCATATATTTCAAACATCTTCAAGACACATTCCAGCTGCATTGACGTTACCGACTTTTTATCTCGATTCTGCCCTCCCAACACT
This sequence comes from Oreohelix idahoensis, assembly GCA_024509875.1. Lineage (NCBI taxonomy): Eukaryota > Metazoa > Mollusca > Gastropoda > Stylommatophora > Oreohelicidae > Oreohelix > Oreohelix idahoensis. The sequence continues at coordinate 196,083 of JAMPIV010005285.1, read as the reverse complement.
GTACGCGGCTGACCAGCTAGAGGGTACGACTTGACTGCGAGAAAGTCAATGACTGAAATATTGTCTTGTATAACATTATCTGTATCATTTATAATTTATTAGTCCTAGACATGATGTGACCTCGAGGATATGAACTTAAATTGCAGTGCAGCCAGTCACCAAGTAAGATACAATTAGTTGGCGTCCGAATGAGAGAGTGAGCTGAAAAAAACAATCAGTCTCTCAGTCTAAAAGTGCACTCTGCGTTGCGTCCACATACAGAAGTACGCTATATCTCCCACTTTGGATAACAAACCGACGCGCATTGTAATGTTACAATATCAAAATCTGCGTTGTTGCTGACGTTGCTGCAACCAACCCTATATCACTAGCCATTATGAAGTTTTTTAAGTGTTCGTTGTGCCCGGACAGCTGTATTTAACAGATGCCAGGACCTGGGGACTGCAATTATCTGTGTAATGCTGGTTAAGCGACGTTAAAATGTACGCAACAGGTGGGTTGACTAGACTATTTTTAAGTCAGACCATTCCCTTTTTCCCATAGGCGAGCATTACCGATTATACTACTCTCCCATTAATGGTGTCCATTCCTCACTCCCTACGCTTTATTTTCATACTCTTCTTTGTCTGTCTGATTCCCGTATTTGTCATGGCAAATGTCCTGAACTTGCCACCTCGACCTTCATACAAGTCATCTGAACTTGACTCCAACTCGTACTTTTGGATAAATTGCTCGTCATTAGCCATCCTAAAACTATTATAATCCTACTCCTTCGTTTTATCTTATTTTGTTTTGCGAAATATGTGTCCAGCCCTCTTATTATTCACCACATCCTTATTCACTGTTACTACATTTTGATCCCATTCCCTGTCTACGTTAAACTACCACTCCCGAATTTGTCATCGCCTAATAACTGAGAGGGTTATTTTTTGCATTTCGTTTGGTTAGTGTTGTTTGCCAACTGTCTTCACACAGGTCTTACCATGTGCCCTAGTTTTGTAGTGTCTTGTGTCTCAACTTGTATTAGAGATTGGACCCCTTTGTGACGCTCTATCTAACTCCAGAATCTCCTTCCCAAATTATGAGATTTTCACTCACGTTGATGGATGACGTGTGAGGCTGTCGCAGAAGCACTGATAGATCAAACTGCACTCCACTATTATGATTGAGAATGTACGGTGGGGGTTCTTTTGTGTTTGCGTCCCTCTGTTGCTAAGGGCTCATGATAGTCAACCTTAATCCGTCCCCTAAAGATTCCACGACAACGCGAGCTTGGCCAAGGAGCTTAGCTCGAAACTCATGCTATCCCCCCCCTTTTCAACCTTGCTCACATCGTCACCTGTACCAACATGGTCCAACGTCCTTGTTCTCGCTTTTTTACTCTCATCTCTCTTGCCTCTGGGCAATTTCAAAGTGTGTGTGGCCTGCCAGTCAACATGTTTTTTCATTCTTGTGTATCCTATATGTCGCGCATAGTCTAGGAAAGCACAACAAATGTAAGGCCTACTATAGAAGAAAAGCAACACTAAAGTAATACCAATTATAAACCCATATGGCGGAGCGACGCGCTAGCGTGAGTGAGTTACAACCCCGCCTCTTTTATGGCGAGTTCCGGTGATACAGGATTCAACCGCGGCGACGGCATTTGAGAGATTTTTCGTTGTCGACACGGCGATTATGGACTGGATTAAATCGAAGACCATGGCGTGCGACATTTGATAGGTACGTGTCGTCGCACCATAGGGACTGGCAGGTCTCCTGACGCCGCCCAGCTGCAATGTGGATACCTCCGAAAATCGGCGCGAAGTATTTGCTCTGAAATGAGCGAGGGGACACTGTCTCCTGCTACAAGAGAAATAAGAGGATACTCACGTAAAATCAATGTAAGGATTAGACATAAATAATACATGAGGATTTGCGCCATCGAAGATATTAGCTGGGACGATACGAAAAAAAAAAAAAAAAAAAAAAAGACAAAAAAAAAAAAAAGAGACAAAAAAAAATAACCATTAATGGGGGTATTGAACCGGGGGGTTTATCACATGCACAAAAGAAATCCAATGCCGTTTGTGCAAAAGGTCCTAAAATACACAAAACGACATGTCATCTAAGTTCCTGTCATCAGTTCCCCCCATTTTGATCTTGTCATCTGTTTGTGAAAAGGAAGATAGGTCTTATGGTTATTATTAGTGAGCATCAGAAAGCGGATCTGTTAACGATTGTGCTTCTAAAATATAAACATAAAAAAAAAACTGCAGATGTAAGAACACAGCTACTTATCAAGTTTGTGATGCATTTTAAATAACAACATTTTTTTTTTGTAACCTCGTGATGCTCTTGTTTTAAGGACAATCTCATTGCGCACCACGGAAAACTTCATCAGACTGCCCATCCCATCTCACTTCTACTGTGTTTTACTGACCAAACAAGGACGGATCTCGCCTATCACAGCCTGCACGAACTCCGTGTAGCACCGGCGAGAATCCCCCAATGTGTGTAATACAGGAATCACACATTCTATAATATATTTTTAGTCGGTGGGTTTATGGATTGTAATTTTTTATTTACATTTTTGCAAGCGGCCAGTGTTTGTTTTCTTACTGTGAAAGACAGTCAGTCAGTAACAGCCATATGGTACAATTTTACAGCAGGGGGTCTGGCAGGTCAGTCAGGATACGATATTACCTGAGTATAAATCCAGTATATGGGATATTTCGGGTATATTTAAAGGCAAGCTGCCGAGAGCATTTAATAAACAAGACTTTAATCTATCGTGGCAACTTCAGGCAACTAGAACGCATCTGCCGCACGCTACCCGATACTTAAATTGCAGATGTCCCGGGCGGCTCAAAGCAGTACTTTTTCCCCGCACTGATTCCCAATGATAAACTTCTCGACGCTGGCTACTAAACCCTATATTTGCGGTGAACTGTATGCAGGATTAAGACGTGATTATAGTAGATATTAATATGTATATGTATAGATCCTCTATACACAATGGTTCCAAGTGTTACAAAAGTAGATGCCCAAAGCTGGTAAGGGGATGCGGAGTTGCGAGCCCTCGATTTAAATGAGTAGGACTTCTTAACGAGTTTGCAAGTTGAATAATAGCCAGAGCTGCATACTTTCAATATTACTTTTGATTCATACCTAGTCCGTCCTGTTCCTGCTCACATAGAAATAGATTCAAGAACTACAGGAACGGTTATGGTAAATGTGTCGAATCTTTGTGCAACAAAGTTCGTCGGCTCAGTGTCCAATTTGACCTTATATAGGATAAGATTTAAAGAACACGTCTAGTTAAATATACAGCTCAAATTTGAAGCCGGTTTTTTTTTTTTTTTTTTTTTAATTTAAAGTCATCAATCGACGAGTGTATGTGTAGTGGTGTGTTTTTTTTTTTTTTTTTTTCACACCCTCGTACTTGTCCATACAGCGTTAACTCACGCTGTATTTTAGCGATAAAGCTCACTCAGCAATTTTATGCAGCATGTAGCGACATCATACTATGCGTTTGTTTGGTTTGTTCACTTATTTCCCTGTGCTGCCGAAATATCGAGATCTGTATCTTTGTACTTTATTTTGACAATGCTTACATTAATTTGATCCTTATGCGATACCATACTTAGGTTTGTTTGCTCTCGCGTCGAGTTTGCGTTGCTGTTTGTGGGTATTGGTTTGATTTGCTTTGGCATCTTAGTTTGGTTTTGAATTTGGTTCTAAGTTTGGTTTGTTGGTTTGATGTTTGGTTTGGTATTGGTTTGATTTTGGTCTGGTTTGGTTTAGTTTGACTATTCGGTCATCTGGTTTAGTTTAGGTTTGACTAATGCCCAGTAAAGCCACCGTGTAGGTTCCCAGGGGTCTCTGACGAGCTGCTAGTGCGGTTTGATGGCTTTTGGTAGATTTGTGAATATTTGATGGTTAAGTAATACTAAACTATTAATGGGTATGAGGCCCAGACTCCGGTCTGAAGGCTCTACCAATGAGAATAAACATGTAGTTACGTGAATTGTCAGGAAGGCCTTGTTCTTGCTAACCACTACGACCTCACACTCAATTTTTTTTTTCATTAATGAATGTAGCCTAGTGTTAAATGTCATCGAGGGTAAATGCATGCTTGTTCGTAATGTTTGGTATTTGTGTTAGTTTCAGAATACACCCACAGATATTAGCAGACTCAGTGTGAAATATTTAACAGACATATTTATAATACAACTGAAAGCTACTCAAGAGTGCTGTACAAATTTTTGATAGAATATAATATTACATTTATTTGCTTCTGAGATCTATCAAGGTTTGATGTTGACCAGAACTTTTTTTAAAAATAAAGGAGTGTTTGAAAATTATATGAAAGAAATGCATGGAATGTTACATATAATAAATGAGGCAAGAGTATGATTTTCATTATATAAAGTACTAGAACTTAGTTAGTTTTATTAAAATTGTTCTAGTATTCATCCTAACTAGGGAGGATAGTTAATAGCTTGTGCCTGTTGTGGTGTAGGCGCAATCATTCATACATGACTCTGTCTTATATTGATCTACGACAGTGACTTCCAGTAAAATTGTCATAGGATATTTTAATGGGGTTAATTAGCAACTAAAAGGCAGTTGGGTGAACTTCCAGCCCAGACCAGAGACCGTTCCACATCAACTCTATCCTGCATTTATAGCTCTGGTGCTGAAATCTGGTAGGTAACACCTCTCTGTGCTGGCGCGGCCAATATTAGTGGTCTCTGTCACAACGTACTGCACAGATCAGCTCGAGTAAAATCACCACTGAATGGACACAGCCTTGTTGACAGCTGAAAAACTCACAGCTCTGCAATCGCAAAGTATTGGCGTATGTGTCAAAATTCTATTCTACTACCACGTTGGCGACACACCCCCCCCACCCGCCACCCCAACCACCAAAAAAACATACAGGTCCCCCCCCATAAAAAAAAAAACCAAAACATTTACCTTGGAGTGGTGGAGCCACGCATCGCTAGCGTAGCTGGTTACAACACCGCTCTGGCTGAACGTGGTCGTGTGTGATACAGGGATCCAAACCCAGGGCGACGGCATTTGAGGAGAGATTTTTTCGTTCGACCGAGGGATTTGGAGACTTGAATGTAACTGCGACGAATCCTCGGCAGTGTTTAGGAGGACATTCTGATAGGGAGTGGTCGGTTCGACGGCAGGGGAACTGGCGAGCTCTCTGAGCCGCACATCCACGCAGCTGACAATTGTGTACCTCAATTTATATTCATGCTGAAAGAAACGACCCCCCTCGAAATCTTGCGAGTCATCTGCCTGAACTGGTGAGTGGACACCCTGTCTCGTTGAACAAGAAGAATTAAAGGGATAACTCATTACAGTAAATATACTATGTCAGGTTAGATGCATTAAACTAATAAACCTTGAAGATTTCGCTCAGAGTCCATATTAGCGGGCGTCGCCCCCCCCCCCCCCCCCAACAAAAAAAAAAAAAAAAAAAAAAAAAAAACAAAAAACCATGGGTTGGTTTATTTACATCAGATAGTCCTCCACGAGACTAGTAGATTCTGAAAAAGTATTTATTGAGTTTCTCCTTCCCTTAAAATGTGCGATAAGGTAATATGTTTCGATATTTATTAACTCAACACCTTGATCCTGTCCTTTCCATAACCATTGCTGGACGTTTATGCTATATGAGTTCTGAGGTCCCTTAAGACCTGACTTGGGCGGGGGAGGTCTAGGAGACCCAAGATCCCTATTTGTCTGTAAGCATAGGATTATGTTATTTGGCCAAAGTATTCAAACCACTTCGAACATTAAACAATATTCAACAATCATACAAAGAAATAAGTTCATGGCTTACCAGATTATGATATAAAGGAACACGAGAAATGCTAGCAACAAAATCAGCTGAGCTGGAGTTGGCCTTATTATAGTTATGGCGTCCTGAACTTATTCACTTTCATTTCATTTGGAAAGATCACCACAGTTAAACATACTGGTGTCTATCATCGAACAACCTATTTGAGAAATGGGCCCCACTTTGCGCTGTATTGGATGGCGCTGTATTAAAAATGATTGTCTTGCAATTAAGTGATACAATCACCTGCCTCAGTTTATTTATAAATTCAATAATTCTCCTACCCTCTAAAGTCATTTCAGTCTATGCTTCAGTCATAGTTGATTGGAGGTTTAGTCTGTTAGTCTGTCCGTCTCTACTTGTTTTTTTCAAAAAAGACTAGTGCTGCATTTTTGACCAACACCTTTCTCTCCCCTCCACAGATTTTCTAGTCGTTTTAACAATTATATAGTCTAGACATCCAATAGCAGTCCACCAATGTGATCCTTCGCTACTCTCTACTAAGTAGAATTTGAACACCCTGCGTTCATGGTCGCTTTCACATGTTTTTGTGTGCATGTGTAGCGACACTTTCTTTTGTCCAATACAGTCTGTCGCTGAGGTGCTGAACAACACGTGTCATTTGTTGTCATTATTTCAAACTATTATCTCATCGGCTGTACAAATTATGAACATATAGTTTACATTATTCCCTCTGAATGGGCTGATCCTAGGTCCAGCTTAAGTGTATTTATATTCCTAACATTAATTTACGAAAAAGTCTACTTTTAATTTTGGCTGTAATGTATTCACAAACTATCTGCGAAGTTCTGTCGCTGAATTAAATCAAAGCTTGGCTATCGCATGAGCGGACCAACTAAATGACATGTGGCCAGTGTTTGAGGTTAAAAAAAAAAAAAAAAAAAAAAAGAAAAAAAAAAAAACACACGAACCAACCCCCAAAAAAAGAAAAAAAAAGAAAAAAAAAGTAAAAAAATAAAATAAAAAAAAAAAAAAAAAAGAATAAAAAAAAATAAAAACATATCCAAGGTCCCTTCTGTCGCACAGTTCCAATTACCTTTATGTAACTTTGGGAAACGTGACTTATCTCTCCGTTTCCCCACAGAATGCGTACTGCCTATAGCCCTACCCCCTTTTCTTAGTCTCACGCATCTTTCAAGTATACTTTTTACCTTCTTTATGCCGCTCCGTTCCCTTCTCCTGTCAGACAAAGTCGCATTTTTATGCGACGGGTAGGTGGATCTTTAAGGTGATGACCCGCCGTACTAGGACGTTCATGTCAATATAGCAGCCTCTACGACATTATGTTTTTATCTCTTACATGTTACCTCTATTGGAGCGTATTTGTCAAGTTGAGTCTATCTTGTCAATTTCACTACACATCTCCCACACCTTGAAAAACTGTCCTATCGCCGAAAGTTCCAAAACCAGCGATACACATAGGTTAATGTAAATTCACTCCTCACCGTTCTGCATCATACTATAATTTTCGATCACAGGTATGTGTGAGAATGAGGATAAATCTGCACGACATTCAATTTACGGTTTGCGATAAGACGACTGGGTGTTCAGTTCCCCATCTTTATGTTTCTTCTTCTTTTTTTAAGGATGAAGATGATCTTTCAGCCAAAAGCGGCCTCTACTCCCTATCGTCCTACGTTACTGCGCATCGTTTGTAGACATAAGTCCTGTGTCAAGTGTGCTGGCAGTTGAGAATAGGCTGCCTACGTGAGTGTCTCTTTCCTCTTAAGTCTCTTGGAACGCTAGTTCACATTGTGCAGTCCAAATAATTTTATCTGCGAAGTCCCGTGCGAGTCGCATGTATCAGTCAGAGGGAAGCACAAAGTAGCCGTTAAAAATTCTTGATGTCATTTCTGTTAAACATACGCATCAACGCACAACTATGATAGCGACGATCCTTTGTTTGTTTGCGGCCCTATGTCGCTCTCCTGCAGTTATCTTCCAATGTCTTAAGGGATCAGGGGTACATTTATTACCCTGAGATATTACAGATAGATTGTCTTGTTCCAGTAGAATTACCAATCTTTGCCATTCCTCCCAATACAACATTTTGTTACGCAACCCTAGCACAGTTAAGTTCTCGACCTCGGAGCAGGAAGCAGCATTCTATATCAAAACAAACATCTCCAGAGCTTCGCAATGATAGTTCTTTCAAATGCTCACAGCCCGTCGGCGACCAGAGGGGAATCATCATCCATGAAATTCGTGCTCATTGATACATGGGTCGTTAATTAGGGGATGCACCAACAATTTGCGCATCATCCTTAGAAAACACGCATGGACTCAGGAGCATTTTTCAGTCTCGAATGGCTAGAGTCAGTATTGAATTCATATAATGGTCCAATCCGAAAAGTGCTAAAAGCCAAATAAGGTCTCACTTCAGGCTTCACTGGGATCCTTCTGTGACAGCATTCAGTTTCCTGTTCCATATGCACAGTCTGTGTTCCCCAGGTTACGGTTTTCTCAACAACAAAACGACACTAGAACTAAAAGATGATTCACTGTGCGAAATAATCCCCTCCTTCAACAAATACTCTATTTCTTCCTTCAATGCCTTCTCCTTCGCGAACGGAATAGAATAGGCTCTCATACAGATTGGGTTTGAGTCTACCAGTTTCATGTCATACTGTAGCAAATTTGTATGGCCTGGTTTATCTGCTAATACATCTGTATGTTCCTCCAGAACCTGTTGAACTCTCTCCCTCTGGTTTTTAGTCAGGTGCTTACTGACTTTTACCTGTGCTGCTGTTTCACAAGGATGTAATGGGTATTCATGTGAGGTGAGTGGTTCCTCTTGCATCTGGGTTGCAATAGCCAAGGTCAATAAGGGGGTGCTTTCCTGGAGTGGTCTGTCCAGATACTTCTTTAACAGGTTTACATGATAAACTTTCTCCTTCCCCTTTTTGTCAATTTTATAGTTTGTTCTAGACACCTTCTCTAGAACCGTATATGGACCTTGCCAACCAATTTGTAATTCATTCTGGCTTCCGGGTAGTAGAAGCAGCACCTTCTCTCCGACTGCCAGTTCCCTGTCCTTTGCCTTCCTATTAAAATATGCTGCATGTTTTTTCCTGGCTTGTTTCAAATTATCATTTGCCAGTTTCCATCCCTTGTTTGTTTCAAACAGCCTATTTCCATTTTCAGACCAGCTTTCAAACATGTGGTCAGGTCAGTTTCGTTCACGTATTGATAAGATGAGAGGTAACAGTCAACTTCCAGCTCTTCCGCCTTCTCATTCTGTCCAGGTCCTTAATAGTGAGCTTTTTCTAAAAGGACCTTTTATTGGCCTCCCAAATAGCAGAGTTGCGGGGAGCCATCCCGGTTGAACTATGTGGTACTTGGCTGGTACCTCCCGGTACGCAAAACAATGCGGCGGGGCAGGAATTCAATTGATCCCACAGATCCCATGCCGGTTTTTTCGTGTGTGCCAGCTTTCTCAGGATAGAAATGAGAGTCCCGTTGAACCTCTCTACCTGGCCGTTCCCTTGTGGATGGTACGGACTACAATGAAAGTGTCTGGCTTGAAATAGCTTAAAAACTTCTTCCGTTAGTTTCCCCTTGAACTGAGAACCATTATCCGTCAAGATTTGATGCGGGAATCCTAATCGGGTAAATATTGTAAGTAGTGCCTCTGCTACATGTTTTGAATCAATTGATGGCAGGGCTACCGCCTCTCCCCACATAGAACAAGTGTCCACCAGAGTAAGGATGTAACTGTTCCTCCTCTTGGTCCGAGTGAGAGGTCCTACAATATCCACTGCAACCCTCTCAAAAGGTGTTCCCAATATGGGCATTTCCCCTAGAGTTGCAGGAGCAGTCCAGTGCTTTGGAGCTACCCTTTGACATTCTGGGCAGGATTTGACATATCTTTTTATATCCTCCGTTATCCCTGGCCAGAAGTAATGACAAGCTATACGCTGTCCTGTGGCGCTGATCCCCATGTGACCACTGAAGGGAATCGCATGTCCGAGTTCCATCACTTTATCTCTATATCAAGCAAAGGAAAGGGGAAAGAACCAGGCTGGTTTGTGAACCATTTGGTTGGTTCCAGTTGATTACATTTCCGGCCTTCCTGTATAAGAGTTTGTTCTTCATGAAATATTCCCCCTTGCTCGGAGGTGTGTGGCATTTGGGCAATTTTTTAAAACAGGGCTTGAGTGTCCTATCCTCAGCCTGCGCCTTCCTCATCTCCTCTGGATGAGCATTTATAGGTTCACCTTCTTCCTCCTTCTTCTGTGACCTGGTGTGCACTGTCGCCATGATCACAGGTTTCTCGGGATTCCCCAAGAAGACGTATCTACACCCCAATATCAGAGGGTAGATTGGTTCATCTATCACTGCTGCTCTGATTTCTCCTTCCACATAGCGAGTTTTCACCGTTATCCTTGCGATGGGAAGTGTCATGAGTGGTATGTCCTTAGTCGCCCCTTGTATTTCCACTGTTTCTGTGGTATACTGACTTGGGTCCACTAGGCTAGACTTCACAACTGAATCATAATCCAAACCTGTATCATAAAGGCACCTTATGGTGACCCCATTACAAATAACATCCTCACAAACTGGGGGGTGATAAGGTTCCTGTTGTCCATTAGGATTAACCTTTAATCTTCGCGTCCCCGACTTCATTGCAGCAATGTTTGAAGGTTTCCTTCTACAAAATTCGGTGTTATGGTTATCCTTCTTGCACCATTTACACCATCTTTTTCCTTGGTTCAACGGTTTTCTTTCATTGAACTTTTGGTCATTGAACTGTGAGTTTCTGTCGCGATAGTCATTTCTTGGCCGCTCAAAGTTTGTCCTACCTTTATTTCCCTGCTCTCTATTATCAAATTTATTAAATTGCTGTGGAGCTTTAAAATTGTCTATGTGCTTCTTTTTAGCACCACTTACCTCTGCCTGGGCTGCCTGATACCTCTCAGCAACATTTAAAATTTCCCCCAACTTCTCTGCACCTTGTTCCATGAGAAATTTTCTCATGTCTGGAGCCATGGACTCTCTCAATTGCTCAAATCATGATCCATTTATCTTTAAGATCTTGGGGTCTTCCCCCAGAGGCCGTCCATTTCAGCTCCAAATAGGTTTCTATAAGTCTGGCAGAGAATTGGTGGTATGTCTCCCCAGACAAACAGTTTGGCATTTCTAAATTTCTTACGATAAAATTTCACCTGTTCATTTTTTGGCAAAATACTTCATAAGAAGTATGCTCGCTCAATCCCTGTGATAGCCTTTTTAAAAACTCACCTCATCTCTCTCTCTAAACCCCAATATGTAGTGCGCTAGCTAATAACTCAAAACGTTCTTCCCCTAGGTATCCACCTCTATGGTCATCGTCTTTTTCAAACAAAATGGTCTAAATGAAATCCATGGCATCGCAGCTGAGCGTTTGAGGCATGAAACCAAGACTGGGCGTAGCAATGTCTTTGCTGGGCTTAAGCGATTCTCTAAACAGGCAAAAGGGACCACTTTATGACCACACCGGATTATTCAGGAGCCTGGGCCTGTGTAAATTTCTTACGAGTACTGTCATTAGTCGTTAGGGTTCCGTAGATTATCGAAAGCGTGCAACCTTCAGATCTCTCCTGCCTCCCTATCGCAGTCTCTGCCTAAAGTCAACCTTTTTTTAACTATCTGCCCTCACCTTTCGGCCATTGTACCCTCTTTTCGTAATCTTGTCCTCCCTTTGCCCCCTATCCCCCCAACACTGTTTCTTATCTATCTGCCTCCCTTTGCTTTCGGTGTCGTTTTTCTTCTGAACTTCCCTCTGCTGAATGTGTGCCCCAGGCGTTAACTTTCTTACTGCCATCAATTTTTCTCTATGTAACAGCCTCAATTTGTAAATCCCTACTTTCGTGCTCCAGCATACTTTCTTTCTATCTTCCCTTTTCAATATATTTATCACACATTCAGACCAAGCCTTTCGCTTACATATTGAATTAAAATTTGTGGGACCATCCCATTCCCATAACTCTTCACTTTGCGCGGTCACAGCCAAGCAGTCTTGATCGCGGAATTTTGCTAGCTCCGCCCATACTTTTTAGACTAAATATAACTAATTATATCGTAAAAGCTCTAAATCTCTAACCAGTTTAAATACACTAAGTACATTATACTTTATGACCATATAGTGTCTAAAAAAACTAATTCTAAACTAACCAGTTAAAAGAAACTAATTATGTTTATCACAATGGCCTGTGAAGATTTCACCAACTCTTTATATCTGCAGGGACACTTTTAATTTTAAAGGAAGTTTTACAATTTATTTCGTCCCCTAATTTTATTTCTGACCCAACCAGGATTGATAGCCCTACATATTACTGTTGGGCCTAATTATCCTCTGCGGACAAAAGACCCACAATGTATGTACAGATGTATTGAGTGGGTTATTGTATTGTATGATGGTGTTATTACTACATGTAACTTGTATGAGGCCAGCTGTGAAGCGCTCTCCATGAGATAAACAAATGATGCTCGTTGTGAATTGTCAGAAAGGCCCTCTTTCTTGCCTACATCATACGACCTCGACACTTAATTTTTTTTTTCTTAATGAATGTATAGCGTATGTTTTAAAACATGTTCTTTAGGGTATCATTAGATACTGTAAATGTAGTGCCCGTGTGATGATAATTATTAGATCTTTACACCCACCAGATATTTAAGCAGAGACTAATTTCAACCTATTTTACAATGTATTAACAAAATACACTGTGAACCTAAACTCACCGTTGATTGTGTTAAAAATTTTTTTGAAATATAAAGTTATGATTAACATCTTATTTTGTAGTATCTGGATCTAACTGTTGAATTTTTTAGGAGTTGGACCAGAATAACTTTTTAAATAAAAAGGAATTTAGAGAATTTATCGAAAGGGAAATTGCAGATAGACTTAATGTATAATACTCAATAAATTCGCAATGAGTTGCTTTAACACATACTATCATAGCATAACTTATACCCTATGTTAGTTATTATCTAAAAAAATGTTCTAGCTAGTTTCATTCTACTTGGGGAGCCGCATAGTTAATGCTTGTGCTGTTCGGGGTGGACCTCATCACCTGTCAATATATTGTAGACTACATAGTGTCAGTAATTGCAGGAATTTTATGGTGGATATTAGTCAACTAAAGGGTGGTGAACTTCCAGCAAAGACCAGATGGCTCACCGTCAACTGTGCTTCATATATAGCTCTGGTGCTGAAATCTGGTGGCTCCCACCACCCCTCTCACGTGATGGGGCGACAATAATAGTGGTCTCGTCACATCCCGATTAGCTGCAAGATACACTCGGAGTAAAAATCACCAACTGATATGGACACGCCTTCGTTGACAATCTGAACACTCACAGACTCTGCAATCAAGATCAGTATGGACTATGTGTTCCAAAATTCTATTCATCTACCCACGATATGTCTCTGCGACACAACACAGGTACCACAGACAACCACCATTCATGTACAGGGACAGAGTTCAGATCTCTCTGACCAGAACAGCACATTTAATCATGGTCCGGTTTTACAATACAGATAGGTCTCACTCCCATGACCTACTAGATCTCATGAATAAATATTTTCATTAGCTTTCCTTACCCATAAAAGTGGTGTAGTGTGGATGTAATTATGTTTTCATGTATTCTCAACACTATGATTTCTGTCTTTTCCTAATCCCTTCTTGTACTGGGAGTTGCTAATGTTATTAGATTGTTTGGGACACTCTTCGTAGACACATTGACATTGGGGCGGAGGGGATATAAGGGGGTCATAACGCAGCCAATCTACTCGCATTAACTTGTTTGTATAAGGCTCGCTAGATCTAGTATAGATTTACCGATCATGGCAGTATCCAATATCACGTCGAACATTTTAAAAACAATATTCAAAAGTTATACATACAAAGAAATAAATATCGGAGTTCAGCTATAACAGGAATGTTACGAATAAAGAACACAGAATAGAAAATGCTAGCAAAAACTTCAGCCTGAGCATGCTGGCTTGCCATATTAGTATGGAGTCCCCGTATGAACCTCGTTAACTTATTTCACTTTCTTTCATTTGGAAAATCACCACACTTTAGAAAAATACTTCTGTGTCTTATCTAGTCGAACAACTACTTGAAGGAAAGGATGGGCCCCACTATGGGAGCGTAGACTCCACGTATGCGCACCTCTGGAAGTAGAGACTCAGCTTGATGAATTATGATTTATTCGATTTAATGATTAATATGATTGTATGTGCGCCATCAATGCCTAGGGTATATTTGTCAAATTCAAAATTTCCTACCATACCCTTTAAAGCCATTTCTAGTCATGCTTCAGACAAGTATGGATTGTTTATCTCGTAGTTTCTCCTGTCCGTCTCTAATGTTTTTTTTTACTTGTCGCAAACGATACGTACTGTATCTTTTGAACCACACCTTTTCTCACTTTCCCTCCCAAAAAATTTTGGCGGTTAAAAGTTAATTATTTAGACACAGCTCCCCCACACCAATGTCCCTGCTAGCTTCATTCCATAACTGATCTAAGTAGACTTTGATGTCACCTGCGTCTCTATCCAATGGTCGTGTTAGTTCTTAGTTTTGTGCAAAAATAGCGACACTTTTTAGATTCCTTTCTGTCTGTTCGCTGATCGTCGAATGTAAACATACACTGTCTTTTAGTCTCGACTTATCTTCCCCAATGATTATCTATCCGTCTGATTATAATTAAAGAACGGCCTATATTAGTTTCACTGCTCCAGTAATGGCGCCAATCCGGCCAGAGCTGGTATTTTCGTTATCATTTCCTTACAGTTTAAATATTTACGAAAAAGTTTACTTTGCTTAATTTTTTGTATTCATTCTCAAACATCTTGCGTTCTCGCAGCTGAATTCGAGCACCTCAAAGACTTGCTTTCTATATCGCAAAATTAATTGCGACCATTAATTGACTGTGGCCCCGTAACATATCCAATAGGTCCCTTTGTCAGAGTTCCTTACTTTCATGTCAACTTGGGAACGTGCACTTTTCTTCCGATCTTCCCCGCCCCCAATTGCGGTTGCTTATCCTTAGCCTTTCTAGATCTCACGGCAATCTTTCAAGTCATATTTGCGCTTTTTTATCCGACGCGTTACCTCCTCTCATGTCTAGCAAAGATCAATTTTTAGTGAGAGAAGGGGTGATGACCGCGGTTAAGGCGATCAGTGTAGCTTTTCAGCAGCTCCTACGCATTTATAGTTTATTTATCTTCTTTACATGTCCTATCTTTGGAGGGTCATTTTACCCGTGTGCTTGTATCTCTGTCAATTTAACTGTTACAACGATGACAAAGAAAGCAAATAGGACTGCCGCGCCCTTCATAGCAGTGTTCTCGCGAAAAGGTGACTTATTTGAGGGTTGCCGCATCCACAAGGCAGCTCCGTCAACCTCATCCTCTGCTAAAAACCTAGCGCCGGATTGTGTACAGTGAAGAAAGAAGTCGGAGTCTTCTTGGCGAACAAATATTTTTCTCGCTTCACTTTGGCGCCCTTAGCTATCTTTTTAGCCACCAGGAACGGTCGCTGATTTGCCACTATAGGTCAGCTACCTGTCTGTGTGTATACTCTTATATATAGTTAGGTTCTTCTCTGTCCATAATAATGCATGCTGTCCTTTATGCTGCCGTCTAGTGACTAATATGATCGATTTATTTTTTGTTCGTGCGCTTCTCCTCTCTCCTCCTTATATGTATCTACATTTATTTCTTCATGTAGACCGCACACAAATTGCCGTGCAACTTATCACTCCTTTAATGTTTATATGTACACATTTCTCCACACTGCAATAGTGTTGTATTTCACGGGTAATATGACTATCTTGAGGATTTATTGGTAATCGCTTTAAGTGGGCGCGCACCAAGCTTGAATGCAAGACGGTACTAAACGCTTAAAGTAATGTTTAATGAGACCTTTGACTTAACTCCTCGTCGATCCAGACAGAGACGGTAGTAATGTGAAGAATCACCTGGTGGATTTGCGTCACAGCGCCCCCCCGACACCTCAGGCCGATGAGGGCCGGACATTGGAAACGCCACTACTGACTGTGTCTGTTCCTGTGGGGAGCCAGCTGGCAGGTTCAGACGTACTCGTCAGGGTAATTATATGTCTGGCGGATAAGATTGTAGTTACGCGTGATAAATCACTTTATCCATTTTTATTCCAGACATTATCGGCGTCACGTTTATATTAAATAACTATCGATAAAACATGTCTGATATGTGATTCCTAAAACCATCTACCATTAATGAGCAGAGTAATCACTTAGGGATGAGATCACAGATGTGTTAGGCAATGTCTGTGAAATACTGAACGGTAAGTATCTATGCCATATTGAAAGATAGGTCATGGGTTTAAATTTTAACGTGCATAATTTCAAAAACAAACGCGGGGGAAGAATTAAATTAACACCTGACCCCCTAGTTGCTAAGTGGCAAGTTATTGCGTTTTCAAATCGAGAGCAAGAAAGATAACTAATAGCACGCGATTCGGCAAAGTTTGTCGAGTATGAAAACCACATGTGGAAGCTTGGAGGAAGAAAATTGAGAATTTAATCTTAGCAAATTCGGAGACTAAGACAGACTGCATTACAACGCTGAATAACTAGCCAACTCATAGAACAGAGAAGGAATCTGACGAGATCTTCAAATTAAATTAGGACGATGCGACACTAGCGAAGTTATTATGGGCATCTTTGCTAAACTTAAAGAAACCCTGCCCAATTTGTTATTAAAAAACTACAGACCTGAATAATACCTAGGAATCAAAGCCACTCCGTCATAAGAAAGCGGGATTTTCTAAATTACCCCAGAACCAAGTGTTCGAAGCAGCTGAATATAAGTTGCTGTGTCCAATTCATCTGTGACTAGTAGAGTGTGAGTGTGTACAGATCCCACCAAAAAGTGTGTGCGTGAGTTATGCTATCTTATATATTTGCCAATGCTGATATTGACATGTTTTTCTTGCCTAATGTGGTTATAAAAGTCATACGAGGACTGGTGTATGCGTGAGCGTTTTTCATTAGTTTGATGTAGGGATCAGTATAGTACATGATCAATCAGAAATATAATTTCTGCAGGGAAAATGTGTGAAGTCAAGTGTATAGAGAGACTCCAAGTGGTATACAACATAGCTTTCGACGGCTAGTGAAATGATTGATCTCGAAAAAATTCGTAAGGAGTGGAGACCAGTCATATAGAAATGCACACCCCGTGTCCTATGGATAACTAACTGTGATGATTAAAACATAGAAATAGTGATTTCATCTTAACTCAAATTTACAAACTTGACAAGTCGTTAAATACATAATTTCCTTATTTTATTAAGTATTATACACTATCTACTCTTTGTGACGCTTGAAGGGTCAGATGTTGCAGATGAATGCAATGAGATTTGTAAGTAATTACAGGAATCGAGCTGTTATAATATAGTCCAATATTTAATTATAGTTGACTATATATCATAAATACGTTATTTATATTATAAACTTGTTACTATTCAATTAGTATAATTTACTTTATAAATAGTATATATACTATACTAGTATATAGTGTGTACTATAGTATATATATAGCTCAAATAAAAAATAATATTAATTATATTAACAAAAAAAATATGTGTCAGACTTTTCTTCATGTTAACTATCATCCCCCCTAACACCAACCTATCCAGATGTGCTGATTAATTGCAATTGCTTATAGCTCCAAATTAAAATCACACTGATAGATTATGCTACCAATTTCCTATTAATAGAGCCACTAATATACACCCATTGATAAAAATCAATAATTAGACTGAGATAATAGAATCATTAAACTTTTTCTCGTAATTAATGTAAAACGAAACAATTATAGGAATCATTTTTACTGACGCATCACATAGATAGAATTAAATATTAGTATAAACTCCATATACAACTGGTATAATCTTGTCTCAAAAGTGCGCTAAGGACTTATTTGCCCCTAATTTTAAAAACAGTAACTAATAAACACAGTCAGCCTGACTCTAAGTAAAAATGATTTGTACTAACTGTAAATAGACATGAATGAAAAAAATAATAACCAGAGGGTAATAATAAACATTCAAAGCAAAATCTTTGAATGCAGACCAACACTATCGTACAGGCGGCTTACTTGATCGCTACTGCATAAACTCCTTAACCAATATTAAAAAAAACATAGGATGTAGCTCAAGATTACAGAGCTATTATCCATACCTACTGCATAAGTTACTAGGCATCAGGACTGCCCTTTGAGCTTACAACTCCTAGAACAGTATCGCATATTAAGGTTACTAAGGGACACGAATATAAACTGTAATAATAATATGAATAGCATTGCTAAGCGCAGTCAGAATAACTAATCCATTATATCACAAGTGCTATATGACAACCCATCCTCGAGCGGCTATCCCTTAAAGATTCTCCCTATTTAATTTTCTGATTTTAATAGGATATTTTATATGCACCGACACTGCACCTTCAGTATATCATCTTAGTTAAATAGGCAGAGACATGACCAGGTAGTCTACTCTTGGTTGTCAATACATTCTATTATAATCAATTACCATGGAATGAATACATCCATATAATATGTTCACCGCTCTAGAGTATGATGTAACCGTTTCCTGTCCACCTAATCATATGATACCAGAGCCAAGTCTCTTACTAAGTGCAATACGCACTTGGCCTCGGTAAAATACGTATCCTAACAATACTGTTTGCTAAGTATATTGAGTCCTAACAAGGACTTTGGATAGCTGTGGCATATCTGCAGGATTGGAGTTTTGTATAGAGTCCTAACAGGAACTGTTAGTGTTTATATTCAGATTGGTGCGTTTTCTTCGTTGACAGCACTCATAGAGGAAATACAACCATGTATACCTGATTCATAACAATATAATCACATGCTATACCATGTACACGTCATAGTAAAAACATAAAATACTTAATGCTTGATGCATTTAAAAAATTATATACATGTGTAGGTTATTTTCAGGTGCGATTCCTTCTTCCAACAGTAAAATTACACAATCATACTCATACACCTCGATACTATACAACACACGATCCAGCGTTCACCGATGATTATAGTCATATTTAAAATCCTAAAAGTCTTTCGATACTAGTTTCTCCAATTTATTTATAGTAAGTTTAAAGTATACCTCTTAAGATATAATACAAGCCAGGATTTTGACCAGAGTTCGTGAAGCAAGTGTATGACCCGGCATGCAGGTAAGCAGGAATCAGTCTGGCCAGCTTTCTCTTCTAGTACTAGTCTATTCGTTATTTCTTGGCTGGTCTTCGTGTTTGTGTGTGTATTTGCTCTCTAAAACGCACACACACACACGCACACACACACACACACACACACACACACACACACTCTACACATACTGTTAATAACTATGTAATATATAACATTAAGTAACTATATTATATATATAATTAGATACTTCTAACTCATAGTATATATTATCATTTTAATCTACTAATATATATTGCAGGGTAGATCGCGATCTGCGTACAGCGACCTTTGACTGGTTTGCAGCGTTTTTCGTCTTTTTATCGATTGACAGGTGGCAACTCTGATGAGTTAGTTGCGTCTGTAGTGCGGTTTGATCTGGGTATTGTATGTGGTGATTAGGATTACTACGTGTGATATGCATTGAGAGATCTAGCTCGTGAAGCGATCAATGAGTAAGTAAATGTAACTGAGAGTTGTCCAATGAAGGCCCTTCCTCGCATACCACTACGACCTCACACTTAATTTTTTTTTTTTTTTTAATGAATGTGGCTACGTAAAGTGTCTAGGGTTATGATTATGTAAGTGCCGTGTGATAGTTTTATGTGAACACCAACTCCAGATATTTACTAAGTCTAATAAATTTGTTTAACAAATGTTATAAGATACACTGAACTAACCTCAATCGTGTCGTAAAATTTTTGGATAGAAATTTTTTTACATTTTATTTTGTTCTGAGATCAAGTTTTTTATTTGTTTGCACAGAACTTATAAAAAGATTAGAAATTATGAAAGGAAATCGCATGGATATTACATAATCAAATGCAAGAGTGATACCATATGTGTAAGTACTAGACTATTTTAGTTTTGATTAATGTTTTGTCTTATACTAGTGCAATCTAATTGCGAAGAGGAATAGTTCAAATGAGTCTGTGCCGTTGGATGGTTTCTACAGGAGCCTGTATCATCTCAGTCTTAATTCGACCTACACCATGTCCAGATAACTGGGCACAGGAATTTTGAATGGGGATTGAGATAGTGTAACTAAATGGAGTGAAGCGTGTGAGGAAGATGGTGAATTTCCAGCAGACCAGAGGCTTCACTCAACTATTTGAAGATGTAGTCTCTTGAGCTGCTCGAGACTCTGCGTGGCCCCACCTCTCCGTGCTTGGGTATGCCATTGTAATAGTCTGGCTCTTGACACAACGTTACTGCACGATCTCCACTCTGGTATAAATCACCAACTGTAGTTGACACGCCCCCACTTGGTGACCAACTGCAAACTCACAGCTCAGATTATGAATATAAGAACACAGAAATAGCTCACGCATAAAACTCAGCTGCAGCTGTACTGGTCCCAATATAGTATGGCGTCCCTTTTGAACTTATTTCAATTTTATTTCAGAGTTGAAATCAATCCACACTTGAAATTTTACTGTGTCTGTGTCACTGCGACAACTAGTGAGGAATGGCCCTCCTCAAGATGCGCGTGACTTGAGCGCAGTATAATATTGATTTGTCTTGTGGCCCGAATCACTGTCCTTGTGTTTTTCAAATTCTAAATTTCCTTACAGACTAAAGTGTCATTTGCAGTATGCCGTTCAATTCAAAGTATAGAGTATTTTTATCTGGTTGTCTGTCACGTCTCTACTTGCGTTTTCAACAGAAAATAAACAGTATTGTATTTTTTTGAAGCCAACCTTATTCATCCCCTCTACAATTTTGCTGAAAGTTATTTTTAGCATACAGCTTCCACCAGAGTTTCCCCTTCTCTTTCTCGTTCTAACTAGATTGGCGACACTTGAGTCTTCAAATGGTCGCGATTTTTGTGGCATGATAAGTGAGATGTTGGATTCAATGCAGTCTTTCGCCGGATCTTGATTATTGTCGAACAACACACAGTCTTTTCGTCAATCGTCTTTCAGCGATATTATTCTATCCGTCTGCTATAATTTAAAAGCTATGATTATTTCTGACTGACTCAGTAATGGTGCCTTCGCCGACTCAGCTAATATCTTTTACTGATTCCTAACATTAAATATTAATGAAAAAGTTACTTTTTGATTTTGTTAAATATTTCAAGACATCTGCTCAGTTTAAGCGCTGAATTCAAAATAAAAGGTTAGAGGTATCGCAAAGCGTCCAATAAATGACTGTGGCCGGTATCATATTCCTAGGTGCCTCTTCTGATCGAATTCCTTACTTGTGTCAACTTTGTGGGGGGCAAGGGACTTGGGATTGGAGAGAGAGAACGATGACTTTCTTCCTCCTTTGGCCTTCCCACAATTTGGTCATTACTTAGCCATAGCTTCAAGTACGCGCTTCTCATGCCCACACTCAGATTTTTTTGTCTTTTGATTCCTCGTTCCGTTTTGCCTTCAAGTCTAACACCTGCTGACCCGCGGCTGCCGGGCGCAGTCATGTATTCCAGCAGTTACGTCATTGCGTTTTTTTATCCCTACGTTGTATCATTGGAGATATTTTGTACGCTTGTATCACCGTTATAATATTTTACGACACATCTCCCCACCTGAAGAGAACATGCCATAGCGGCATAGTCTAAAACAGTGATACTTCATAAGACAAAATTCTCTCTTACCGACTGCCATATACTCTAATTTTGAATCACAGTGACGTGTGCCGATCTGAGGAAATCATTGCCACACGACATTTATTTACCTGGAGATTTATTGGATACTAAACTGATAAGGTTGAAGCAATAAAGACCACCTCAGCAATCTTGCGTTTTCATGCTTAGCCTGAGATAAGAATACCGAGAGCATGATGATCCAGTCTCGAACAACAAAAGTTCCCTCCCATACCAAGAATAGATTCGACAACCTTCCTTTATATGCCCAGCACAACGCTTTAAACATTCTTTTTCGCTTGAGAGTATCCTTGTTCCGCGCTGTATTCAAGTTTGCGGCCTTAGCTATAATGCGAATTCGCCGGGCATTCAGTTCCCAATCAGTGTTGACAGATGATGCTTGATATTTGACAACCAACGCCGCACACACGGCTCTACTTTTATGGCCGATCGACCGGTTCTCAAGACAAGAGTCCACTGTTGTCAAATCAGGTAGTTTGAGAATGCGGTCTTTTCTAGTGAGTTTTTTTCCTTTTTCCTTTTAAATAATACACGAGAGTAGAACCCTCCGGCTGAGATTTCTACTTTGCGCAGGTCTCACTTCCAATTAAATTTTATTAATATTCTTGCGAAGCTCCACGTGTTGCTGAGTCAGGATAAAATCAAGCGGACTATCCAGACCTCCAGTAGGGCGCACCTTCAGTCCACCGATAGCAAAATAGAGTCTTAAAATCTTTTGAGATACTTATTTATTCTTGATAAAATCCGCATGAATATGAAACGAGCCACAAATTTAATCGCACGTAACTTTGTTTTGTTTGTAGGTCCTACGGTGCTCCGTCAACTGCAGTTTTATGTTTCAAAGGTACTTAGGATCAGGGGGTCATATATTACCCCTGATTATACAGTGTGCCCCATAAGAAATTTACGCCCCAACTCTTTGCGGTGTTGAGTGGGAGGGTGGTGAGGGGGGGGGGGGGGTTCACCCAAAGTAGCCAAACAAATGTTGGTTAGGGGTCCTAGCCAGTTAAGTTAGCCTCCCGAAAGCCTATTAATAACATTTCTAGAGCTCAAATGTGTTCTTTCAAATGTCTCCTCCCTGTGGTGGGTGACGAAGAAAAGAATCGGGGTCCCCTGAAAGTGTGAATAAGGGGTTAATTCAGGGATCCACAAATTTGCCCAGCCATCATCTTGAAAACACCACTCGGAGCATTTTCAGTTCCGTAATGGTGGTGGGATCAGCATATTGAATTTCATAATGTCCATACCAGAAGTGCTAAGAAAAGTCCAAATAAGAGTCACACCTTTCAGGCTTCTACTGAGTGGAATCTGGGTAAATAGCCTTTTACTAAGATCCACCCTTTTGAAAAAGGTATTTTGCCTTGTTACAGGTACTGGCAAATAGCTGTTTATTGGGTGTCTGGTAAATAATTAGGACTCCAGTCAATCAAATACGACACTAGAACTAAAAGATGATTTCACTGTGCTCGCGAAAATAATCCCCCTCCTTTCAACAAATAATCTTCCTATTTTTTCTTCCTTCAATGCCTTCTCCTTCGCGAAACGGAAATAGAATAGGCTCTCATACAGATTGGGTTTTTTGAGTCTACCAGTTTCATGTCATACTAGTAGCAAATTTGTATGGCCCCTGGTTTATATGTTAATACATCTTGTGATGTTCCTCCCAGAAACCTGTTTGAACTCTCTCCCTCTGGTTTTTTTAAGTCAGGTGCTTACTGACTTTTACCTGTGCTGCTGTTTTTCACAAGGATGTAATGGGTATTCATGTGAGGTGAGTTGGTTCCTTTTTTTTTGCATCTGGGTTGCAATAGCCTAAGGTCAATAAGGGGGTGCTTTCCTGGAGTGGTCTGTCCAGATACTACTTCTTTAAACAGGTTTACATGATAAACTTTCTCTCCCTTCCCCCTTTTTGTCCCTCAATTTTATAGTTTTGTTCTAGACACCTTCTCTAGAACCGTATATGGACCTTGCCAACCAATTTGTAATTTATTCTGGCTTCCGGGTACAGTAGAAAAGCAGCACCTTCTCCTCCCACTGCCTAGTTCCCTGTCCTTTGCCTTCCTATTAAAATATGCTGCATGTTTCTTCCTGGCTTGTTTCAAATTATCATTTGCCAGTTTCCATCCAGCTTTCAAACGAGTGGTCAGTTCGTTCACGTATTGATAAGATGATGTAACAGTCTCTTCCGCCTTCTCATCTGTCCATTTCCTTAATAGAAGTCATTCTACTAATGGACCTTTATATTGGCCCTCCCAAATATTTGCAGAGTTTGCCATCGAGCCATCCCGGTTTTGGCGAACTATAGAGTTGGCGGGCTACGCAATCAATTAGACAATACCGGTTGAAAACTATGGTGGTGTTCCCCAGATCCCGACTCGGTACAAAAACAATGCGGCGGGCAGGAATTGATCCCACAGATCCGGTTTTTCGTGTGCCAGCTTTCTCAGGATAGAAATGAGAGTCCCATTGAACCTCTCTACCTGGCCGTTCCCTGTGGATGGTACGGACTACAATGAAAGTGTCTGGCTTGAAATAGCTTAAAAACTTCTTCCGTTAGTTTCCCCTTGAACTGAGAACCATTATCCGTCAAGATTTGATGCGGGAATCCTAATCGGGTAAATATTGTAAGTAGTGCCTCTGCTACATGTTTTGAATCAATTGATGGCAGGGCTACCGCCTCTCCCCACATAGAACAAGTGTCCACCAGAGTAAGGATGTAACTGTTCCTCCTCTTGGTCCGAGTGAGAGGTCCTACAATATCCACTGCAACCCTCTCAAAAGGTGTTCCCACTATGGGCATTTCCCCTAGAGTTGCAGGAGCAGTCAGTGCTTTGGAGCTACCCTTTGACATTCTGGGCAGGATTTGACATATCTTTTTATATCCTCCGTTATCCCTGGCCAGAAGTAATGACAAGCTATACGCTGTCCTGTGGCGCTGATCCCCATGTGACCACTGAAGGGAATCGCATGGCCCGAGTTTCCATCACTTTATTATCTCTATATGAAGTGGGAAGAACCAGCTGGTTGTGACCATTTGTTCCAGTTCCGGCCTTCCTGTATAAGAGTTTGTTCTTCATGAAATATTCCCCCTTGCTCGGAGGTGTGTGGCATTTGGGCAATTTTTTAAAACAGGGCTTGAGTGTCCTATCCTCAGCCTGCGCCTTCCTCATCTCCTCTGGATGAGCATTTATAGGTTCACCTTCTTCCTCCTTCTTCTGTGACCTGGTCTGCACTGTCGCCATGATCACAGGTTTCTCGGGATTCCCCAAGAAGACGTATCTACACCCCAATATCAGAGGGTAGATTGGTTCATCTATCACTGCTGCTCTGATTTCTCATTCCACATAGCGAGTTTTCACCGTTATCCTTGCGATGGGAAGTGTCATGAGTGGTATGTCCTTAGTCGCCCCTTGTATTTCCACTGTTTCTGTGGTATACTGACTTGGGTCCACTAGGCTAGACTTCACAACTGAATCATAATCCAAACCTGTATCATAAAGGCACCTTATGGTGACCCCATTACAAATAACATCCTCACAAACTGGGGGGTGATAAGGTTCCTGTTGTCCCTTGGGATTAACCTTTAATCTTTGCGTCCCCGACTTCATTGCAGCAATGTTTGAAGGTTTCCTTCTACAAAATTCGGTGTTATGGTTATCCTTCTTGCACCATTTACACCATCTTTTTTCCTTGGTTCAACGGTTTTCTTTCATTGAACTTTTGGTCATTGAACTGTGAGTTTCTGTCGCGATAGTCATTTCTTGGCCGCTCAAAGTTTGTCCTACCTTTATTTCCCTGCTCTCTATTATCAAATTTATTAAATTGCTGTGGAGCTTTAAAATTGTCTATGTGCTGCTTTTTAGCACCACTTACCTCTGCCTGGGCTGCCTGATACCTCTCAGCAACATTTAAAATTTCCCCCAACTTCTCTGCACCTTGTTCCATGAGAAATTTTCTCATGTCTGGAGCCATGGCCTCTCTCAATTGCTCAATCATGATCATTTCTTTAAGATCTTGGGTCTTCCCCAGAGCAGTCCATTTCTCCAAATAGGTTTCCAGTCTGGCAGAGAATTGGTGGTATGTCTCCCCAGACAACAGTTTGGCATTTCTAAATTTCTTACGATAAAATTCACCATTCTTCTCGTACCTTAATAACAAAGCCTGCTCTAACATGTCATAATTGTCTTGGTCTTCCCTGTTCATTTTGGCAAATACTTCATAAGAAGTACCTCTCAATCCCTGTGATAGCTTTAAACTCCACCTCTCTCTCTCTAACCCATATGTAGTAGCTAATAACTCAAAACGTCCTAGGTACCCCTCTATGTCATCGTCTTTTTCAACAAAATGGTCTAAATGGAACCCCATAGCTGAGTTTGAGGCTCCCAGACTAGGCGCAGCATCTGAGGCAAAAGGGCTGGCACCATTTTCAGGAGCCTGGCCTTGTAATTCCAGCTCCCTTAGTCGTAATTCGTGCTCCCTTTGCAACCTTCTATCTATCTGCCTCTGCGGGGAGCTCTTTTTTCGCACTCCCTTTTTCGATTCTTCTGCTTCCCTTTTCGGCAGTCAATCTTTTTTCTGCTCTGCCCTCTAATGCCTTTTGCCTCTTTGTCCAGCCTCAATCTGCAACCTCTTAGTCTCAGCCTCAATCTGTAACCTCTTCTCTTCAGCCAACCCTTCAGACTCTAATTTTCTTTCAGCCTCTTTTTCTAATCTTCTTTCTTCCCGTTCAATATCCTTATCACATTCAGCCGTTACGTATTGAATTAAAATCTGACCATCCATTCCCATCTCCTTTGCCGTCAGCACAGCAGCTGATCGGAATTTTGCATACCACTAAGCTCCGCACATATTTTTAAGGACTAATATAAATAATATTACAAGATAAATCCTTAACCACTAACTTACTTCTAATTACTATAGTCTAAATACTTCTAATTAATTAATTTCAATTACTTTTATCTACTGCTGAGAGATTCACCATATCTTTTATATGCAGGGACACTTTTAATTTTAAGGGAATTTTACAATTTTGTTTCCCTAATTTTATTTCTCCCACCAGGAGATCCTTATATTACTGTTGGCTGAATGATCCCGGCGACGAGCCCCCAATATATGTAGATGGGTTTGATGGTATTGTATGGTTTGGTGATATTAGGTACATCATACGTGTGATGCATACCTAGGTTTCAGCTGTACTGAAGGCTCCTGAAGATAAAAATGTAACTGAAGAGTTGTCAGAAGGCCTTTCAAAACGCCTACCAACTACGACCTCACACTTATCTTTTTTTTTTTTTTTTTAATGATGTGGCTACGTTAAATGTCTAGGGTAATGATATGTAACTGTGGTGTGATAGTTTCTAACACACACACAGATATTTACTAATGTCAGCTAATAATATTAACAAATGTTATAATACACTGAACTCACTCAAGTGTGTAAAATTTTTGAGAGAAATTTTCTTACATTTATTTTGTTCTGGATCAAGTTTTATTTTGCCCAGAACTTATAAAAGATTTAGAAATTATGAAAGAAATGCATGGAATATTACATAATAAATGCAAGAGTGTACATATGTAAGTACTAGACTATTTAGTTTTATTAATGTTGATACTAGTCATCTAATTGGGAGTATAGTTACTGGTTGTGCTGTTGGTGTGGCCTCATCACTCCAGTCTATATTGACTACACCCTGTCCAGAAATGGCAGGAATTTTATGGGATTGTTAGTAACTAAATGGAGTTGGTGAATTTCCAGCAGACCAGAGGCTCACTCAACTTTGAAGATGTAGCTCTGGTGCTGAG
Organism: Oreohelix idahoensis; assembly: GCA_024509875.1. Taxonomy (NCBI): domain Eukaryota; kingdom Metazoa; phylum Mollusca; class Gastropoda; order Stylommatophora; family Oreohelicidae; genus Oreohelix; species Oreohelix idahoensis. The sequence continues at coordinate 168,570 of JAMPIV010005285.1, read as the reverse complement.
ATCTGGTGGCCCCACCTTTCCGTGCTTGGGGGCAATAATAGTCTTTGCTCTGACACAACGTTACCTACTGCACGGATCCACTCTGGTAAAATCACCAACTTAGTTTACACCGCCTTGGTGACAACTGAAACTCACAGCTCAGATTATGAATAAAGAACACAGAAATGCTAGCAAAACTCAGCTGAGCTGCTGGCTATAGTATGGCGTCCCTGAACTTATTTCAATTTATTTCATTTGGAAATCACCACACTGAAATTTACTGTGTCTATCACTGGACAACTATTGAGGAATGGCCCCAGATCTCCGCCAGAATGCGCAAGTCGTCTGAGCGCCGATAATATGATTGTCTAGGTGGCCAAATCACGCCCTTGTGTTTTTCAATTCAAATTTCCTACACTAAAGTCATTTTCAGTCAGTGCTTCAGTCAAGTATGGATTATTTTATCTGTTAGTCTGTCCGTCTCTACTTGCGTTTTTCACAAAAACGTACTTGTTTTTTTTGAACCAACCTGTGATTCATCCCCTCTACTGAATTTTGCCTGAAAAGTTTATTTTTTAGCCAACAGCTTACCACACAATTCCCCTTCTCTTTCCATTCTAACTAGATTTGGACACTTGAGTCTTCAAGGTCGCGAATTTTTGTGCAAATAGTGAGTAGACCGATGTTTGATTCAATGTAGTCTTTCGCTGTTGTGAACAACACAGTCTTTTGTCAATGTCTTCATTATTATCTATCCGTCTGTATAATTAAAAGCATATTAATTTTACACTGCTCCAGAATGTGGCCATCCGCCAGCTAACAACTTTTATATTCCTAAACATTAATAATAAGAAAAAGTTACTTTTTTGAATTTTGTAATATTTCAAGCATCTGCGTTTTAGCCCGCTGAATTCAAATAAAAGGCTTGGTATCGCAAAAGCGTCCAATAAATGAACTGTCGAGCGTAAACTCATATCCTAAGGTCCCTTCTGTCGAATGGCGTGGGGTGGGGGGGGGGGGGGGTTACTTTATGGTCAACTTGGGGGGGGGAGGGGAGGGGGGGGGGGGGAACGTGGGAGGGGGTGACGAGACTTCCCTCCTTGCCCCACCAATTTGCTCCCATTAACCTCGCTAGTTCAAGTACGCGTTCAGATCAGATTTTTGTCTTTTTGATCCTCGTCCGTTTTTATGCCTTCAAGTCTAACACCTGATGACCCGCGGCGCGGGCGATCATGTATTCCAGCAGCTTTTAAACGCATTGGTTTTTTATCCCACGTTTGTAATCATTGAGATATTTTGACGTTGTATCACTGTTAATTTTTTACGACTTGCGTTTACATACTTTTTCGTTTTTCTACCACTTGCGTGACCATGACTTCGTAATTAATTTCGCCCAATCTGTCCCCAGAGTCTGCCAGCCATCTTGCGTGACTCCTTGAACGCGGATTGGCTGTGCATATATGTATACCGGCATTGTGTATTTAACAAAGCAGCGGGTTTAAACAACTTTACGACAGCTGGCAACCTCAACATATGAAAATAGTATATTCATAAACCCCTACAGCAAGCGCTGGCAATTGCTATCATTGCCTAGTTCTAACCACCTACATTGGACGAGTTGTGCAGAGAAGTGGCCTCATCACAAAAATACTTGACGAAACACCTGCGGCAGTTCTCAATCATTTGAAGAGCTAAGTGCTTATTAAAAGGCGAACGCAACGGACTTTTATAATTCCTCTATCAAGTCTCTATGAAGACACTTTTTATCTAAATTTCACCCATATTTATTTTAAACTGTTAAAGAATAATAGATTATTAAATTTGTTACGTGTTATTTTACAAATTCATAGTTGATTCAATTATTATAGTTATGAGAGCGTACGTATATATCAGGCTCTTTAATATATATTTACATCTATAGAGCCAATAAATAATAATAAGGAATTTCGCTGAATTAACTCAGCTGGGGGCTTGAACGAGCTAATTATTGCATAACCCATCTTCACGAAAGGCGACGGGTCAGATACTAAAGTTATCATTGCTCCGCCTCATGCAGCATTGTTCTTGACTTCTGACATATTTTGTGAAACTTCCTTGAGGTAGAAGCATCATTATCCTTCTACCTACAACTCTGCCAAGAGTAATCTTGTGCGAAGGTAGACACCTTTGAAGCCCATATTAGTTACTCTTGAGTTTTGGCCACTGTTGGACCACTACTGCAGAGCTAAGGGGAGGCAACCCGTGACAGGGTCCCTAATGTTTTTTGTCAAATTTTCACAGTCGAGGTTTCTTAGAGTTCACTTTCGGGGGCCGGTACGGGCAGCGTTGGCGTAGCTGACAGCCCTTTACCATTCTAGCAGATAGGTAATGTTAGTCCTTTTCAGACCAATTTCTATAAACGCTGATCGGGCTAGCCGTCCTTTTTCAGGACTAGTCCTTTTCAGGGCTACTCCATGCTAGCTGATAGATGCTAGTGGTCCTTTTTAGGGCTTAGAGTTTATCAACACAGCGCTTCAATTAACAGAGTTCATTTATTTTTGAATGGCAAATTGCGCTCCGATATAACCAACGGACTTAAGTGTAGGTTTAATGGAACGTGCCTTGCCACGAAAGGCAAAACCTGCAACAACAAAAAAAGGTCCCTATTGACTGCGAGGCCCGCTTCATTTGTGGTGTTGGATTTGCCTAAAACTGCGTCTGCCAAAAATTACGTCACCAATAAAAATAGACTAACAAACAATATGATATGGAGAAGTAAGCCAATACATAAACACATTCCTATGTTGTATCGTATTAAAATTAATGGCTACTTAATGCTTACGAATTTTACCGCGGGATAACGTACAATCTGGCAAGAAACACTGCCCTATTTTAGACGTTTTTTGTGTGTGACCTGTTCGAGAAACTCCAAAAATAGCAAACTGAAAAGCTGTATTTGTGACCTGTTCGAGAAGGTTCCTAAATTAGTGAGCCTGAAACGTGAATTTGTAGGCGATGTCACAACGATTACTTAGTTTGCTGTGTTGGCAGGTACGCTGGTCTTGCTCGGTCTTAACGCAGTACGCTTGCACAGCCGAAAGCAGAAGTTAATGTAGGAGATCGTCTGCACGTTTTTCTGTGAACACAGCAGTGTTGGCGGTAAATCCGCTACCATGTATTTACTGAAGCTTATTTTACAAAGAGAAATAGCAGCAAGAACTGACAAATTGAACAAGGGGCAATGCCAAATATTGTGATGTTAGTTTTTCATTTACATGTGAGCGACCCAGGAGCGTGGCATGCAGTATTGTTTGTCGAAATCTGGATCCGTGACGTGCCAGGTATAACGGTGATGGCGAGGGGGAAAGGTTACAACAGTGAAGTTCTGCTTACTTGACAAAGCTGAAAAATACTGACATGTAAAATGAAAAATCAGATAGCTAACTTAGGGTGGCCATATTGTTCAACACAAAAAGGAGGACAAATGCCATTTTTTGGTCATAGAAGGGAGGACAATATTTTTTGAAAAGTAGGACACCTTTATTCAATAACTACAAGATGCTGAAACATATATATATATATTTTAACATTCAAACAATAAGCTAATAAAATCACATTGATTTTGTGCCTACTTATATTTTTCTGATGATAAAATCTTCTTCAAAAAAGTTGAGCTACGTTTTAAATATGCATAGAAATCAGAGCATGAAAGCTCCTTGAAATTGTACTGCACAAGTAGAGTGCCTTTAATGGAATCTTTCCTTCAGTGCTTCCAAAGCTACTTCAGTAGAATGCTGTGCAATCACAGAAATGATAATAGCAGCTGTTTTGGTTTTGGCACATGAGAATTTGCTGACAATTTCTGAATCGTGGAAAACATTCTTGAGTAACACTGAAGTACAATCCATTGATCTGTAAAAGTTGTGATGTTTTACAGTATGAAAAGTAAAAGCATCCTCGGCAACCTCTAACCTTTCCTCTCTTATTTCTTTAGTAAAAAAATGTCAGTTTTGATTGCAAACATTTAGACGCAAGAGCTTTCTTGTGCTTTTCTGTTTCTATATGTTTTTTTTTTTTTTAATCAGCTGCACCTTTCTTTGTGCCCAATGGGCTGATCACCCGTTGGCTTGTCACACCGATTACGGAAACAACGGCAGATGGATCTATTTGTTGTTGCCCTAAAGACGCCGCTAGGCGTGATGGGAAACTACAACAGAGAAAATCAATCTGCTGTTGCCCTTAAGACGCCACAAGGCGTGATGGCCTCTGACTGCTTGGTCGGTCTTTGGCTAAGGACGGAAGAAGAAGAAGAAGCATCTTTATTTGCTACTGATACAAATGTGCCGCCTCTGCATACAAGACATTCTGCTTCATACTCTTGTCGACCACTGGAAAAGCACTGACATTTTTGTTTCAATTCATCCGTGAACACACACTTCCGTTTTGGCATTTTGAGCGGGTATCTGTAACATAAATATAATATAATGCCATTAATCAATGGTACATTCGATGTTAAAGTTAAAATTATTTGTAAAATGCAACAGACGAGGCTTTAATTTTAACAAACCCATTACTATACTAGTAACTTCTCGTGTATTTTTTCACAATAAACAAATTTGAATAAATATAAAAGTAGTACGAATTATGGTTAATATTATTTAAAAGTTGCAATAGACAGCGATGTTGTCGTGAAACGAAGTGTAACCCACCACTTTGTTAATCACTATGTCGAGATACAGATTTGCTTCAACCAATCAACTTGCACCGTTCACCAGTCTCTGAGACAGAATAAATTATACTGTTCACGCAGTTCACGCAAGATGGCGGCTAAAAATTGAATAAAATTAGGCTGTATGAGCAAAAGACGAAACCGGAGGAAACCAATCATTTTGCTCCGCCAGGAACCAACCGAAAGCCTTTCTTAAGCAGTTACCTGCCTATATAATAGGGCGGAATTTTATGCTAAACACGCAATCCCGAACTTGACGCCAGAGATACTGACTGAAGAGGAAGAAGCTGTCACCTTGATTGATTGTTTACCTGAGGGCATCGACCTGCAACCTACTTCACTAGTCGAGTCAAACTGGCCGTTTTTTAAATCTTGGAGGGTAAATATAAATTTACGATAACCTTTAGGAAAATAGGCCTTCAGCAGGCATATAATGTTGGTATTTGTTGTGTGTCATTATACTACCTACACCTGTATATATTTAATATATTTTGGGTTCCCTATGAATGTATATGATTGAATAGACGAAGACTAATAGGACTCATACTTCAATCTATTGTCTCCTATATTCAGTCTATTGTCTCTGATAATTCCAAACTGCAAATATAACCATAACAGTCCTTGTTAGGACTCAATCTATGGTCTCAGATAAAACCAACTGCAAATATAACCAAAACAGTCCTTGTTAGGACTCAATCTATTGTCTCCTATACTTCAATCTATTGTCTCATCTAACTCCAACTGCAATATAACCAAAACAGTCCTTGTCAGGACTCAATCTATTGTCGCATCTAACTCCAATCTATTGTCTCCTATAACTCCCACCTGATATATCACCAAACAGTCCTCGTCTCATATACTCCTATCATAAGAACATAACAATATTGTTAGGATATATGTTACCAGCTAGTATAGCACTTGACAGAGAGGACGTGGTATAGTATAGGGGGAAGGACATTGTTGTATCACACCTAGGTGTACATATTATTGGATTTATTCATGTATTGATTTATATTCTGGGATGTATTCATGTATTAAATGTATTCATGTATTGAATCTATATTATTGAATGTATCCATGTATTAGTTTATCAGAAAGAATGCTTTGCAAGTAGACACATGTCTTGTCTCGCTATTGCTAAATCATACTGAGCCATGTTGTCATTCATCCTACATGCATACATCTGAGACACGCTCATTTCACTCACACTAGAAATAGGTGGGCTTGAGGACAGAAATTAGCCCCTATTTTTGCTTTGTTACAGGTTTATTTGTGTCCTAAAAACCTGAGGTCGTATGTTCGAGTCAATCCCGCTGCCTGGAACTTCGCAGGAGCATAGAGATTGTACAGAAGCTACATTTTAGTCCCCCTCAGTCTTGGGTGGGCTAAAGTAACGAGCCTCAGCAGGAGTGGTGTGAACCAAACTAAGGAGAACAGAACGTTTTAAGAGATGAGTACCCAGTAGTACCATTTCTGTCGGCATTGTGAGCATAGAAACTGTCAGTGATGAGAAAGTGACTTAACATAGCAAGAGACAAAATTAACAGCATAGCTGATAAATGTTATATCCTTAATTAACAGCACAGCTGATATAATTTTTTGTTCCTATAATTGGAAAACTTGTTGTCTATATAAATATAAATATTTGTAAAATATATGTAAACTTACAAATTCATTACGTTCCATTTTTTTCAACATTCACCCTTCAGCACAAGAGTAGATAGTGTATATACTAAATAAATACTTAGGAAATTGTATTTGAAGACTTGTCAATTTTATCATTGTTAAGCAAAATCTGTTTCCTTGTTTTATTAATATCACAGTTAGTTACACAGCGGAGGTGGCGCTTTATGTCGGTCTCCTCTCTACTAATTTTTCGAGATCAGAACATTCACAGCCGTAACTAATTTGTGATACCAGTAGTTCTCTCAGACACTGGGACTTCACCATTTTCTGCAGAAATTCTATTTCTGTAATTGTCAGTACTATACTGATCTTAGAGCCAAAATAAAACCTCTCGCCACAGAAGTTATAATTGACTAAATCCAGCCCCAAGTTCTTATTCATGCCGTTTTGTCTGTTAAATTTTCCCTTAATAAATGCCAATAAACCTAAACAGCGTTTAACTAGTAAACTATTATAAACTATCGAACAACATGACAACTTACGGTAGTGATGTTGGCAATTTGCGTTATCCGTCGATTTTGCGGAATAAAAATTCTTAATTCTGACAGAATTTCTGTACTCAGAAATCGGATTCCGGGAAAGATTTTTCAAAATGGTGTCTTTCACGTTAGTAATTTAGCCAATCACATAAAAGCGGGATATTTCAACATTTTAAAAAAATCCTGCAGGACGCTCAGTTTTGTCGACAAAAGCCGGACAAATCCGGACATCTGGCCGCCCTAAGCTAGGTCATTTTAAAAGTATCGTCAATTTGATCTGATCGAGTGTCATCTTAGAATCGAAAGTCAGCTGCAATGGATCTCCATAATCCTCTTGTCTCTTGTCATAATAGAGTCTTTCCTGTCCATCTCTTGATGTTATCTTCCCACTTATAGCGCTTTATTCCTCTTGACGGTTTTAGGTTACGCGAGACCCTAGGCAGATGTGAACTTGTGAGGCCCCTTTTAAAGTAACTTCTGTTGCAACGACATGGATATACATGTATTTGTGCGCGACGACCCTATGCCTAAAATCTTTACTGCACTTTTGCCTTCAACTCTTGCAAAAACACACAAATAGTAATACGTCTTACAAAGAGAAAGGACAAGAAAAACCTACGTTGCGGCCAAAAGGCCTTCGTCAGGGACAGACAAACAAGAGACAGGAGGGAAAGAAAGTGAGAAATAAGTGGAGAACATGAAACTATAGAAATAAGAGAAAAATACTCCCTTAAGTGTTAGCACATGTTGGAGCAAAGATGGCTGTCACAAAACCGGAAAGCGGAAGCGGTTAGTACATAAAAGGCAAAAAATTAAAAATTATGAAAACAGGGACTGGAAAACAGAGTGAAAAAAAAAATAAATAATAAAATTAAAAAACAAAAAATAAATTTTTTTTTTTTTTTTAAATTTTATTATTTATTTATTTTTTTTTCACTCTGTTTTCCAGTCCCTGTTTTCATAATTTTTAATTTTTTGCATAACAAATAAATTATAACAAATAAATATATTTTTAAAAAATTAATTAATTATATAAAAAAAAATTAAAACTAATTATAATCTTAGCATCGAAATTCTTGAACTCTTCATTCAGTTACGGTTTTCAGTAAGATGTTACATCATTTTATGTGACCAGAATATTTTATCTATCTGTCTTTGATCTCGATCATTAATTCTCTTTTCATTCCTAGCTTTTCTGCGGCTTCTTTATTGGGTTTCTTCTTTCCATATGATGCACATAAATAAATAAAATTGAAAGAAAAACGCGGTAAGTATACTCAGAAAGGTATGTTAAAAACTGAGGATTTGTAACTGGGAATCGCACCTGACGTTTCTTGTGTAATTCCTTTTTCTTCTTATCCTTCTTGCTATGAATTGAGGCATATTTGGAGTCATCCTTTTATATGACCACCAGCTGTGCGTAATGCTACAATATACATATGTGAAAGTGAACATCTGTCTGTGAGGCTAATTACAGTCTCATTGACTCTTGAAATCTTCCACACATTTCCAGGGATTTCCCCTGTGGTGAAACTTGTTGAGAACCCAGCATTGCATACAAAGCTTGGAGAAGTCACTTGAGCGCCCAGACGTGATTCTGTGGCTTTGACCTGGTTGACTGCATGCAGGAGGAACTTACTGTGGACCCTGCTTAGGCCGGGGGGGGGGGGGGGGGGGGTTTTGAGAAGTGGCTCTGTGTAGGACGTAACAATTCCTTGGGAGAGCCCAGAACCAGAGCACAGTATTTTAGCACTGCATAGTTGCAGAGCCCCCTTGGATGGCGGGGAATGCACAGTATGCCACGCTCTTCTTACTGCTAGCTTGGGACTAGATGTGACAATCCTTTAAATACAAGCCAAGCTGGAGAAACTGTACGGGGTTCGAACCCTGGGTAAGCCACTCACGTCTGTTCTTTTTCTGTTGTCCAAGTGTTCTACTTCTTTATTTCTTACGAGTGCCTGAAAACATACCTTTATGTTTGTCTAATATTTATTTACTGGAGAAACTGGATCTCATGACTTCAACTCAGCACGTTTCGAAACGGCAGAAAAGCCAAAGAAAAAAAACCAAAAAAGCCAAGATCTACAGTGTAGATAATACAAAGGAGTCTTCAACTTGGTATTGGCTGCAAAAGAGCGAGAATCTCAGCAGTCCCAGTTAAACAACAACAAAATTCTCCTTGCTGTCAGTGGAGTTTAAGGACGTTATTTCATCTGTCCTGCGGATTCAGCCAGGTAAGCTAGATTTTTTATTTTCTACCAATTCGTTCTGAATATGGCGTTTTTAGATAACAATCTCATAATGAATAAAGGCTTAACAACCAAGCTTGTTGTGTTTTGTTAGGAAGTTAAATAATTTTATCCCGCCGCTTCCTGGTCCCGCTGAAATAAAACAGTGTGTTGTGTTTCTACACAATATAATGAGGAAGTAATGTTGATATCCAGCCTGATAACTCTGAATCGTATCCGATGTTTTAATAATATTTGGAAGGGCTGAAGAAATAAGAGCAGTATACCCATAAATTCATAAGCAGGATAAAAATAAAAGTCTATGCAAAGTGAAAATTTATGTCATGTCAGTCCTATTGTATGACTCTGAGTCACACCCCAACAAGATGTACAATCATAGACATATCTTGACAGCAGTACAGACAATAAGAATCTTTAACTTAAATGCCAAGTCAGTCCTATTGTATGACTCTTGAGTCACACCCCGACAAGATGTAGCCTACAATCATAGACATATCTTGACAGCAGTATAGACAATAAGAATCTTTAACTCAAATGTCAAGTCAGTCCTATTGTATGACTCTTGAGTCACACCCCAATAAGATGTACAATCATAGACATATCTTGACAGCAGTATAGACAATAAGAATCTTTAACTCAAATGTCAAGTCAGTCCTATTGTATTGCTCTGAAACAATAAGAATGACAAAAACAACATAAAGGTTGTACTCTCATTGATGGGTGTTTGCGTAGAATAGAAGGATTGAAATGATGCGACAAGATCACCAATGTGGAACTAATGACAAGAACCAGCCAAGTGCCAGTAGAACCTGAGATGAGAAGAAGACGCTGGTGATAGATAGGAGACACTTTGAGGAAACTTGTTGATAACTTTACAATGTTGTCCCTGTTCTCTAACTCCTAGAGTAAAGGTAGGCCCATAGCAGATACTGCCGTAGGGTAATGAAGTGTTAGAGACTTCACTATACTAGGTCCAGCATCGAGATGTGGGGGTGACCAGTTCCCTTCCTCGCTGCCTTTTCCTTCCCTAACTCAGAGTCAGGTACCCATTTACAGCTGAGTAGACTGGAGCGTTTCGGTACCGTGATTCTAACCCGGCACCTTTGCTGAGAGAGACCAGCGCTCTAACCACTTTGTTAATTGGACGGTCCTAGGGTAAGGGAGATATTTGGACACAGAGAACCACACGCATAAGAGAATATCATACTGAAATAAACAGGGTGAGAAAGACATCGAAGAACCTTGAGTGGGTAGCACGTGACAGGAGAACTTGGCGTGAATTTTTTTGAACGCACAGCTTCTTGGGGAGATGACGATTGTACATAAATAAATGAACAATAAGGAATGTTTATTCTTGACCTTTCTGCTTTTGTGGATGGAGGCATATCTGGAGTCACCCTTAAATGACCACAAGCTAAACACAATGCTGTAGTATAAAGATGTAAAAGTGAATCTCTGTTTGTGAGGCTAATTACACCCTCATGGACTCTTGAAATCATCCACTCACTTCCAGGGATTCCCTCTGTGGTGAAACATGTTGAGAAACCAGCATTGCACACTTAGCTTGGAGGAGTCACTTGAGCTCCAGACGTAACTCTGGCTTTTACCTGGTTGGCTGCATGCAGGAGGATCTCACTATGGACCACTTGATGGGCAGGGGGAACGGAGAAGTGGTTCTGTGTAGGACGTGACTATTCCTTGGAAGAGCCCAGAACCAGAGCACAGTATTTTAGCTCTGCATAGTTGTAGAGCCCCCTTGGATGGCGGGGAATGCACAGTATGCCACGCTCTTCTTACTGCTAGCTTGGGACCAGATGTGACAATCCTTTAAATACAAGCCAAGCTGGAGATACTGGAGCTCATGACTTCAACTCAGCACGTTTCGGAATGGGAGAAAAGCCACAGAAAAAAATCCTAGATCTACAGTGTAGATAATACCAAGGAGTCTTCAACTTGGTATTGGCTGCAAAAGAGCGAGAAGCTCAGCAGTCCCAGTTAACTTACTTACTTAGTCGTTCCCCTTCTACCGTGAGGTGTAGAGGTTTGGAAGAGAGAGCGTCAGACTATCCTATCGGCTGTCTTCCTCCTGGCCTGGTTACATTCTAGTCCTCGGTCCTTCAAAGATTGTCTAATGTTGTCCTCCCAGCGGACTCTGGGTCGTCCGGTGGGTCTGGATCCCTGGCTCTTTGTTTCCCATGCTTGTCGTGGTAACCGATCTTCTCCCATTCTGCAGACGTGGCCAAACCATCTTAGTTGGGTCGGTTCTACTTGGGTCTGCAAGGGGTTGCATTTTAGACCTTGACGTATCGTCTGGTTGCGGACCATGTCTCTTCTTGTTACTTCAACTGTAGCGGGAGGTTATTAAAATTATTTATTTAGGTAAGAATAGGGTTGGTAGATGGATAACCAGGTATCTCATATGCTACCAGAATAGTATGCCAGTAAAGAGTTCTGGTCTTACAAGTACTACCCCAGTCTTAGAAATAAGCACTGGTATATTGATATCATAGGAATAGTCAGACTGTGAAAACCCTGGCCAGTTGGTAAGAAGTTGTACCAGGATTTAAGGTGTCTCCTCCCTGTGACTATCTTATGATTACTAAATGTCTAGGGGATAAATAAAATGAACATTCACTTTAACCACAAATGTAAGAAGTGAATAATTCCTCAGGTACAGTTAAAATATTTTAATATGTACACTAATATTCTATTTCTGCTAGTTGGAAAAGAGCATTAAAATATCTAAAAAAATATTCACACAATTACTATTATTGTCTGTTTAGACTTCAAAATCTTGAATAATAAAGTTACTGAAAACTGGAATCACTTTTACTGTATCACTGTTCTTAGTCCTCTGACTTTACACATTACGGTCATCATGTGACTGAAGTTTATAATGATTTGAATCCACTATCGCTGTTGTTTCACATATATTGGTAGTCAGTGTCATAACTAGACACTTATCTGTGACTCGTGATCCTGCTGACACGGACTGTCTGTCGTATATATATCAGTATTGGTAGACCCAGCCTAGGGATGCCAATGACCAGTTGAAGTTCACTCGTTGGGGTCCTGCACTCTTGTGGGATTGCCTCTGATGAACAACACAGGCTTCTGATACTCGACAGTCGGGTTTGAGTTATTTCATGGAACCTGAAACATCAGTTCAGCCTTGGCTAGTATCTGGCTAGACTTGTAACTGACTAGCTCAGATGTCAGACCAGTCAGTCATCAGATGTCACCGTTATACAATCATAGTAAGTAAGGACCTCATTTCAGTGATACAGAAGTATTAACATTTCAATTGATTGTAACTGACTAGCACAGATGTCAGACTAGTCAGTCATCAGATGTCACAGTTATACAGTCATAGCAAATAACATCATTTCAATGATACAGGATTAGTATTTACATTCTCAGTAATAATTATCTTCTGGTTTATTCCTATCCTGTACATCATGTAATTTTTTATAACTTGATCTTTCCAACTACATCAGGTACAAATTTAAATACTGATGCCACTCTTAGCATCTACACCAAATTAATACACAACTAGATAAAGTGAGTGACCAACTGACCAAGCGATCAAGCTGCTTTCTTCGGTAGTACAATTACATAGTTTTGGAATTGAGACCTGGCTGTGGAACACTCCAGTTTACCAGCTGTAAATGGGCACTCAGTTGTGCGCTCGAACTAGGGAAGGAAAAGGCAGCGAGGAAGGAGACTGGTCACCTAACCTCGTAAAAGCGATATCTTCCATGATGAAGCTTTTAACACCTTATTTGCCTATGACAATCTCTGCCATGGGACTGCCTTTCTCTTCGTAAGAGATACAGCAATTAATATGATAGACGTTATCTACATTTGACTGTGGGGCTAGTTGTGATTAATTTTTGTACAAGCAACAATCATCCACAATGCACATGTTTAGATCATACTAAAATTAACATACATATATCAATGAATATTCTACGTGCATATATTTTGTGAAGTCTATACGAACCTGAAATAACAAAAAAAAAAATTATTATACATGATAGTTTCATAATTTCGCTTACCCTCAGACTCCAGACACTTGACTGAAAAACTTCTGGCGATTCACTCACAATTCAGATGGTATTAGCGTAGTGGCGATCTCTGCCGTCAGTATGTCTCAAACCTAATTTCAGTGTGCGTCCTTTGTGTTGTTGTTGTTTTGATTATTTGATGGGTGGAGATCAGGCACTCAACATCTGATCGTTCTGCCTCTTCTCGTTCCATCTTGGTCTACCCTGTTCAACCTGAAAGTTGGTTATAATTGGGGTATTTAGTGTCATTTTATTTACTAATTTTGTATTCAATAAATAACTGTTGTCTTTTGCAGTTGCTGATTTTTATTTGTATTAGTATTTGTCAATTTTATTTTCTCTTTTGTATTGTTTATAGCTAGCTATTGTCCTTTACACTTGGTTTTAATTTGTATTAGCATTTGTTCTTTTTGAGTTGTTGTCCCTTTTTTAATACCTTGTTGTCTTTCCTTGTCCTATGAGTAGTTAGTTTTTGTTAATGCTTTGTTAGTTCTTGCTGCTTAATTTCTATTTAGTTGGATGTTTTTCCTGAAGTTCTAACCTTATATTTTTTTCCTTTGTTTTATGTATATATCTTTTAAGTATTGCTTGGGCATCTCTTGGGGCATCTATACTTAAAACCTTATCACCTGTTAAGTCTATATTGTGATTTCTATAGTAAGTTTTTAATTCAAGCCTTTGTTGTTCATACTTTTTACATTGGATCAGGTAGTGGTCTATGTCATTCTCTTCCTGACATTCTTGGCAGTGTGGTTCTTCTACCATAAAGTATGCTGCACCGAGACGGAGACGCCACAGTTTTTTGTTCGATGGTATTTTTAATTCTTCTCTGACCTGGCACGTCCTTGTTGGTTCTTTCAGCAGTTTGAACGCGTGTCTGCCTTTTCTTCCATGTTGTCTTCCATTCCTCATTTATAGTTATCTTCACTTGGCTCTTGATCTCTGACCTTCCCAGTCCTGCTTTTATATTGTTTTTACTTGTTCTTCCATTCTTGGCGTTCTGGTCTGCCAACTCGTTGCCAGCAATACCTATGTGTGCTGGATCCACACTAGCCTCACCCTACATCCTCTGTTCCCTAGTGATGTATTCATTGCTAGAATTTCTTCCTTTATGTCTGGCCGGCTACATTTACCTGGGTGTTCTAGTGCTTGTAGTGATGATAGTGAGTCTGTAAATACCGTAACAGCTTCTGGTGGGTTATCTTCGATTATTTCTAAACTTTTAAGAATTGATACCATCTCTGTTGTAAAAATCGAAGCCCCTTCAGTTACACTGTAGCTCTTTTTTATTCCCCATTGTGGTATTACAACTCCGGCACCTAGTTGCCCACTATCACCTTTGGATCCATCAGTGTAGACGGCCAGACTTTGTTTAGTTAGTTGGTCTATGAACTTTCTACTTATCATTTTGGCTTCCTTATCTTCTATGTTTTGTTTGATCTTTTTAGTCAGTGAGTAGTCTATGATTGGTGTTTTTAGTTCCCAGGGTGGTATTTTGCTTCTGTATTTATTACTATTTTCAATTGTGTTTGATAGTTCTTTGTACTGCGTTAGGTCTTCTATAGTTCTCCACCCTGTTGGATATCTATCTTTATTTAAGGGGACGTCCCATACACTTGGTTGGTTTTTGACAAATGCTTTATGTGCTGGGTGGGTCACTTCTTGTGCTACTTTACTCCAATAATTTAATCTCAGTTCTTTTCGTCTTAGATCAAGGGGAGGTATGCCAAGAGCTACTTCTAGCGCTTCTACTGGTGTCGATATAAATGCACCTGTAATGGTTCTCATGGCTGCATTTTGAATCCTGTCCAGTTTTGCTTTGTTAGAAGCTGCAGCTGAGTCATAGACTATGCTGGCATAATCCAGTTTCCCCCTGATGAAAGACTTGTAGAACATGAGCATTATTTTATTGCTGGCCCCCCATCCATTACCTTTTACAAACCTTAGTATATTTAGGGGTCCCCTACAGCTTTCTACCAAATTGTCTATATGTTTATTATAATTTAGTTGTTTATCTAAAGTTATGCCCAGAAATCTTGTTGTTGAGGAAGTACATATTTTCTGTCCTTTAATGGTTATATTGATTTTGTTATTTTTTTTTAAATTTCCTTTGCTGAAAATCATACCTACTGTTTTGTTTACATTAATTTGGAAGCCCCAACTATTCATCCACTCTGAAACTTTGTCTATTTGATTTTGAAGTTTTTTGTAAACATGGTCCAAGTTTTTTCCAGATCGCCAAATGGCACAGTCATCTGCAAATTGTGATACTGCATTCTTAATGTCGTTAAATTCCTCTGCTAGGTCATTTACAGCTATAGTGAAAATTGAAGGTGAAATAACTGATCCCTGAGGAATCCCATTCTGTTGTTCATATATATCTGACCTATCATTGTTTACCTGTACCGCAAAATACCTGTCCTGTAAAAAGTTTTCTATATACCTATAGGTTTTACCAGTTATGCCAATCTTTTTCATTTTGTAAAGAGCTCCGTCTCGCCAGCATTCATCATATGCTCTTGCGACATCTAGAAAAACTGCTACGGTTTTCTCTTTTCTCTTGAACCCTAGCTTTACCTCATGTTCTAATCTTACAAGCTGGTCTACTGTACTTCTGTCTGCTCTAAACCCTGACTGGTTTGGGCTATATAACTGATTTTTTTTCCAGGTAGAATTTAACTCTTTTGTTAACAACAGTTTCCAGTATTTTACCTAGTTGTGATGTTAAGGAGATAGGTCTATATGAACTTACATCATGGGCTTCCTTATTGGGTTTTAGGATGGGTACTATCATAGCTACTTTCCATGCTTTTGGTATCTTCCCTAAGCTCCAGATTTTGTTATAAAGGGAAGTTATTATGTTTATACTTCTTTTGGGTACTTTCTTAAGGATTTCATAACTAAGTATATCTTGCCCTGAGGCAGTATTAGATTTATCTTTTATTGCATTAGTTACTTCTTCCTCTGATATATCAGCATCTAAATAGTTTGTTTCATCTATCTGGTCTGGTAGTTCTTTTGAAAACTGTATCCTAAGTCTTTCTCTTCTCTCATTTTCTTCCAGTCCAAGGCTACTTTTTGCACTGACTTTATAGAAATACTCGGCAAGGGCATTTGCTTTTTCTTTATCTGTTTCTGCTCTCTTTGGTAGTTTGATTGTTGGCATTATTGTTTTCTTATTGTTCCCTTTGATTGCCTTAAGCTTTTTCCATACTTCTTTAATTTGAGTGCTAGGTTTAATTGACTGACAAAATTCCTTTCAGTTAGTTTCTTTGGCTTTAAATATTATTCTGTTAGATTCATTCCTAATAAGTTTATACTCATCATAGTTTTCTTCTGTCCTGTTATTTCTATATTTTTGTAATGCCCTTTTTCTTCTCTCATGAATTTCTGCACAGCTTTTATTCCACCAGGCAACTGGTTCTTTATTCCACTGAGTTTTTCTTTTCTTAGTAATGTTATTTATTGGTTTAAGGTGCTGTGGCATATTTTTATTTGGTATATATTTTATTGCTATTTTAAGAATTTCATTGGTCAGTGTTTCCGCCCACAAGTCAGTATCATCTGATTCCATGTCTTTATATTCCATCCCCTCCAGCTCTGATTGGAAAGCTTCCCAGTTTGCTTTTTTATAGTTGAAAGTCGGTTTCTCTGGTTCTGGGTTCGGACTGACATTTTCATGCATGGTTATTATGATGGGCAGATGATCTGAGTTTGTGTCTTGTAACACTTCCCAATTTACATTTGCTAGGTTGTTAGTTGTTATACTTATGTCTATTGCTGAGTCTGCCCTGTTAGCTTGTGGATTAATTCTAGTTGCAGTTCCATCATTTAGTATTATTAGTTCATTGTTTTCTATAAAGTCAGGTAGGTTCTTTCCTGCATTATCTGCATGTTGTCCACCCCAAGCATAATGATGGGAATTAAAATCGCCTACTATGATTGTTTTGGGGCCTAGTCTGGTGCTTATGGCTAGTATTTCTTCATCTTTAATTGTGCCATCTTTAGCATATACATTTAGGATTGTTAGATTGTTTGGTTCAGCTGCTATAGTAACCTGGATACCTTCTATATTGGTTGTATTAAACACTTCGCAGTCTATAATTTTAAATTTTTCGCTAACTAAGACTGCGACACCACCTCCTCTACCTTCTTTCCTATCGTGTCTAAGTATCTTAAAGCCCTTACAACTATATCTATTATTAGGGTTTAAAAGGGTCTCTTGAAGAGCATATATATCAGTAGTTCCTCCTGTCTCTGCTAGTAGGGGTGTAAAATTCTTTTTGATACCCCTACAATTCCACTGCATAATTCTAAATCTTTCTAAATTGAATTTTAACATCATCTAGTATCCCTTTTATTTTGGTTAACTATCCATTTGCTCTTATTCAGTATTTCCTGCACTCGTGGACCCATTATCCATCAAGTTCTCAAGAAAAACCTTATTTAAACTTGTCATTGTTTCCGTAACTTTTTCCGTTATGTATGGTAAAAGTGTCTCAACTTGCCCTTTGATAGTTTCTTCTAGGTTGACCACTTTCCTAATTTCATCCAATGCTGCATTCCCTTCTCTCCCTATGTTAATCTCCTGCCTTTCACTTTCCATTCTTTTTAGTATTATTTCACTTTCTTCTTTTAGTTCAGACAGTTTGACTAGTATCATTTCATTTTCTTCTTTCAGTACAGTCAGCTCAGCCACATCCTGGGAAATTTGGTACTGTATGGCTTTCACTTCTTGAAGCAATGCCTCTGTCCTTTCAGTTTACATCCGCTCTTTATAAGACTCTGGCGGACGTATCGGAGAGCACTGACGTCACAGCCTATACTCCGGATGAAATTTTTTTCCTGAGGCAGCGATTTCACATGATTTGTGCGTTGTCTGAAACTTTCCCTTGTTCATCCTCGGCTTATATATTATCCATACTGTTCCCTCCTATCTTGTTTTATACAGCCGATATATTTCTATCTTCCTATCCAGGTACTTTCACAATCTGTTACTTGTTGATTTAAATATTTAGAACAGAAGTCGGTTTATAGGCTTTCAGCTTAACTGTGAACAGCCGGAATACGCATTGTTCTCCGTAACTGATAACTTCCTACAGTTTTTCCTTACATACAGTTATGCCCAATCCTCTCCTGGAATAAAAGGTGAAATCCTTTTCACAATAATTCCATTATGCTCCTTTATATCCTTGCCGATTGCCGATGTCTCATCGACAGTTTGTCGATACATCGCCATTTTGTAAGCGGCCGGCCCCGTGATAAGCGATCGGTGAATGGTCTGTAAAACTATGCGAAGCCGCGTTTGCAATGTATTGAAACCAATTTTGCGACATCAACCACCTTCCTTCCATTTCTGAGGTTTGGATCTGGCTTTTGTGGGTTGTAGTCATTGCCCATGACTCGCATCTACATGTCAAGACTGGGACATAGGTGGAGCGGTATACAGCCATTTTCTAACCAACCTCTCTCTTGCTGAGGAATCCTCGATTTTGGCCTGAAAAAGTCTCCCAGCTGCTGCTTTTCGAGTGGCCAACTCTTCTTTGATGCCCTCCTTTCGGTCTATAATAGCTCCGAGGTATTTAAAGTGGTCGACCTGCTTCATGACCTGTTCTCCCAGCTTAATCTGAAGTCTTCTTTCTTCTCGTGATATCACCATGGATTTTGTTTTAGAGCTGCTTATGACCATCCCTCTCTTCTCCAGCTCTTCCTTCCAGACTTGCAGGTTGGATTGGAGATGTGCCTCTGATTTAGCAATCAGGGCAACATCATCAGCAAATGCCAGCTCTGAAATACAGACCTGTCTCATCTTCCAGTACCCTACTGAATACTTTCTTGTTCTCTCCTTACATGCCTTGATGACATCGTCCATGAGGAGTATGAAAAGATAAGGTGACAGGATATCACCTTGTCTTACACAGTGGTGGTCCTGAACTCTTCTGACTTATGATTTGCTGTCCTCACATAATTTCTGCAAGACTTGTAGAAGCTCTGTATAGCGTGAATCAGAGGTGCTGGAATGTTCTTCCTTGCCAAACAGTCCCAAAGTTTGCTCCAGGGGACCCTGTCAAACGCCTTTTCCAGATCTATGAAACAAAGATGGATCTCACTCTTATACTCAAGGACCTTTTCACTCAGCTGTCTGAGTGTGAAGATTAGGTCTTGAGTACTTCGGTTTGCTCGGAATCCGCACTGGACCTCATCCAATTGTGGCTCAGCTAGGCGTCGGAGTCTCTGCTCTAGGATTCTAGAGTAGATTTTACCAGGGACACTGGGAAGGGATATGTCTCTATGGTTTCCACATTGTCGATTGTCACCCTTTTTGAAAATTGGTGATGATGGCAATCTCCCAATCCTTTGGTATGGTCTTGTTGCACCACGCTGCATGTAGGACCCTTAAGAGTAATAGGTTGCCTGATGCTGCCATGTACTTAACCATTTCTGGTGTTATACCATCATGCCCTGCTGCTTTGTCCATCTTGATTTTCTCCATTGCTGCCTTCAGTTCTTCCATCTTTATGCCATCTTCACCATCATTGATTATACTTTGATTGAATTACTGGCACATGAAAAGTGGACCAAATTCTTGGAACAATCAAGAAATGTGGAGTTACTGAACTACTGCTCATTGCTCAATATTTTCTTGCTGTTCCAGGACATAATGCTAATACTGAGAGGCTTTTTTCTTTAATGGAAAGTCAGTGGACAAAGGACAGAAACCGATTCACTGTTGAATGTATTAGATGAATATTACAAGTTCAATACAATTATAAGAATGTTTCTTGTACAGAGTCTCATGAGTATTTAGTTGGAAATTCAGACTTACTGAGAAAAATAATGTCAAGTGAAAAGTACAATGTTAAAGAGTGAATATTTAGTGATGTTGAAAAAAAATAATGCTTGATGGAAAAATTATAGAGAATGCATTTTATGAAGATTTTTACCTGTTTTTTTTTATTTCGTTGAAGTATTTCTATATAGCTTATCATGACTTTTTACATAAATGTATTAAATTAGTGAAATTAATGTGCCCTCCTTTTAAATCAAAAAATCATAAAATGTCCTCCTTTAACAAAAAATAATATGGTCACCCTACCCTAGTTAAGCAACCTTTCTGGACCCTGTGGAGCATAGGCCTTCAACAAATACACACCAAGTCTTCCTATCTTGCGCTATCCGTTCAAGATCTTCCCATGAAGTCTGTAGCCCTTCATATCTATATGTAATTCCCTCCTCCATGTGTGTGTATATTGGAGGGCTGGGGTCCCTTTATTTCTCTTACCTGGGGATCAATAACAAAGACTATCTTGTTGTGCTACTGGTTTTCTCAGTGTGTGTCCTCTCTAACGCCCAGCGTGTGTCCTCTCTAACGCCCAGCATGTGTCCTCTCTGACGCCCAGCATATTCTCTTCACACCCTGTTCTACTCTTATTTTGTTTGGTATTAGATTTCTACAAGATGGGATGGTTGAACTTGTACCGGGACCCTACTTACATATTTTTGAGGCGAGGAAAAATAATAGATGAACGAGGAAAATTAGAAGACTAATGACTACTTGCAAAACTGAAAGAAAGCTGATGCATGGCGAAACTGGACAGAGATGACAGGGTATCTGAAAATTATCTTTACAACTTTGATACTAAATGAAATATTTACAAACACACATAGAATTACTAATCAAGGAAATTTACTCACAGAAAACACAAAAGTTTAAAAAAAAAAATTATCAAAGTATTGTTGTTCAGAATCGGCATCATTGCACTCCGAGCAAGCTAACAGGTGCTAAGTCTACCTCAGCAAACGTCGAAGGGTATGATTGCTAATTGTTCCTGTTACTCGTTAGTTGTATCATACGTCCATCTCTGCCAGTCTTACGCCTAATGCCAAACTCCAGCAATCTTAGCCTTGATGATTTATCGATTGCCGTGTCATTCTTTAATAGGCGATCATTATCTGTCCTCAATATCTTTCCCTTGTCAATATCCAATGCACCTTCTATAGGTGGTCTTGAAGCTAGTCTATCAGCTCTTTCATTGCCGCATACCCCTGCATAACCTGGACAGTAGATTCATAGATCCACACCAGTTCTTGAAGATTCGAGGCTTCTATGGAGGTTTTCCATTCATGCTGTAGCCATACATTTTGGATCTTCCGAAGCATGGACTGAGAGTCTGACACAATAACTGCCCTTGTTAATGAAGTTTCAGATAACCATCTTAGCCGCAGTAGCTGCCTCTACCTCCATTCTCATGCTGGAGGTTGTTGTCATGTAAGTCCCGCTATGTTCAGCAACGATCTTGCCCTGTGATTGAGGGGAGGAATGAAAATCTGAAGAAAAAAAATGATGAGAAAACTTGCCAAACTTGGTATTCAGAAAAAACTTTATGCGTTTCTCTGTAAAATGGGCAACCTCAGTATTTCTACACCTCCTGGTTGACTGCTTACTTACTTACTTAGTCGTTCCTCCTCGACCATGAGGTGTAGAGATTTGGAAAAGAGAATTCCATACTATCCTATCGGCTGTCTTCCTCCTGACATGGTTCTATTCTAGTCCTCGGTCTTTTAGAGATTGTCTATTGTTGTCCTCCCAGCGGACTCTGGGCTGTCCTGGAGGTCTGGATCCCAGGATCTTCTCACATTCTGATTGACATTTTATACTGGATACAAGTTGTAAAGATAACTTTCTGACACCCTGTATTACAAGACAGCACAGAAGTAGTCACCTTGTGTATTTAGTAGGGGTCTCTGAGGAGACAAAGAAAGAATTGTACTACTACTCCCTCAAGCATGTTGTAAGAAGTAACATATGAGGTAATGTAACGGACTGGCAAGGGCACCATGTATAATAAATTGCTTTATAACCACCTCTGTAGGGGTATGTGACATAAGCTTCCTCAAAGGGGGCCCATATTCCATAAGCAGTGAAAAAAGGAGATGATGATGATAACAGAAGGGGGTTAACAACAGAGGTGATATGAAACATGAACAACTAAAAGTTGTGGAGAGATATGATAACACATGCTGGTCAGCATAGCACATGATGATGTTGAACAGAAATGGAGGGAAAATACAGTGTCAAAATTCATCCATGTATTATCTTTCAGCTCCCCCTGGAGCATAGAATTTTTCTATTATCCTTGGTTCGTTTTGGTGAGGCATGCCCCGTTCATCCTGTCAGTTATATTAAGCCACATGTCCAAATATAAAAGACTGTGGTCTGGTTATTCTTGGTGACTAAGGGGATGATGCTTCTTTGGTGATTATGCTCATCTGCTTTTTTTTTTTTTTTTTGGCTTGGTGGTCCTTTCTGCATGTTCTTTTCTCATCTGCTTGCTGTGTTAGTTTCTTTTCGCCCAATCTGATGTGGCTTTGTAGGAAGCATCACCACTTGGTGGGATTGGCAGCTTCATCCTCTCGGGTTGCTGGATTTATGTCAAAGCATCTTCATGTCTCTCTTGTACACATCCTTGAACCCAAGCTGCAGCCACCACGCTGTTCTTTTGCCATCTGCCAATTGTACTTAGAAAGTATCTTTTGGGATGTGACCATCTTCCATACAACAGACATGGCCAGAATATGATAAGAAGTACACAACAATTTTTGTCTACCCCTTTGTAGAATGTGATACACATTTCAACTCACTTTGGACGTTATAACTGAAGTTTTATTGCAGTTTATAAAATGCGTGATGACAACATAGCAAACACTGTAAGATGGACAAGAATTATGTCAAGATGGATGTACAAAACAAAAATTACATCAGCAGCAAAGCTGGAACAATCTCATACAAGTTGATGATCAAGCCAGGACAATTACATTTTTACAAGAAATAAAATAACAACTGAAGTGATTATCACCCTTCATCTACCCAAGGAGCATAGGCCTTCAGTAAACGTATACCAGGTCTTCCTGTCCCGTGCCGTCTGCTCAAAGTCTTTCCTCTAGTGTCTGTCTCCAATTCTCTTCTCCAAGTGTTCTTTGTTCTCCCTCTACTTCTCTTACTCTGGTGATATAATGTTCATGCCCCTGTCCATTAACATTTGTTAACATTTTGTGTGCAAACAATGTTAACATGAATGAAAGCACAGACTATGAAGCAAGACTTTGTTACTTCTTGTTCTTGACAAATGTAAATGAAGTAACAAATGAAGTAACAAATGTAAATGAAGTAACAAATGAAGTAACAAATGAAAATACATTTTATTCATCATCTTTTAGCACCCCAAGGAGCATAGGCCTTCAACAAACTTATGCCACGTCTTCCTGTCCCGTGCCATCAGCTCAAAGTCTTTCAATGTTTTCTTCATGCCCTTTATGTCGGTCTCCTACCCTCTTCTCCATGTATTATTCTTTGGTCTTCTTCCACCTCTCTTACCCTGCATTCTAAGGGAGGAGACTGGAGCATTGATGGAGTTGTCCGTGTCCAATGAAGAAGGTCATTATAACCAAATCAAACCAAACTTCTTATGGGGCAAGGACCATCACTGTAGATGGTCCCCTTGTAGGAAGCCTGCACTAAAGAATCTATGTGCTCCTGCTGTCGTGGTCTTTGTAGTAATTTATTTGACATGATGAGGCTGCCAGTCTTATGCACAACCTTTTCAAGTAGCAAACATTCAGTTTTCACAGCTTATGACGTGCCAAGTAATAACTCTTCTACAATGATTGTCATGCATTTTGAAAGCTGAAAATAATTGCTGTTCTTTCCCTTTTACTTCTAACAAACTTTTACAGTAAAACTAACCATCCTTCTTTTATTAGGATTAAAGTGATGTGACAAGATGACTAATGTGTAACTGATGGCATGAACCAGACAGGTGCCGGTGGAACATGAGATGTGAATAAGACACTGGATGCACAATGAGGAATTCTGTTGACAGTATTACAAGGCAATCCTTGTTCTAGAATCTCCAAATTAAGAGAGGTACAGGGAGATGGAAAAAAAAAAAATGAAGAAGCATACTAGAGACAGAACTTAAATGAACTAAGTCTTGGGAAGACCTTCAGGTGCATGACAAAGGACAGGATTTAGCATGAATGTGATGAAGGCCTATGCTCCTCAGGAAGGGGGACAGCTATCTCAGCTTGACACAAGCATGACATGAAAAGGTCAAAAGTTTAATCAAGAACATATACTTGAGCAAGTGGGAAAGAGAGCATCCAGGCCACAAAAAAAAAAAAAAAGATGCCTATTACCATTTTAGCACAAGTGAAAAAGCGGTAATATTCAGACTTAGCACAGACCACAACAGATTGAGATACCATCTATTCAACAAGCTAAAGATAGAAACTACTGATGAGTGTAACTGTGGCACAGATAAAATGACTGCTGAACATCTGCTTCAATGGTTCCCAACATATGAAGAACAGAGACAGCACATATGGCTATCACCAGTGCCATTCTTGTAAAAGCTCTACGGAGATACCAAAAGTTTCACGCTGACCACTGCTTTCTCTGAAAATATTCAAATCGACATCTGAAAGTGAACAAAGAAGAAGCAGAAGACTCAGCTTTTGAGTTAGGGAAGGCAAAGGCAGTGAGGAAGAGATCCGGGCACTCTACCTGATAGACCTGAGATCTAGTACAAGTGAAGTCTTTAACACTTTCCTCTCCTATGGCCATACCTGCTAAGGAATTATCTTTACCTTTTTAGTTGTATAAACTCCATTGCAAGTCTGAGTTTGTGAAGTCAATACAGAATCTCGTTTACAAGCTTACTTTGCTATAGGCAAGTTCTTACAGCAAGCAAGGGAGATTACTGCAATATTTTCCACATGATTATGACTGTGACAGTTACTAGGGGGTGATTGAAAAACACTTCAGATTTTTAAATTTGTATATCCTATCTATTGTCTATTGTGTGTGTTTGTATGTATATATATATGTATATATATATATATATATATATATATATATATATATATATATATATATATATATATATATATATATATATATATATATATATATATATATATATATATATATATATATATATAATGTCAAAACTCGAAACAAAAACTGCCATTTGACAAATAATTTTTTTTTAAATTTCCCAAATGTATTTACTTACTTAGTCGTTCCTCTTCTACCGTGAGGTGTAGAGGTTTGGAAGAGAGAACGCCGTACTATCCTATTGGCTGTCGTCCTCCTGACCTGGTTCCATTCTAGTCCTCGGTCCTTCAGAGATTGTCTAATGTTGTCCTCCCATCGGACTCTGGGTCGACCTGGAGGTTTAGATCCCTGGTTTTTAGCTTCCCATACTTGTCGTGGTAGCCTATCTTCTCCCATTCTACAGAAATGGCCAAACCATCTTAGTTGGGACTGTTCTACTTGGGTCTGCCGGGGTTGAGGGAGCCGCGGTAGCTCAGTGGTTAGTGCACTGGCTTCCTAGCTCAGTGGTCCATGGTTCGATCCCCAGTTGAGGTGGGATTTTTAGACCGCAAATGACTCCGGGGTTGACCCAGTCTCATGAATTGGGTACCACAGCAACTCTGGGAAGGTTAAAGCGGCCGGCATGATGCTGACCACATCACCCCTAGTGTGCCGATGGTCAAGAAAATATGGGCCTAACACCATATTCCCAATATGCCACTATGAGCGTGTAAGAGGATCCTTTCCCTCTCCTATCGTCTGGTTGCGGATCATATCTCTTCTTGTTACTTCAACCACCTTCCTCAGATACATCATTTCTGAGTTTTGGATCTGGCTTTTGTGGGTTGTAGTCATTGCCCATGACTCGCATCCATACATCAAGACTGGGACATAGGTGGAGTGGTATACAGCCATATTCGTCTTCTTGCCAAGGCAATAAAATAAAATAAAATAAAAAATGACCAGTAAACTGATGTTACAAAAATCAGCAAAAATTACTGCCCGCTGTGAAGTCATGTAGTAGAACAGTCCCACTAAGATGGTTTGGCCATTTCTGTAGAATGGTAGAAGTTCAGCTACCATGACACGCATGGGAAACTAAGAGCCAGGAATCCAGACCTACAGGATAACCCAGAGTCCGCTGGGAGGACAACATTAGACAATCTCTGAAGGACTGAGGACTAGAATGGAACCAGGCCAGGAGGAAGTTAACCGATAGGATAGTGTGGCGCTAACTTCCAAACCTCTACACCTCACGGTAGAAAAGGAATGACTAAGTAAGTAGTAAGTAAGTAACAAACATACATTTTTGCTTGGTACTGAAAGAGTTAATAAACAATCCAATGAAAAAAATAGGAGATCAGCTAAAATTTTGACTAAACTTTGTATTTCCTGTCTCTCATTTACTGAACAGGCAGGATCTCATGTTAAGCAGTGATGTTAGTGTGACATAAACAGTTTATGTAATAAAATACCAGTTAATTCCCTTTATTTTGACCTTTGTTTATGTGTTTCATAAAGATTAGTGGGATGGAAGTGAAGAAATAACAATTTAAAAATATGAAGTGACTTGTCAATCACCGTCTGTACAGATACTGTGTCATGAGATGCATGCTTACAAAATACCTTCCACTGGTCCACATACACACAGGTCTACATACACACAGGTCTACATACACACAGGTCTACATACACACAGGTCTACATACACACAGGTCTACATACACACAGGTCTACATACACACAAGTCTTAGCTGGACAAATAAAACAAAATTATAGAGATCCATTCAAGTTAATATATCTTCCAGAATGACTCATTATCACTTCTATTTTCACTCCCCATGGAACATGGAGACATTGCTGCAGCTAATTTCAAGAAAGCATGCACTAAAGAATTTATGTTCTCTTGCAGTGGTAGTTTCCGTATAAATGTGTTTTACATCATGAAGTAGCCAGACTTAGTCTTCACATATATCTGATGATATGGACAGATAGGGTGTCATATAACATACTCCCACTGTATGGTGGTACGGTAAAGTCTGTAACACTTCACTCCACTATGAAAGTTTTTGCTATAGGACTGACTTAACATCTGAGTTGAAGATTCTTATCTTTGTGCTGTGACACATCTAGGGGAATACTGACACAACACAATGAGAAACTGCCTATGACACATCTTGGGGAATACTGACATGAATGATGATGATATGTAACAGTGATGTAATTTGAGAATATGGTAGTTCTTGACTATTGATGATGATATGACAGATGTAATCTTGATGAAATATGGTAGTCTGAATGATGATGTATATGGATTTACAGATGTAATCTTGAGAATATGGTAGTTTGAAATGATGATGATATGTCAGATGTATACGATATTGAGAATCATCTGTAGTTCTGAATGATGAAACCTGATATCTCATATGGCAATCTTCGAGAAAGTATGGTTTGTTTGAATGAAGTGGTTCATGAGTATTTTGACAGATGATAATCTCGCATCGAATATGGAAAGTTCTTGATGATGATTTGACGATAGTTCTGAGAATATGTAGTTCTGATAATGATTTGGTATGACTGACATGATGCTACTCTTTGTGAATATGGCATAGTTCTCGAATGATGATGGATATGCTCAGGCTGTATATTCTTGAGAATATGGTAGTTCTGAATGATGAGTGCTTATGTTACAGTTGTAACTTGAGAACTATTTTGGTAGTTCTGAATGATGATGATATGACAGGATGCAATCCTTGAGATTATGGAAGTTCTGAATGGATCGCCATGAGTATGACAGATGTAAATACTTGGAGATATGGTAATGGTTTATGAATGACCCATGTCTATGACATGATGTTAATCTTGCAGAATATGGTAGTTATGAATGGATGTTGATTTGATCAGGATGTAATTTGAGTATATGGAAGTGTTCTGACATGATGATGATATGAAACAGATAATGTTGAGGAATCATCGATAGTTCTGAATGATGGATTATGACATATGTATTGAGAATATGGTAGTTCTGAATGTGAATGATATGACAGATGTAATCTTGAAGATACTAGTGGTAGTTCCAGAATTTGAACTGATTGATATGGTCAGTGATGTAATCTTGTAGAATATGGAAGTTCTGTCAATGATGATGATATGGCAAGTATGAATCTTGATGAATATGGAAGTTCTGAATGATGATGATATGACAAAGATGTAGTCTTGAGAAATATGTTAGTTCTCTGATGATGATTCTTGATGATATGACATGATGTAATCTTGAGAAATATGGAACGTTCTGGATGATGATGATATGACAGATGTAATCTTGAGAAACTATCTGATCACGTTTGAATGATGACTGGTATCGAGCAAAATGTAAGGTCTATTGAGGGAATATGGTAGTTCTGAATGATGATGATATGACAGATGTAATCTTGAGAATATGGTAGTTCTGAATGATGATGATATGACAGATGTAATCTTGAGAATATGGTAGTTCTGAATGATGATGATATGACAGATGTAATCTTGAGGCAATATGGGTAGTTCTGATTGATTGATGATCATGACAGATGTTATTTTGATGGGAATATCGGGTAGTTTATGAATGATGTTGTCTATTGATCAGATGTAATCTTGGAGAATTATGGAGTTCTGCTATGATTGATTGATCTGACAAATGTAATCTTGAGAATATGATAGTTCTGAATGGATGATGATTATGACTAATATGTAATCTTGGACGAATATGGTATTTCTGAATGATGATTTGATATGACAGATGTAATCTTGAGAATTATGGAGATTCTGAATTGGAGGATTATATGTCCGATGTAATCTTGAGAATATGGTAGTTCTGAATGATGATGATATGACAGATGTAATCTTGAGAATATGGTAGTTCTGAATGATGATGATATGACAGATGTAATCTTGAGAATATGGTAGTTCTGAATGATGATGATATGACAGATGTAATCTTGAGAATATGGTAGTTCTGAATGATGATGATATGACAGATGTAATCTTGAGAATATGGAAGTTCTGAATGATGATGATATGACAGATGTAAACTTGAGACTATGGTAGTTCTGAATGATGATGATATGACAGATGTAATCTTGAGAATATGGTAGTTCTGAATGATGATGATATGACAGATGTAATCTTGAGAATATGGTAGTTCTGAATGATGTATGTTATGACAGATGTAATCTTGGAGAATATGGTAGTTCTGAGTGATGATGATATGACAGATGTAATCTTGAGAATATGGTAGTTCTGAATGATGATGATATGACAGATGTTATATTGAGAATATGGTAGTTCTGAATGATGATGATATGACAGATGTAATCTTGAGAATATGGTAGTTCTGAATGATGATGATATGACAGATGTAATCTTGAGAATATGGTAGTTCTGAATGATGATGATATGACAGATGTAATCTTGAGAATATGGTAGTTCTGAATGATGATGATATGACAGATGTAATCTTGAGAATATGGTAGTTCTGAATGATGATGATATGACAGATGTAATCTTGAGAATATGGTAGTTCTGAAGGATGATGATATGACAGATGTAATCTTGAGAATATGGTAGTTCTGAATGCTGATTGATTAATGACAGATGTAATCCTTCAGAATTTTGAAGGGTCTGAATGATGACTGATATTGAACAGGATGTAAAATCTATGAAAATATGGTAGTTTACTGAAATGATGATGATATGACAGATTGTAAACCTTGAGAATATGGTAGTTCTGAATGATGATGATATGACAGATGTAATCTTGAGAATATGGTAGTTCTGAATGATGATGATATGACAGATGTAATCTTGGAGAATATGTGATAGTTCTGAATGATGATATGATATGACAGATATGTAATCTTGAGAATATTGGTAGTTACTGAATGATGATGATATGACAGATGTAATCTTGAGAATATGGTAGTTCTGAATGATGATGATATGACAGATGTAATCTTGAGAAAAGGTATATACTTAATATTGGACAGTTCTGAAATGATGAATGATTGAAGTGATATGACAGATGTATTCTTGAGAATATGGTAGTTCTGAATGTTGCTGATATGTCAGATGTAATCTTGTGTATATGGTAGTTCTGAATGATGTATGAATCATGACAGATGTAATCTGAGAATATGGTAGTTCTCGGAAATGATGATGATATGACAGATGTATCTTGAGTAAAATGGGAAGGTCTGAATTGATGATGATAATGACAGATGTAAACTTGAGAATATGGTAGTGTCTGAAATGATGGATGATTATGACAGATGATAATCTTTGAGGGAATATGTGTGGTAGTTTCACTGAATGATGGATGATATGACAGATGTAATCTTGAGGAATATGGAAGTTCTGAATGATGATGATATGACAGATTGTAATCTTGAGAATATGGTAGTTCTGACAATGATGATGATATGACAGATGTAATCTTGAGAATATGGTAGTTCTGAATGATGATGATATGACAGATGTAATCTTGAGAATATGGAAGTTTATCCTGAATGATGATGATATGAACAGATGTACATCTTGAGAAAATAAGGAAGTTCTGATTGATGATGGATATGCACAGAAGTAATCTGAGAATATGGTAAGTATCTGTATGATGATGATATAAAAGATGTAAATTTAGGGAATAAGGGAGAATTCTGAATGGAAGAAATACAGATGTAATCATGAGGAGATGTTCTGAATATAGAATGTACAAATGGTAAACTTGAGAAATGGAAGTTCTGAATTGATGATGATTATGACAGATGTAATCTTGAGAATATGGAAGTTTCTGAATGATGAATGATATGACAGATGTAATCTTATGAAGAATATGGAAGTTTCTGAATGATGATTATTGACAGTTTGCTAAACTTGGAGAATAAGGAAGTTCTGAATGTAAGAATGATATGGTCAGATTGTAATCTTGAGAATATGGAAGTTCTGAATGATGATGATATGACAGATGTAATCTTGAGAATATGGTAGTTCTGGATGATGATGATATGACAGATGTAATCTTGAGAATATGGTAGTTCTGAATGATGATGATATGACAGATGTAATCTTGAGAATATGGTAGTTCTGAATGATGATGATATGACAGATGTAATCTTGAGAATATGGTAGTTCTGAATGGTGATGATATGACAGATGTAATCTTGAGAATATGGTAGTTCTGAATGATGATGATATGACAGATGTATCTTCAGAATATTAGTAAGTTCTTGATGATGATGTAATGTCAGATGTAACTCTTGAGAATATGGTAGTTCTGAATGATGATGATATGACAGATGTAATCTTGAGAAGAATATTGGTAGTTCTGATTGATGATGATATGACAGATGTAATCTTGAGAATATGGTAGTTCTGAATGATGATGATATGTCAGATGTAATCTTGAGAATATGGTAGTTCTGAATGATGATGATATGACAGATGTAATCTTGAGAATATGGTAGTTCTGAATGATGATGATATGACAGATGTAATCTTGAGAATATGGTAGTTCTGAATGATGATGATATGACAGATGTAATCTTGAGAATATGGTAGTTCTGAATGATGATGATATGACAGATGTAATCTTGAGAATATGGTAGTTCTGAATGATGATGATATGACAGATGTAATCTTGAGAATATGGTAGTTCTGAATGATGATGATATGACAGATGTAATCTTGAGAATATGGTAGTTCTGAATGATGATGATATGACAGATGTAATCTTGAGGATATGGTAGTTCTGAATGATGAATGATTAGGACAGGAGTGTCATCTTGAGAATATGGAAGTTTTTCAGTATAAAGATGATGATATGGACAGATGTTAATCTTGAGGAATATGGATGAAAAAGACAGATGTTCTTGAGAATATGGTAGTTCTGAATGATGATGATATGACAAATGTAATCTTGAGAATATGGTAGTTCTGAATGATGATGATATGACAGATGTAATCTTGAGAATATGGTAGTTCTGAATGATGATGATATGACAGATGTAATCTTGAGAATATGGTAGTTCTGAATGATGATGATATGACAGATGTAATCTTGAGAATATGGTAGTTCTGAATGATGATGATATGACAGATGTAATCTTGAGAATATGGTAGTTCTGAATGATGATGATATGACAGATGTAATCTTGAGATTATGGTAGTTTGGAATGATGATGATATGACAGATGTAATCTTGAGAATATGGTAGTTCTGAATGATGATGATATGACAGATGTAATCTTGAGAATATGGTAGTTCGGAATGATGATGATATGACAGATGTAATCTTGAGAATATGGTAGTTCTGAATGATGATGATATGACAGATGTAATCTTGAGAATATGGTAGTTCTGAATGATGATGATATGACAGATGTAATCTTGAGAATATGGTAGTTCTGAATGATGATGATATGACAGATGTAAGCTTGAGAATATGGTAGTTCTGAATGATGATGATATGACAGATGTAATCTTGAGAATATGGTAGTTCTGAATGATGATGATATGACAGATGTAATCTTGAGAATATGGTAGTTCTGAATGATGATGATATGTCAGATGTAATCTTGAGAATATGGTAGTTCTGAATGATGATGATATGACAGATGTAATCTTGAGAATATGGTAGTTCTGAATGATGATGATATGACAGATGTAATCTTGAGAATATGGTAGTTCTGAATGATGATGATATGACAGATGTAATCTTGAGAATATGGTAGTTCTGAATGATGATGATATGACAGATGTAATCTTGAGAATATGGTAGTTCTGAATGATGATGATATGTCAGATGTAATCTTGAGAATATGGTAGTTCTGAATGATGATGATATGACAGATGTAATCTTGAGAATATGGTAGTTCTGAATGATGATGATATGACAGATGTAATCTTGAGAATAAGGAAGTTCTGAATGATGATGATATGACAGATGTAATCTTGAGAATATGGTAGTTCTGAATGATGATGATATGACAGATGTAATCTTGAGAATATGGTAGTTCTGAATGATGATGATATGACAGATGTAATCTTGAGAATATGGTAGTTCTGAATGATGATGATATGACAGATGTAATCTTGAGAATATGGTAGTTCGGAATGATGATGATATGACAGATGTAATCTTGAGAATATGGTAGTTCTGAATGATGATGATATGACAGATGTAATCTTGAGAATATGGTAGTTCTGAATGATGATGATATGACAGATGTAATCTTGAGAATATGGTAGTTCTGAATGATGATGATATGACAGATGTAATCTTGAGAATATGGTAGTTCTGAATGATGATGATATGACAGATGTAATCTTGAGAATATGGTAGTTCTGAATGATGATGATATGACAGATGTAATCTTGAGAATATGGTAGTTCTAAATGATGATGATATGACAGATGTAATCTTGGGAATATGGTAGTTCTGAATGATGATGATATGACAGATGTAATCTTGAGAATATGGTAGTTCTGAATGATGATGATATTGTACAAAAGTATTCTTGAGAATTATTGTAAGTTCTGAAGAGGATGATATGGACAGATGTAATCTTGAGAATATGGTTAAGATTCTGAAAAGATGATGATATGACAGATGCAATCTTGATGAATATGGAAGTTCGAAGTGTTGATGATATGAACAAGATGTAATCTTGTAGAATATGTCAGGTTCTGAATTGATGATGATATGGACCAGATGTTAAATCTTTATTGAGATATATGGTAGTTCTGTATATGAATATGTCAGATGTAATCTTGAGAATATGGTAGTTCTGAATGATGATGATATTGATATTACCAGAATATGGTATCGGAAAGATGAATAGACAGATAAATTCTGAGAATATAAGTTCTGATGATATGGTCAACATGAATTCTTGATAATATGGTAGTGTCTGTAATGATGAAAGATGATATGACAGGATAGGGAATCTTGAGAAATAATGGTAGTTCTGAATGATGATCATCATTCTTGAGAATATTACCATATTCTGAATGATGACAAATGATTAGATTGTCATTAATTTGTATATTCATTCAGAACTACCAATATTCTCAAGATTATCATTCTGTATATCTGAATCATCATGCATCATTCAGATTACATCTGTAATCTTCATCAACATATATAATTATCAAGATTACATACTGTCATATCATCAATCATTCAGAACTACCATATTCTCAAGAAGATTACATCTGTCCATATCATAACATCAGAACAAACCAATAATCAAGATTACAGGAACTACCAACATTCTCAACCAAGATCACGATACATCTGTCTAAACATATTCCGAACTCCATCATTCAGAACATATCCTCATAAGACTACCATCTCAAGATTACATCTGTCATATCTTCATCATTCAGAACTTCATTATTCTCAAGATTATGTCATGCATAATTCCGAACTAACCCATATTCACATTACATGTCAATGCTTCAGAAACTACAAATAATCTAAATGATTACATCTGTCATATCATCATCATTTAGAACTACCATATTCTCAAGATTACATCTGTCATATCATCATCATTCAGAACTACCATATTCTCAAGATTACATCTGTCATATCATCATCATTCAGAACTACCATATTCTCAAGATTACATCTGTCATATCATCATCATTCAGAACTACCATATTCTCAAGATTACATCTGTCATATCATCATCATTCAGAACTACCATATTCTCAAGATTACATATGACATATCATCATCATTCAGAACTACAATATTCTGAAGATTACATCTGTCATATCATCATCATTCAGAACTACCATATTCTCAAGATTACATCTGTCATATCATCATCATTCAGAACTACCATATTCTCAAGATTACATCTGACATATCATCATCATTCAGAACTACCTTATTCTCAAGATTTACATCTGACATCATATCAACATCAGAACATATTCAGAACATCTTCCAATCATATTCTCACAAGATTACTTTAAGTCACAATCATGTTCAGATATCATAATTCCTCAAGATTAAGATATCAATATCAGATATCCCAAATTCTCAAGATTTTGCATCTGTCATATCTTCATCATTCAGAACTACCATATTCTTACTAGATTACATGATGATCTGACATATCATCATCATTCAGAACTACCTATATTCTGAAGATTACATGCTGGATCATATCATCATCATTCAGAACTACCATATTCTCAAGATTACATCTGTCATATCATCATCATTCAGAACTACCATATTCTCAAGATTACATCTGTCATATCATCATCATTCAGAACTTCCATATTCTCAAGATTACATCTGTCATATCATCATCATTCAGAACTTCCATATTCTCAAGATTACAACTGTCATATCATGATCATGCAGAATTACCATATTCTCAAGATTACATTTCTCATATCATCATCATTCAGAACTAAACCATATTTCTCAAGATTACTTCTGTCATTTCATCATTCATTCAAGAATTAACTACATAATTCATCATATTCTCAAGTATTACATCTGTCATATCAATCATCATCAGAACTACCATATTCTCAAGATTCTACATTGTGTCATAATCATCATAATTCTTTCAGATAAACTACAATAATTTCTCAAGATTACATCTGTCATATCATCATCATTCAGAAACTACCATATTCTCAAGATTACATCTGTCATATCATCATCATTCAGAACTACCATATTCTCAAGATTACATCTGTCATATCATCATCATTCAGAACTACCAATTATTCTCAAGATTAACATCTGTTCTATAAATCATCATCTATTCAGAACTTCCCATATTCTCAAGATTACATCTGTCATATCATCATCATTCAGAACTACCATATTCTCAAGATTACATCTGTCATATCATCATCATTCAGAACTTCCATATTCTCAAGATTACATCTGTCATATCATCATCATTCAGAACTACCATATTCTCAAGATTACATCTGTCATATCATCATCCAGAACTCTGACACTATCATATTTTCAAACTTCAAGATTACATCTGTCATTAATCTCATCATTCAGAACTAAACCATAATTCTCAAGATTACATCTGATCAACATCATGTCAGATCCCCCCCTCAAGATTACATCTTCATCATCATCAATCAGAACTACATCAAGATTCTCAAGATTATCATCTTGTTCATATCATCATCATTCAGAACTACCATATTCTCAAGATTACATCTGACATATCATCATCATTCAGAACTACCATATTCTCAAGATTACATCTGTCATATCATCATCATTCAGAACTACCATATTCTCAAGATTACATCTGTCATAACATCATCATTCAGAACTACCATATTCTCAAGATTACATCTGTCATATCATCATCATTCAGAACTACCATATTCTCAAGATTACATCTGTCATATCATCATCATTCAGAACTACCATATTCTCAAGATTACATCTGTCATATCATCATCATTCAGAACTACCATATTCTCAAGATTACATCTGTCATATCATCATCATTCAGAACTACCATATTCTCAAGATTACATCTGTCATATCATCATCATTCTGAACTACCATATTCTCAAGATTACATCTGTCATATCATCATCATTCAGAACTACCATATTCTCAAGATTACATCTGTCATATCATCATCATTCAGAACTACCATATTCTCAAGATTACATCTGTCATATCATCATCATTCAGAACTACCATATTCTCAAGATTACATCTGTCATATCATCATCATTCAGAACTACCATATTCTCAAGATTACATCTGTCATATCATCATCATTCAGAACTACCATATTCTCAAGATTACATCTGACATATCATCATCATTCAGAACTACCATATTCTCAAGATTACATCTGTCATATCATCATCATTCAGAACTACCATATTCTCAAGATTACATCTGACATATCATCATCATTCAGAACTACCATATTCTCAAGATTACATCTGTCATATCATCATCATTCAGAACTACCATATTCTCAAGATTACATCTGTCATATCATCATCATGAAGAACTACCATATTCTCAAGATTACATCTGTCATATCATCATCATTCAGAACTACCATATTCTCAAGATTACATCTGTCATATCATCATCATTCAGAACTACCATATTCTCAAGATTACATCTGTCATATCATCATCATTCAGAACTACCATATTCTCAAGATTACATCTGTCATATCATCATCATTCTGAACTACCATATTCTCAAGATTACATCTGTCATATCATCATCCATATTCTCAAGATTACATCTGTCATATCATCATCATTCAGAACTACCATATTCTCAAGATTACATCTGTCATATCATCATCATTCAGAACTACCATATTCTCAAGATTACATCTGACATATCATCATCATTCAGAACTACAATATTCTGAAGATTACATCTGTCATATCATCATCATTCAGAACTACCATATTCTCAAGATTACATCTGTCATATCATCATCATTCAGAACTACCATATTCTCAAGATTACATCTGTCATATCATCATCATTCAGAACTACCATATTCTCAAGATTACATCTGTCATATCATCATCATTCAGAACTACCATATTCTCAAGATTACATCTGTCATATCATCATCATTCAGAACTACCATATTCTCAAGATTACATCTGTCATATCATCATCATTCAGAACTTCCATATTCTCAAGATTACATCTGTCATATCATCATCATTCAGAACTACCATATTCTCAAGATTACATCTGTCATATCATCATCATTCAGAACTACCATATTCTCAAGATTACATTTGTCATATCATCATCATTCAGAACTACCATATTCTCAAGATTACATCTGTCATATCATCATCATTCAGAACTACCATATTCTCAAGATTACATCTGTCATATCATCATCATTCAGAACTTCCATTTTCTCAAGATTACATCTGTCATATCATCATCACTCAGAACTACCATATTCTCAAGATTACATCTGTCATATCATCATCATTCAGAACTACCATATTCTCAAGATTACATCTGTCATATCATCATTATTCAGAACTACCATATTCTCAAGATTACTTCTGTCATATCATCATCATTCAGAACTACCATATTCTCAAGATTACATCTGTCATATCATCATCATTCAGAACTACCATATTCTCAAGATTACATCTGTCATATCATCATCATTCAGAACTACCATATTCTCAAGATTACATCTGTCATATCATCATCATTCAGAACTACCATATTCTCAAGATAACATCTGTCATATCATCATCATTCAGAACTACCATATTCTCAAGATTACATCTGTCATATCATCATCATTCAGAACTACCATATTCTCAAGATTACATCTGTCATATCATCATCATTCAGAACTACCATATTCTCAAGATTACATCTGTCATATCAAAAACAAATCATTCAGAACTATCCAATTATCATTCTCAAGATTACATCTGACCATATTCTCAAGATTACATCTGTCATATCATCATCATTCAGAACTACCATATTCTCAAGATTACATCTGTCATATCATCATCATTCAGAACTACCATATTCTCAAGATTACATCTGTCATATCATCATCATTCAGAACTACCATATTCTCAAGATTACATCTGACATATCATCATCATTCAGAACTACCATATTCTCAAGATTACATCTGTCATATCATCATCATTCAGAACTACCATATTCTCAAGATTACATCTGTCATATCATCATCATTCAGAACTACCACCTATTACTCAAAGAATAACATCTGTTCATATCATCATCATTCAGAACTACCATATTCTCAAGATTACATCTGTCATATCATCATCATTCAGAACTACCATATTCTCAAGATTACATCTGTCATATCATCATCATTCAGAACTATCATATTCTCAAGATTACATCTGTCATATCATCATCATTCAGAACTACCATATTCTCAAGATTACATCTGTCATATCATCATCATTCAGAACTACCATATTCTCAAGATTATTTCTCAAGAACTACCACCTCATCTGTCATTCATTTCATCATCAGAACTTCATATCCATATTCTCAAGATTACATCTGTCATATCATCATCATTCAGAACTACCATATTCTCAAGATTACATCTGTCATATCATCATCATTCAGAACTACCATATTCTCAAGATTACATCTGTCATATCATCACATTCACACCATATTTATCAAGATTACATCTACCATATCACACCTCTTCAGAACTACCATATTCTCAAGATTACATCTGTCATATCATCATCATTCAGAACTACCATATTCTCAAGATTACATCTGTCATATCATCATCATTCAGAACTACCATATTCTCAAGATTACATCTGTCATATCATCATCATTCCGAACTACCATATTCTCAAGATTACATCTGTCATATCATCATCATTCAGAACTACCATATTCTCAAGATTACATCTGTCATATCATCATCATTCAGAACTACCATATTCTCAAGATTACATCTGTCATATCATCATCATTCAGAACTACCATATTCTCAGATTACATCTTGTCATATCATATCATTCAGAACAAGAAACCATCATAATTCACAACTAATTACATTTTGTTGTCACATAGTCATCATCATTCAGATCTTCACATATTCTCATGATTACACATCTGTCATAAACATCATCAAGGTCTAGTAACTACCATATTTATTCTCAAGATTAAATCTGTCATATTCATACACATCATCATTCAGAACTAACCATATTCTCCTCAAAGTATTACATCTGTCATATTACATCATCTCATTCAGAACTTTCCCATATTCTCAAGATTAACATCTGTACATATCATCATCAATTCAGAACTATACTACCATATTCTCAAGATAAACATACATCCTGTCATATCATCATCATTTCAAGAACTACCATAGTCTCAAGGATTACATCTGTCATATCATCACAATCAATAACTTCCATAATCTCAAGATTACACTCTGTCTTATCATGCAACCTTCAGAGACTTCCATATACTCAAGAGATGCTACATCTGTACATAAAAATAATCATCATGTAAGAAAACTACCTTTTCTCAAGATTACAATACTGTCATAACATCATCATTCAGAACACTTAAACCTAAATTCATTCTTCATAGATTAACATCAGGTCTTAACATCATCCTTGAAGAACAACCATATTCTTCAAGATTACATCATGGTTCAAATCATCATCATATCAGGGTACTTCCATTAATCATCATGTATTACATCATGTCATATCATCATCATTCAAAAGCTTACACCTTATTCATCTAGATTACATCTGGACAATATCATCATCATTCAGAACTTAACCATAACTCCAAGGATTACATCTGACAAAACATCATCATTCAGGACTACAACAAATATTCTGAAATACATCTTCATACATCATCATTCAGAACTAAACCATTTTCCCAATAGATTTACATCTGTCCATATCATCATCATTCCTAATTACCATATTCTCAAGATTACATCCTGAACAAGATAATTATCATTTAGAACACCATATTCTCAAAGATTACATCTGTCATATCATCATCATTCAGAACTACCATATCTCAAGATTGGCATCTGTCATATCATTCATCATTCAGAACTACCATATTCTCAAGGATTAACAAATTTCTGTCACTTATCATCATCATTCAATGGAACTACCATATTCTCATAGATTACATCTGTCATATTCATCATCATTCAGAACTAACCATATTCTCAAGATTACATCTGTCATTATCATCATCATTTCAGAACTACCAATATTCCTACTCTCAAGATTACATCTGTCATATCATCAATCATTCACTGAGACTACTACCATATTCTCAAGATTTTCATATGGTTTCATATCATCATCATTTCAGAACTATTCATATTAGTCTGAAGATTAACATCTGTCATAATCAATCATCATTCAAGAACTACCATATTCTCAAGATAAAATATGATCATATCATTCAATCAATTCATAAACTACCTTAGTCCTCAAGATTACAACATATGTCTCATTTCATCATTCATGTCAGAAACTTACACATTATTCTCAAGATTACATCTGTCATATTCATCATCATTCATAACTAACTTACCATTATTCTCTAGATAAACATCTGTTCATATCATCAATCATTTCAGAACTACCATATTCTCAAGATTACATTTGTCTATTCATCAACAATTCAGAACTTCCATATTCTCAAGATTACATCTGGTCATATCAAATCATCATGAAGAAACTACAATATTATCGGAAAGATTACATCTGTCATATCATCATTCATTCAGAACTTACATATTATCAAGATTACATCAGTCAAAAAATCATCCATCATTCATAACTAACATAATCTCGAAGATTACATCTTGACATATCATCAACATTTACAGAACTACCATAGTTCTCAAGTATTATCAATCTGTTCATATCATCATCATTCAGAACTAACAAATACTGAAGAATTTAAACTTCTGTCATAATCTTCATCCCATTCAGGAAAACCTAACATATTCTCATGATATACATCATGTCCATTACTCATCATCATTCAGAACTCTAAACATATTATCAAGAGTACATCTGACATATTCATCATCCATTTCAGTAAACTATCAATATAATCTCAAGATTACATACTGTCATTTCATCCATCATTCAGATACCTTCCATTATTCCATCAAGATTACATTTGTATCCATATACATCATCATTTCTGATAATATCAAATTCTCAAGATTTAACATCTGATCAGATCATCCCATCATGTCAGTAACTATAACAAACCAATATTTCTCTCTTCAAGATAACAACATGTCAGCCATATCATATCATCATCATTCTGATTCTACCACATTTTTGTCTAGATTGTACTCAATCCTGTCATATCTTATCAAACATTCTGTACTAAACCATATCTCTCAAGTAGTACATTTTGTCATATCATCAATTCATTCTGTACCTACCTTATTATCTCAAGAATTACATCAGGTACATATACTTATTCATTCAGAACTACCAGTTTATATAAGAGGTCATCTGTCATATCATCATTCATTCATATACTATCATATTCCACAAGATTTCATCTGTCATTTTCTTACAGCATTCCTAAACTACGTCATATTTTTCACATGATTACCATATGGTCATGTGCTTTCATACATTGCATGAACTAACGTAATTGTGGAGATTTACATTTTTCATAAAAGGGATTTGATGATGACAATCTGTACGAAATCCTCGTAAGGGAATTGAGGTACGAGGTTATGTGATGATGCATGGATGTTCAGTAAGTACCAGATTGTCAAGTATGAGGGCTTTGATGATGATGGATCATTAGTAATGTGGAACCACTATGTGGTCATGAATACATGTGATGATGATGGATGTTAGTAATGTGGAGAACTACCATATGTCTCAAAGAGGTAACATCTGACATGATGATGGATCATTAGTAATGTGGCGATTTGTCAAGTATGGAGGGGCTTTTGATGATGATGGATGTTTCGTAATGGTTCAGATTTGTCATATGGGGTTGTAGAAGGATTAATCATGATAAGTCAGATCATGGTGCATTGGTGTACTGGAAACTACACCATATTCACTCAAGATTACAGGCATGTTAGTACTGAGTCAATCAAGATGAAACTGGCGGTTAATTCTGGATGATGGATGTTTCGTCATGTGGAGATGGGGGTATGAGGGATGTGATGAGCTACCATGGACTGGTCTCAGGAATGTGAGCTTCTGTCGGTATGAGGGATGTGTGATGATGATGTAAGTACAATGTGGGAGATTGAGGTTGAGTGTGTGAAAGATGAAGGATGTTAGTAATTGTGGAGGATTACATCTGTCATGGGGGATGATTGGATTGATATGATGGAAGTATAGGATATTCGTGGAGACTGAGGTATTCAGGGACCATGATGATTCAGAAGTACCTGTTTACGTAACAAGATTGGAGATTGTGGGTCATGAGGGATTTGTGATGCATGCATGGACTACCATCTTCGGAAGAGTGGAGATGTGTCGATATGGGGGATGTGATGCTGGATGTTAGTCAACTGAGGAGAATATGTCAAGTTTTAAGGGATGCTGATGATATTGAATGATCATTCATTCAGTAACTGTGGA
Organism: Oreohelix idahoensis; assembly: GCA_024509875.1. NCBI lineage: Eukaryota > Metazoa > Mollusca > Gastropoda > Stylommatophora > Oreohelicidae > Oreohelix > Oreohelix idahoensis. The sequence goes on along the minus strand of JAMPIV010005285.1, from coordinate 125,317 downwards.
GATATGTGGTAGAGGGATGCAGATGATTGATGGATGTGTCAGTAATCGTGGCAGATTGTTGGTAATGGAGGGATGTGGAGATGATGGATGTTCTCAAGTATGGTGGAGATTTGTGTTATGAGGTATCGATGGATGTGTATGGATGTTATCGTAATGTGGAGTATTGATCTGGTATTGGAGGGACATGTGTCATGATGATGGATCATTAGTAACTGGGGAGATTCCTCAAAGATTACATGGGGACAAATGATGGCATCCATTCAGAACTGTTAGTGATGGTGGTGATTGGGTAATGATCCTGTCATGTGATGATGATTCAGATGGTTCCATAATGTGGAAGATTGTAGTTTGTAGGATGTTGATGGATCAGCTGGATGTACCAGTACTTCTCAGAGATAACATCTGTCATGAGCGGGATGATCATTCAGAACTACCATGTTTTCAACGCACTGTGGCGATTGTGTTGATGAGGGCTTTGCTTCTTTCTTGGAGGTCCTAGGCATATTCTGGAGATTGTGGTATGAGGGATGTGATGATGATGGATCATTCAGTAATTTGCCGACCGCTGTGGCGACCCCGGGATGCATAGAGGATGTGATGGATGGTGGCAGAAAAGGTACTTGTGGGCGATAGAGTTAAGAGGTATGTCGACCGTGATGATGACTGGATTAGTAATGTGGAGACCATGGTCTGAGGGCATGTGGATGATGATGGAGTGTCGAAGTAATGAGGAGTGACAGCGGCTGGATGCCGAGGTAGCTGCATGATGGGTACCAAATTTAGTACAGTCGAGAGATTGTGGTATGGAGCGGCTGAGAATGTGCTGGATGTTAGTACTGATGAGAATGTCTCAGTACATAAAATAAAGGATGAGACTTAAGCATCAAGATACTGTGTAGATTCTCAGGTTTAAATAGGACAAAAAAAATAATAACCTAAGACGATGAATTTCATTTCGCCTCGAGTATTAGCGGGCTGTACGCAAAAAAAAAAAATCGCTGAAATAATATAACCAAAAAAAAAAAATTAAATCTGTCATAATCATCATCATTCAGACTACCTATCTCATAGATTAACATCAGTCATATCATCATCATTCATAAACTACTAAAAAAACCATATTCCTCAAAGATTACATCTGTCATATCATCATCATTCAGAACTACATTTCAAGATTACATCTGTCATATCATCATCATTCAGAACTACCATATTCTCAAGATTACATCTGTCATATCATCATCATTCAGAACTACCATATTCTCAAGATTACATCTGTCATATCATCATCATTCAGAACTACCATATTCTCAAGATTACATCTGTCATATCATCATCATTCAACCTGTCATATCATCATCATTCAGAACTACCATATTCTCAAGATTACATCTGTCATATCATCATCATTCAGAACTACCATATTCTCAAGATTACATCTGTCATATCATCATCATTCAGAACTACCATATTCTCAAGATTACATCTGTCATATCATCATCATTCAGAACTACCATATTCTCAAGATTACATTTGTCATATCATCATCATTCAGAACTACCATATTCTCAAGATTACATCGGTGATATCATCATCATTCAGAACTACCATATTCTCAAGATTACATCTGTCATATCATCATCATTCAGAACTACCATATTCTCAAGATTACATCTGTCATATCATCATCATTCAGAACTACCATATTCTCAAGATTACATCTGTCATATCATCATTCAGAACTACCATATTCTCAAGATTACATCTGTCATATCATCATCATTCAGAACTACCATATTCTCAAGATTACATTTGTCATATCATCATCATTCAGAACTACCATATTCTCAAGATTACATCGGTGATATCATCATCATTCAGAACTACCATATTCTCAAGATTACATCTGTCATATCATCATCATTCAGAACTACCATATTCTCAAGATTACATCTGTCATATCATCATCATTCAGAACTACCATATTCTCAAGATTACATCTGTCATATCATCATCATTCAGAACTACCATATTCTCAAGATTACATCTGTCATATCATCATCATTCAGAACTACCATATTCTCAAGATTACATCTGTCATATCATCATCATTCAGAACTACCATATTCTCAAGATTACATCTGTCATATCATCATCATTCAGAACTACAATATTCTGAAGATTACATCTGTCATATCATCATCATTCAGAACTACCATATTCTCAAGATTACATCTGTCATATCATCATCATTCAGAACTACCATATTCTCAAGATTACATCTGTCATATCATCATCATTCAGAACTCCCATATTCTCAAGATTACATCTGTCATATCATCATCATTCAGAACTACCATATTCTCAAGATTACATCTGTCATATCATCATCATTCAGAACTACCATATTCTCAAGATTACATCTGTCATATCATCATCATTCAGAACTACCATATTCTCAAGATTACATCTGTCATATCATCATCATTCAGAACTACCATATTCTCAAGATTACATTTGTCATATCATCATTCAGAACTATCATATTCTCAAGATTACATCTGTCATATCATCATCATTCAGAACTACCATATTCTCAAGATTACATCTGTCATATCATCATCATTCAGAACTACCATATTCTCAAGATTACATCTGTCATATCATCATCATTCAGAACTACATATTCTCAAGATTACATCTGTCATATCATCATCATTCAGAACTACCATATTCTCAAGATTACATCTGTCATATCATCATCATTCAGAACTACCATATTCTCAAGATTACATCTGTCATATCATCATCATTCAGAACTACCATATTCTCAAGATTACATCTGTCATATCATCATCATTCAGAACTACCATATTCTCAAGATTACATCTGTCATATCATCATCATTCAGAACTACCATATTCTCAAGATTACATCTGTCATATCATCATCATTCAGAACTACCATATTCTCAAGATTACATCTGTCATATCATCATCATTCAGAACTACCATATTCTCAAGATTACATCTGTCATATCATCATCATTCAGAACTACCATATTCTCAAGATTACATCTGTCATATCATCATCATTCAGAACTACCATATTCTCAAGATTACATCATCATTCAGAATGTCATCATCATCATCATTCAGAACTACCATATTCTCAAGATTACATCTGTCACATCATCATCATTCAGAACTACCATATTCTCAAGATTACATCTGTCATATCATCATCATTCAGAACTACCATATTCTCAAGATTACATCTGTCATATCATCATCATTCAGAACTACCATATTCTCAAGATTACATCTGATTATCATCATCATGAACTACCATATTCTCAAGATTACATCTGTCATATCATCATCATTCAGAACTACCATATTCTCAAGATTACATCTGTCATATCATCATCATCATTCAGAACTACCATATTCTCAAGATTACATCTGTCATATCATCATCATTCAGAACTACCATATTCTCAAGATTACATCTGTCATATCATCATATTCAGAACCACATCTCAAGATTACATCTGTCATATCATCATCATTCAGAACTACCATATTCTCAAGATTACATCTGTCATATCATCATCATTCAGAACTACCATATTCTCAAGATTACATCTGTCATATCATCATCATTCAGAACTACCATATTCTCAAGATTACATCTGTCATATCATCATCATTCAGAACTACCATATTCTCAAGATTACATCTGTCATATCATCATCATTCAGAACTACCATATTCTCAAGATTACATCTGTCATATCATCATCATTCAGAACTACCATATTCTCAAGATTACATCTGTCATATCATCATCATTCAGAACTACCATATTCTCAAGATTACATCTGTCATATCATCATCATTCAGAACTACCATATTCTCAAGATTACATCTGTCATATCATCATCATTCAGAACTACCATATTCTCAAGATTACATCTGTCATATCATCATCATTCAGAACTACCATATTCTCAAGATTACATCTGTCATATCATCATCATTCAGAACTACCATATTCTCAAGATTACATCTGTCATATCATCATCATTCAGAACTACCATATTCTCAAGATACATCTGTCATATCATCATCATTCAGAACTACCATATTCTCAAGATTACATCTGTCATATCATCATCATTCAGAACTTCCATATTCTCAAGATTACATCTGTCATATCATCATCATTCAGAACTACCATATTCTCAAGATTACATCTGTCATATCATCATCATTCAGAACTACCATATTCTCAAGATTACATCTGTCATATCATCATCATTCAGAACTACCATATTCTCAAGATTACATCTGTCATATCATCATCATTCAGAACTACCATATTCTCAAGATTACATCTGTCATATCATCATCATTCAGAACTACCATATTCTCAAGATTACATCTGTCATATCATCATCATTCAGAACTACCATATTCTCAAGATTACATCTGTCATATCATCATCATTCAGAACTACCATATTCTCAAGATTACATCTGTCATATCATCATCATTCAGAACTACCATATTCTCAAGATTACATCTGTCATATCATCATCATTCAGAACTACCATATTCTCAAGATTACATCTGTCATATCATCATCATTCAGAACTACCATATTCTCAAGATTACATCTGTCATATCATCATCATTCAGAACTACCATATTCTCAAGATTACATCTGTCATATCATCATCATTCAGAACTACCATATTCTCAAGATTACATCTGTCATATCATCATCATTCAGACCTACCATATTCTCAAGATTACATCTGTCATATCATCATCATTCAGAACTACCATATTCTCAAGATTACATCTGTCATATCATCATCATTCAGAACTACCATATTCTCAAGATTACATCTGTCATATCATCATCATTCAGAACTACCATATTCTCAAGATTACATCTGTCATATCATCATCATTCAGAACTACCATATTCTCAAGATTACATCTGTCATATCATCATCATTCAGAACTACCATATTCTCAAGATTACATCTGTCATATCATCATCATTCAGAACTACCATATTCTCAAGATTACATCTGTCATATCATCATCATTCAGAACTACTATATTCTCAAGATTACATCTGTCATATCATCATCATTCAGAACTACCATATTCTCAAGATTACATCTGTCATATCATCATCATTCAGAACTACCATATTCTCAAGATTACATCTGTCATATCATCATCATTCAGAACTACCATATTCTCAAGATTACATCTGTCATATCATCATCATTCAGAACTACCATATTCTCAAGATTACATCTGTCATATCATCATCATTCAGAACTACCATATTCTCAAGATTACATCTGTCATATCATCATCATTCAGAACTACCATATTCTCAAGATTACATCTGTCATATCATCATCATTCAGAACTACCATATTCTCAAGATTACATCTGTCATATCATCATCATTCAGAACTACCATATTCTCAAGATTACATCTGTCATATCATCATCATTCAGAACTACCATATTCTCAAGATTACATCTGTCATATCATCATCATTCAGAACTACCATATTCTCAAGATTACATCTGTCATATCATCATCATTCAGAACTACCATATTCTCAAGATTACATCTGTCATATCATCATCATTCAGAACTACATATTCTCAAGATTACATCTGTCATATCATCATCATTCAGAACTACCATATTCTCAAGATTACATCTGTCATATCATCATCATTCAGAACTACCATATTCTCAAGATTACATCTGTCATATCATCATCATTCAGAACTACCATATTCTCAAGATTACATCTGTCATATCATCATCATTCAGAACTACCATATTCTCTCAAGATTACATCTGTCATATCATCATCATTCAGAACTACCATATTCTCAAGATTACATCTGTCATATCATCATCATTCAGAACTACCATATTCTCAAGATTACATCTGTCATATCATCATCATTCAGAACTACCATATTCTCAAGATTACATCTGTCATATCATCATCATTCAGAACTACCATATTCTCAAGATTACATCTGTCATATCATCATCATCATTCAGAACTACCATATTCTCAAGATTACATCTGTCATATCATCATCATCATTCAGAACTACCATATTCTCAAGATTACATCTGTCATATCATCATCATTCAGAACTACCATATTCTCAAGATTACATCTGTCATATCATCATCATTCAGAACTACCATATTCTCAAGATTACATCTGTCATATCATCATCATTCAGAACTACATATATTCAAGATTACATCTGTCATATCATCATCATTCAGAACTACCATATTCTCAAGATTACATCTGTCATATCATCATCATTCAGAACTACCATATTCTCAAGATTACATCTGTCATATCATCATCATTCAGAACTACCATATTCTCAAGATTACATCTGTCATATCATCATCATCAGAACTACCATATTCTCAAGATTACATCTGTCATATCATCATCATTCAGAACTACCATATTCTCAAGATTACATCTGTCATATCATCATCATTCAGAACTACCATATTCTCAAGATTACATCTGTCATATCATCATCATTCAGAACTACCATATTCTCAAGATTACATCTGTCATATCATCATCATTCAGAACTACCATATTCTCAAGATTACATCTGTCATATCATCATCATTCAGAACTACCATATTCTCAAGATTACATATATTCTCAAGATTACATCTGTCATATCATCATCATTCAGAACTACCATATTCTCAAGATTACATCTGTCATATCATCATCATTCAGAACTACCATATTCTCAAGATTACATCTGTCATATCATCATCATTCAGAACTACCATATTCTCAAGATTACATCTGTCATATCATCATCATTCAGAACTACCATATTCTCAAGATTACATCTGTCATATCATCATCATTCAGAACTACCATATTCTCAAGATTACATCTGTCATATCATCATCATTCAGAACTACCATATTCTCAAGATTCATTCAGAACTACCATATTCTCAAGATTACATCTGTCATATCATCATCATTCAGAACTACCATATTCTCAAGATTACATCTGTCATATCATCATCATTCAGAACTACCATATTCTCAAGATTACATCTGTCATGTCATCATCATCATCATATTCATTACATTTGTCATATCATCATTGAGAACTATCATATTCTCAAGATTACATCTGTCATATCATCATCATTCAGAACTACCATATTCTCAAGATTACATCTGTCATATCATCATCATTCAGAACTACCATATTCTCAAGATTACATCTGTCATATCATCATCATTCAGAACTACCATATTCTCAAGATTACATCTGTCATATCATCATCATTCAGAACTACCATATTCTCAAGATTACATCTGTCATATCATCATCATTCAGAACTACCATATTCTCAAGATTACATCTGTCATATCATCATCATTCAGAACTTCCATATTCTCAAGATTACATCTGTCATATCATCATCATTCAGAACTACCATATTCTCAAGATTACATCTGTCATATCATCATCATTCAGAACTACCATATTCTCAAGATTACATCTGTCATATCATCATCATTCAGAACTACCATATTCTCAAGATTACATCTGTCATATCATCATCATTCAGAACTACCATATTCTCAAGATTACATCTGTCATATCATCATCATTCAGAACTACCATATTCTCAAGATTACATCTGTCATATCATCATCATTCAGAACTACCATATTCTCAAGATTACATCTGTCATATCATCATCATTCAGAACTACCATATTCTCAAGATTACATCTGTCATATCATCATCATTCAGAACTACCATATTCTCAAGATTACATCTGTCATATCATCATCATTCAGAACTACCATATTCTCAAGATTACATCTGTCATATCATCATCATTCAGAACTACCATATTCTCAAGATTACATCTGTCATATCATCATCATTCAGAACTACCATATTCTCAAGATTACATCTGTCATATCATCATCATTCAGAACTACCATATTCTCAAGATTACATCTGTCATATCATCATCATTCAGAACTACCATATTCTCAAGATTACATCTGTCATATCATCATCATTCAGAACTACCATATTCTCAAGATTACATCTGTCATATCATCATCATTCAGAACTACCATATTCTCAAGATTACATTTGTCATATCATCATTCAGAACTATCATATTCTCAAGATTACATCTGTCATATCATCATCATTCAGAACTTCCATATTCTCAAGATTACATCTGTCATATCATCATCATTCAGAACTACCATATTCTCAAGATTACATCTGTCATATCATCATCATTCAGAACTACCATATTCTCAAGATTACATCTGTCATATCATCATCATTCAGAACTACCATATTCTCAAGATTACATCTGTCATATCATCATCATTCAGAACTACCATATTCTCAAGATTACATCTGTCATATCATCATCATTCAGAACTACCATATTCTCAAGATTACATCTGTCATATCATCATCATTCAGAACTTCCATATTCTCAAGATTACATCTGTCATATCATCATCATTCAGAACTACCATATTCTCAAGATTACATCTGTCATATCATCATCATTCAGAACTACCATATTCTCAAGATTACATCCTCAAGATTACATCTGTCATATCATCATCATTCAGAACTACCATATTCTCAAGATTACATCTGTCATATCATCATCATTCAGAACTACCATATTCTCAAGATTACATCTGTCATGTCATCATCATTCAGAACTACCATATTCTCAAGATTACATCTGTCATATCATCATCATTCAGAACTACCATATTCTCAAGATTACATCTGTCATATCATCATCATATTTCCAGATTAACAAACTGTCATATCTTCAACATCAGACTACGCATATTCTCAGATTACATTTGTCATGATCAACCATCATCGAACTACATATTCTCAAGATTACATCTGTCATATCATCATCATTCAGAACTACCATATTCTCAAGATTACATCTGTCATATCATCATCATTCATTTAGAATTACCATATTTCTCTATGAGCAAGAGGAGACATGAGACTGGACATTTATCCAGCAGCTGGAAAGGTAAAATGCCAGTCCACCAAGTGGCGCGACCTCCCTTTGGCACCACTCAGATTTAGCAAAAAAGGGTAGGCAACAAGCAAAAGACGAACAACATAACACAAGTAAAGGCACAACGGAAACACGCATGCTGAATGTTCATACACATCCGGGGCGCATTTTCCATCACACAGTTATGACTGAAGTGGTACGATGCTATAATATGAATTTCACTCTAAGGAAAAAATAATATTCAGTTATGACTTAAAAACAAATATCAGGTAAAGGAACAAACAATAGGATCCTAAACTTGTCCTATTCCTTCACTCGCTTTAAATTCTGATGGAGCGCCAGACTGGAACCAATGCTTTTGGTCATACAATGTTTGCTGTTTCTGGTACCTGGGGTAGCTGTCATTACAGAGTCTTGGAATTGCCTGGACATCACTGATGGAGTGTCTGAATCTCTCTCATCATCTCCTCCACAACATTAGGAGGAGTACCTGCACTTCCAATTGACTGGGAAGCAAAAATGTGGAGATGGCTTAAAAAAAAGGCAAAAAATACCAGTTCTAGTTCTTTATCAGATTAAAATATTCATGTTTTGTTTATTATTTTTAATTTTTCAATTGTTATGGTAGCTAGTATATAAAATGTCCAAATATATTCTAGAGATATAATAAGCCTTGTGGGGAAACACCGTTCCTGATTCTTGCCTAAGGGGCTTGTGCTCTTGTTGAGCATATTTGGTCTTTGTTTTATTTCCAGGGAAAAAGCTAATGCAGTCAATCTGTTCATTCCTCTCTAGTGTTTCCACTGCACAAACGTCAGACCTTCGGCCGTTGAACAGATTGGTCACTAGGCTTGGCATTCAGACAGAACCATTCTAACCATGCTCTGTCTTGCTGTGTAACCCCAAGGAGTTAAACCACTATCATTCTGTAGGCCACCATGTATGCTAGTCCGAAGTACAAGCCCATGCATGACGAATACAGTGCTAATAGCTGGCAAGTTTCATATACCAGCAATTATATACACCACACCTATAAGGATGCATGCGTTGCATGTACTACACGACAGGAGCATTATTTAGGCACAGATACTGCAATAATTATAAAAAACACAGCGAATTAACTGGCGAGTATAATTAACAAGAACTATAAATAGCTCTGACCTAACACAAACATTTCTTGAAGGCCCTTGCTCCTATTGGGCAATGTATCTAGATTTAGCTCATACACAAGAATATTTTTTATATAATTCTTCTTCTGCATTCAGGTCATATTCGTCATTACAGGCCCTGTTACAATGATGAAGTTCCACAGTCCCTCTTTAAGTCCAAGATGGAAGCCCCTTCACTTCTTCCCTGAGCTCTAAACTCTTCTGGTCAGGGTTGGACATTTGCAAGGTCTTTATGGGGCTAGGTAGTCTTGAAGAATGTATTCAGTGCTGTTGATCCAAGTCCCACATGGACATTCATTTGTACGAGATACTGATATACAAAGTTAGATGGCACTTTTTATAATTATCATGTGTGTGTTTTCCTCCCAAATAAGTTGAGCAGCAGATGCAGAGACAGAAGCCTGAATTTGTTTAAGGTAAGTGTTGTCAATATCATTCTGGTATTAATATTTTTATTTTTTTTTATTTTTATTTTTGAAGGAAAGCGAAAGAGAGGCCAACCAAAAACAACTTGGCAGAGAATTGTGGAGGACGAGATGCAAAGAATGAACCAGAGCTGGGACATTGCATGAAGGATGGCCATCAACCAAATAAAGTGGAAACAGCTTGTTGCTGCCTTACAAGATACCACCAGGCTTTGACAGTCAACAGCTAAGGATCAAAGAAGAAGAATTAATATTTTTTAAATGCAATAAGTATTTTCTTTTAATGTGACCTCACAAGTACGCCACATTTACATGTGTATCCCAATAGGCCTTTATTCAGGTCAAGACAATATTACAAATATCTGATCCTGCAGCATTATGTATTCTTATGTTTCCCACTTTCTGTATGGAGACACTATTGCACCCATTAATATCTATGGTATTTCAAAGCAGTAAATAAAACATAATCTTAAATACTTCTCGTTCTCACTTTGCTTCGGCCAATTCTTTTGAAGATGTCAATTCAAACCTTCCAGGATTCTTAAATTAGTTTCAAAAACTTTCCCTAATGCTCTAATTCTCTCAAAACATTTCTATGTTGCTTGACCTTTTGTCTGAAGTAGCTCTGACTTCCCATACCTTTGAAAATGCTCTGTAAATGGACAACAAGCAGGTTAATCAAAGTTCAATTCGTAATAAATACATATATAAGTTAGCTAATAAAATCCTGATCATGCTGACATGCAGATGAACACAGTTTTAAGCAGAACGATAGAGAGGACATTAGTTATCCACCAGCAGCACCAAACAGGCATAGAAATTATACAGCAAGAAGGCAGGAAAAAAATGATAATATTCAGAGCAGAAATGGACCTCTAGAAATGTTCAAGTATATAGGACAGGGGAAAAAACATAGTAACAAAGGGAAACGTGTTAATTATTCTCAGATCTATTATTACCATCAGAATGGCAACTGGCCAAACTGATATAACAGTCGAAATTGCAAAATTTCAAAACCCATCTATCCAGCGAAAGAAAACGGCATTCTTTACCACAACAAAATACTATCCTGGAAATGACTGAGAGAATATTAACAATAGCTACATACAATCCTCTAGGAAATCTTCCCAGTACAAATACATACCTGAAATTAAAGAAATATTTGATAGTTGCGTACATTCTGTTACTTCAGTATGGTGCAGAATGCAGGAGAGTAACCATAAAAGAAAGTGTTAAAAACTTGTTTTCTTTGACAAAAACCTGCCTAAAGGAAAAATTCTCTGAATTTTTTTGGCCGAACACCATCACCAACCACGAACTGCCTTACTCTAAGGTAGCCAAGAAGATATGCAAAACAGCATCATTGCTGGTAGATAACTGGGAATTTGTTTGGATCAGGTCCTTACAAAGCGGACCCTGACCAACTTTCACCCGAACTGCCTATGCTGTGGGACCCCAGAAGGAAGGTGCACCGAGAGGCCAACCAAGAACAACCTTGCGGAGAAACTGTGGGTCACTGGAGGATGAAAAGTGTGAAACCAGAACTGATGGCCCTACATTGAAAAGTTGGCCACCAGACCAAGCAAAGTGGGGAATGTCTGTTGCCTGTCCTCAAGCCCACCCACTAGGAGTAATGGTCATTGATTGCTTTGTTCAGTCAGAAGCTAAAAAAAAAAACAGGATCCAATACAGGAAGAAGATCTTACATCCTATTTAACGTTGTCCAAGTGAGACCTGACAAAAAAACAAACATACAGAAAGGGACAACTGGAGGCAGGCAGCGGGCGCGGTTTCTTAAGAAGAATGCAAAAGGTTACACTGGACAGTCAGAACATCCAATGTGGAAGGTCCTAAGGAGCAAAATAGGAAAGTCATTCAATTAATGAGGATGGGGAAAATTAGCGAAACTGGTAAAACAACACTGGTAAGTTAAAAATTGAACTTACCAGTTGTTACCAGATATCTATAATTATTTCCCCCATCTCATTAATTGATGACTTTCCTATTTCTCTTAGGACTTCCACATTGGATTTTCTGGATTGTCCAGGGTTAACCTTTGCATTCTTCCTTAAAGAAGCCGCGCCTCTGCTGGCCTCCAGTTGTCTTTCTGTTTATGTTTGTTTTTAATACAGGTTCTTCACTTTGGGACAACGTAAATGTAGGATGTATATCTTTTACTGTATGGGATTTCCTTAAGCTTCTGGACTGACAAAAGCAAATCAATGGACCATTAATCTAGCTGGTGTGCTTGGAGGGGAACAGCAACTAGGACATTTCTACACTTCTTTGCTTGGGTCTGTGGCCCAACTTTCATGTAGGGGCCTCAGATTCTGGTTCACACTTTTCATCTTCAGTGTCCACAGTTCTTTTCTGTCGCAAGGTTGTTCTTCGGTTTGGACTCTTCCTTTCACCTTCCTTCTGGGGTCCACCAGGCATAGCCAGTTCTGTGGTGGAGTCTGTCAGGGTCGCTATTAAGGACCTGGACCCCAAACAAATTCCAGTTCTCTACCCAGCCAATGATGCTTTCGCATAATCTTCTAGGGCTCCTTAGAGTAAGCAGTTCTTGGTTGGTGGATGTGTTCGGGCCAAAAAATTCAGAGAAAGGAATTTTCTTTAGGCAGGTTTTGTCACATGAAACACGTTTTAACACTTTTCTTTTCTGTTACTCTCCAGCATATCTGCACCATACAGGGAACGTACAAGAATGTTACGCAAACTATCAAAATAATCTTACTTTCATTGTATGTATTGTACTGGGAAGATTTTCTAGAGGAAGTATGTAGCATTGTAATATTCTCTTCATCCATTTCCAGGATAGTATTTTTGTTGGTAAGAATGCATTTTCTTTCGCCTGGGAAGTTTGGGTTTTGGGAATTTGCAATTTCTACTGTGCTATCAGATTGGCCAGTTGCCCATCTGGTATGGTATAAATAGATCTGCGATAATTACAACTTTCCCTTTGTTTACAAGGTTTTTCCCTGTCTACGATACTTTAACATTCTGAGGTCACCATTTCTTATCTTGATATTATCATTTTTTCTGCCTTCTTGCTTTTATTAATCTTTGGCCTGAATGGGTGCTTGCTGGTGATAAACTATGTTCTCTATTCGTTTCTGCCCCCCCCTTACAAACTGTTGATCATCTGGCCATGTCAGCCATGCTCAGGAATTATTAGCTAACTACATATAAGTATAAATAAGATTGGAAACTTTGGACGTAACCTGCTTGTTACCCATTTACCGCGCATTTCAGGAGGATGGGAAGTCCAGGAGCTACAACAGGGACAAAGGACAAGCAAACACGACCTGTTTGAGAGAAATAGAGCAAAAGGAATGAATGACACTATATTAGAAGAACCTGGAGGTTGAATTGAGAAATCTATCACAACGCATTGGTCCGAAGCCAACGTGAGAACGAGAAGTAATTTTAAGATTATGTTTTATTTACTGCTTTGAAATACCAAAGATATTAATGGGTGCCAAATGTGACTCCCAAACCAGAAAGGTGGGAACCACATAAAGATTACATCATGCTGCAGGATCAGATAATTTGTAATATTGTCTTGGACCGGAAAATAAAGCGGCCCTATTGGGATACACATGTAAATGTGGCGTACTTGTGAGGTCACATTAAAAAAAAATACTTATTGCATTTAAAAAATATTAATTCTTCTTCTTTGATCCTTAGCTGTTGACTGTCAAAGCAGTCAGTGGCCACCACGCCTGGTGGTATCTTGTAAGGCAGCAACAAGCTGTTTCCACTTTATTTGGTTGATGGCCATCCTTCATGCAATGTCCCAGCTCTGGTTCATTCTTTGCATCTCGTCCTCCACAATTCTCTGCCAAGTTGTTTTTGGTTGGCCTCTCTTTCGCTTTCCTTTTATTCAACAAAATTAAAAATACAACAAAAAATTAAAAATAGTAATACCAGACTTGATACTTGACCAAACCCACTATAACCATTAAACAAAAACAGGCTTCTTGTCTCTGGCATCTGCTGCTCAAATTATTTGGGAGAGGAAACCACACAACATTGATTACTTATTAAAAGTGCCATCTCACCCCTTTGTATGTCCGAATCTCGTAACAAATTGAATGTCCAATGTGGGGACTTGGATTCAAAAACAGCACTGAAAACATTCTTCAAGAGACTACCTAGCCCATTACAAGACCCTGCAATGTCCAACCTGGACCAGAGAGTTTAGAGCTCAGGAAGAAGATGAAGGGGCTGTCTTCTGGACTTAAAGAGGGACTGTGGGACTTCATCCTTGTAACAGGGCCAGTATGGACTAATGACCTGAATGCAGAAGAAGAATTATATAAAAAAATTCTTTGTATGAGACTAACTCTAAAGTAACATGCAAAAGGAGCAGAGGCCTTCAACGAAATGTTTGTTAGGTCAGATCTATTTATAGTTTCAGTTAAATTATACTTCCATTTAATACTCTGTGTTTTATTAATTATGCAGTATCAGTTGATAACATAATGCTTCTGCGTGTGTACATGCACGCATTGCATCCTCTTTATGTGTGTGTATAACATTGCAAGTAATGAAACCTTGCCAGCAATAGCACTGTATACTTCATGCTTGAGCTTAATACTTCGTTACTAGCTAACAGGTGGCCTACATGATGAAAGAGTTATAAACTCCTTGGGGATACACAGCAAGGACCGGGCATGGTTAGATTGTTCTGTTCAGAATGCAGCCTGAGTAGTTACCAACACTTTCAAACTGCAGAAGGACTGACTTTTTGAGCAGTGGAAACACTAGAGAGAAAGGACAGATAGGACCAGCATTAGCAAAATCCTGAACAAAAAAACAACAGACAAAAGACTAACAAGGATCACAAGCCTTAAGCCAAGAAACAGGACTGTGTTTCCCCACAATGCATACTATATCACTAGATATAATTTGCCATTTTATAACTCTGCTAACAAAAAACACACTTAAAACAAACCTGATATTTAACCTGATATAAAGGAACAATAACTGGATTTTTTTGCCCATTTTTTTACGCCATTTCCACATTTTTCTCCCAGACAATGTGAAGTTCCAGGAAACTTCTCTAAAGTTGTGGAGGAGATGAAGAGAGGGAATCAGGGACAACTCCATCAGGATGTCCAGGCAATTCAACGAACACTGTAATGACCATGCACCCCAGGGAAACCAGAAACAGCAAACATTGTATGACCAAAGGATTTGTTCCTCATTCTTTGCGGCTCATCATTAATATAAAGCGAGGTGAAGGAAAAAAGAAAGATTTAGGGATCCTTACAGATGTAATCTTGAGAATATGGTAGTTCTGAATGATGAAATGATATGACAGATGTAATCTTGAGTAATATGGAAAGATCTAAATGAGATGATATGACAGATGTAATCTTGAGGAATCATGGTAGTATCGTGAATGATTGATAATTATGACATAGATGTAATCTTGAGAATATGGTAGATTCTGGACTTGATGATTGAATATGGACAGATGTAAATCATGAGAATATGGTGTAGCCTGAATGATGATGATATGACAGATGTAATCTTGAGAATATGGGTAGTTCTGAATGATGATGATAATGACAATGTAATCCTTGAGAAATATGGTAAGTTCTGAATGATGATGATATGAACAGATGTAATTCATGAGAATATGGTAGTTCTGAATGAT
The DNA here is from genome assembly GCA_024509875.1 of Oreohelix idahoensis. NCBI lineage: Eukaryota > Metazoa > Mollusca > Gastropoda > Stylommatophora > Oreohelicidae > Oreohelix > Oreohelix idahoensis. The sequence continues at coordinate 108,895 of JAMPIV010005285.1, read as the reverse complement.
GATGATATGACAGATGAATCTTGAGAATATGGTAGTTCTGAATGATGATGATATGACAGATGTAATCTTGAGAATATGGTAGTTCTGAATGATGATGATATGACAGATGTAATCTTGAGAATATGGAAGTTCTGAATGATGAAAGATATGAACGATGTAATCGTGATGAATATATGGAGTTTGAATGATGATGATATGACAGATGTAATTTGAGAAATGGTAGGACACTGAATGCTGTGTTTGACAGATGTAATTGAGAATATGGTAGTTCTGAATGATGATGATATGACAGATGTAATCTTGAGAATATGGTAGTTCTGAATGATGATGATATGACAGATGTAATCTTGAGAATATGGTAGTTCTGAATGATGATGATATGACAGATGTAATCTTGAGAATATGGTAGTTCTGAATGATAATGATATGACAGATGTAATCTTGAGAATATGGTAGTTCTGAATGATGATGATATGACAGATGTAATCTTGAGAAAGGTAGTGACAGGAAGATAGTTAATGAGAAAATGATGATGGATGGACAGATGTAATCTTGAGAATATGGTAGTTCTGAATGATGATGATATGACCAGATGTAATCTTGAGGAATATGGTACGCTCTCGAAATGTTCATGTAATCTTAGAATGGATAGAAAGATGATGATATGACGATGTAATCTTGAGAAATATGGTGTAGTTCTGAATGATGATGATAATGACAGATGTAATCTTGAGAATATGTAGTTCTGAATGATGTGATGATATGGGACAGATGTAATCTTGAGAATATGATAGTTCTGAATGATGATGATATGACAAATGTAATCTTGAGGTATTCTAAAGATTGTAGTTAATGAGAATATGGTATGATGATGATATGACAGATGTAATTCTTGATATGAATATGAAAAAAAAAATGTAGTTCTGAATGATGATGATAATGACAGATTAATCTTGAGATTATGGTAGTAACTGAAAGATGATGTAATCTTGAGAATATGGTAGTTCTGAATGATGATGATATGTCAGATGTAATTTGATGAATTAGGTTGTTCCTGAAATGGACCGATGATATATGGACAGATGTAATCTGAGATAATGGAATGTTGTGAATGATGCTGATAATGACAGATGTAATCTTGAGAATATGACGTTCTGAATGATGTGATATGGAACAAGATGTAATCTTGAAATTGGTAGTTCTGAATGATGATGATATGACAGATGTAATCTTGAGAATATGGTTAGTTCTGAATGATGATGATATGACAGATGTAATCTTGAGAATATGGAAGTTAATCTGATTGATGATGATATGACAAAGTAATCATCAGTAATCTTGAGAAAGATAGACAATATGAGAATATGGTTTCCTGAATGATGATGATATGGACAGATGTAATCTTGAGAATATGGTAGTTTCTGAATGATGATGATATGAAAAAGTATTATAAATCTTGAGTTCTGAATATGGAAGATGTAATCTGAATGATGATGATATGAAAGATGTAATCTTGAGAATATGGTAGTTCTGAATGATGATGATATGACAGATGTAAATCTTTTGAGAATATGGTTAGTTTCTAATGAATGATGATGAACTATGTAATTCAGATGTAGTAATTTGAGATATGAATATCTGAGTTAAGTTCTGAATGATGATGATATGAAGATGTAATCTTGAGAATATGGAAGTTTCTGAATGATGATGATGTATGAACAGATGTAATCTTGAGAATATGGTAGTTATGAACAGATGAATGAGAATATGATGTTCGAATGATGAATGAATAAGATGTAATCTTGAGAATATGGTAGTTCTGAATGATGATGATATGACAGATGTAATCTTGAGAATATGGTAGTTCTGAATGATGATGATATGACAGATGTAATCTTGAGAATATGGTAGTTCTGAATGATGATGATATGACAGATGTAATCTTGAGAATATGGTAGTTCTGAATGATGATGATATGACAGATGTAATCTTGAGAATATGGTAGTTCAGAATGATGATGATATGACAGATGTAATCTTGAGAATATGGTAGTTCTGAATGATGATGATATGACAGATGTAATCTTGACAATATGGTAGTTCAGAATGATGATGATATGACAGATGTAATCTTGAGAATATGGTAGTTCTGAATGATGATGATATGACAGATGTAATCTTGAGAATATGGTAGTTCTGAATGATGATGATATGACAGATGTAATCTTGAGAATATGGTAGTTCTGAATGATGATGATATGACAGATGTAATCTTGAGATTATGGTAGTTCTGAATGATGATGATATGACAGATGTAATCTTGAGAATATGGTAGTTCTGAATGATGATGATATGACAGATGTAATCTTGAAAATGTGAATAATGGTTAGTTTGAGGTTAATCTTGAGAATATGTATGATGGATAATGGCTTGATCAGACAGATGTAATCTAGAGGACAGTATGGTAGTTCTGAAATGATGGATTGATATGACAGATGTAATCTTGAGAATATGGTAGTTCTGAATGATGATGATATGACAGATGTAATCTTGAGAATATGGTAGTTCTGAATGATGATGATATGTCAGATGTAATCTTGAGAATATGGTAGTTCTAAATGATGATGATATGACAGATGTAATCTTGAGAATATGGTAGTTCTGAGTGATGATGATATGACAGATGTAATCTTGAGAATATGGTAGTTCTGAATGATGATGATATGACAGATGTAATCTTGAGAATATGGTAGTTCTGAATGATGATGATATGACAGATGTAATCTTGAGAATATGGTAGTTCAGAATGATGATGATATGACAGATGTAATCTTGAGAATATGGTAGTTCTGAATGATGATGATATGACAGATGTAATCTTGAGAATATGGTAGTTCTGAATGATGATGATATGACAGATGTAATCTTGAGAATATGGTAGTTCTGAATGATGATGATATGACAGATGTAATCTTGAGAATATGGTAGTTCTGAATGATGATGATATGACAGATGTAATCTTGAGAATATGGTAGTTCTGAATGATGATGATATGACAGATGTAATCTTGAGAATATGGAAGTTCTGAATGATGATGATATGACAGATGTAATCTTGAGAGATGTAATATTGAGAATATGGTAGTTCTGAATGATGATGATATGACAGATGTAATCTTGAGAATATGGTAGTTCTGAATGATGATGATATGACAGATGTAATCTTGAGAATATGGTAGTTCTGAATGATGATGATATGACAGATGTAATCTTGAGAATATGGTAGTTCTGAATGATGATGATATGACAGATGTAATCTTGAGAATATGGTAGTTGTGAATGATGATGATATGACAAATGTAATCTTGAGAATATGGTAGTTCTGAATGATGATGATATGACAGATGTAATCTTGGGGGTGAATGATGTGTAGTTCTGAATGAGATGATTTGAATGTGATGATTATGCAGATGTAATCTTGAGGAATATGGTAGTTCTGAATGATTGATGATATGTCCCGATGTAATCTTGAGAATATGGTAGTTTGAATGATGTATGATATGACAGATGTAATCTTGAGAATATGGTAGTTCTGAATGATGATGATATGACAGATGTAATCTTGAGAATATGGTAGTTCTGAATGATGATGATATGACAGATGTAATCTTGAGAATACGGTAGTTCTGACTGATGATGATATGACAGATGTAATCTTGAGAATATGGTAGTTGATGATATGATCAGATGTTAATGAGAATATGGTAGTTCTGAATGATGATGATATGACAGATGTAATCTTGAGGATATGGTAGTTCTGAATGATGATGGTATGGCAGATGTAATCTTGAGAATATGGTAGTTCTGAATGATGATGATATGACAGATGTAATCTTGAGAATATGGTAGTTCTGAATGATGATGATATGACAGATGTAATCTTGAGAATATGGTAGTTCTGAATGATGATGATATGACAGATGTAATCTTGAGAATATGGTAGTTCTGAATGATGATGATATGACAGTTGTAATCTTGAGAATATGGTAGTTCTGAATGATGATGATATGACAGATGTAATCTTGAGAATATGGTAGTTCTGAATGATGATGATATGACAGATGTAATCTTGAGAATATGGTAGTTCTGAATGATGATGATATGACAGATGTAATCTTGAGAATATGGTAGTTCTGAATGATGATGATATGACAGATGTAATCTTGAGAATATGGTAGTTCTGAATGATGATGATATGACAGATGTAATCTTGAGAATATGGTAGTTCTAAATGATGATGATATGACAAATGTAATTTGTATAACCCAGATGAATTGATGTGAGTATCCCTTTATTTCTTGTAGTTCTGAATGATGATGATATGACAGATGTAATCTTGAGAATATGGTAGTTCTGAATGATGATGATATGACAGATGTAATCTTGGGAATATGGTAGTTCTGAATGATGATGATATGACAGATGTAATCTTGAGAATATGGTAGTTCTGAATGATGATGATATGACAGATGTAATCTTGAGAATATGGTAGTTCTGAATGATGATGATATGACAGATGTAATCTTGAGAATATGGTAGTTCTGAATGATGATGATATGACAGATGTAATCTTGAGAATATGGTAGTTCTGAATGATGATGATATGACAGATGTAATCTTGAGAATATGGTAGTTCTGAATGATGATGATATGACAGATGTTATCTTGAGAATATGGTAGTTCTGAATGATGATGATATGACAGATGTAATCTTGAGAATATGGTAGTTCTGAATGATGATGATATGACAGATGTAATCTTGAGAATATGGTAGTTCTGAATGATGATGATATGACAGATGTAATCTTGAGAATATGGTAGTTCTGAGAATATGGTAGTTCTGAATGATGATGATATGACAGATGTAATCTTGAGAATATGGTAGTTCTGAATGATGATGATATGACAGATGTAATCTTGAGAATATGGTAGTTCTGAATGATGATGATATGACAGATGTAATCTTGAGAATACGGAAGTTCTGAATGATGATGATATGACAGATGTAATCTTGAGAATATGGTAGTTCTGAATGATGATGATATGACAGATGTAATCTTGAGAATATGGAAGTTCTGAATGATGATGATATGACAGATGTAATCTTGAGAATATGGAAGTTCTGAATGATGATGAGATGACATATGACAAATGTAATCTTGAGAATATGGTAGTTCTGAATGATGATGATATGACAGATGTTATCTTGAGAATATGGTAGTTCTGAATGATGATGATATGACAGATGTAATCTTGAGAATATGGTAGTTCTGAATGATGATGATATGACAGATGTAATCTTGAGAATATGGTAGTTCTGAATGATGATGATATGACAGATGTAATCTTGAGAATATGGAAGTTCTGAATGATGATGATATGACAGATGTAATCTTGAGAATATGGTAGTTCTGAATGATGATGATATGACAGATGTAATCTTGAGAATATGGTAGTTCTGAATGATGATGATATGTCAGATGTAATCTTGAGAATATGGTAGTTCTGAATGATGATGATATGACAGATGTAATCTTGAGAATATGGTAGTTCTGAATGATGAAGATATGACAGATGTAATCTTGAGAATATGGTAGTTCTGAATGATGATGATATGACAGATGTAATCTTGAGAATATGGTAGTTCTGAATGATGATGATATGACAGATGTAATCTTGAGATTATGGATATAGTTCTGAATGATGATGATATGACAGATGTAATCTTTCTGAATGAAGATGATATGAACAGATGTAATCTGATGGAGTTTCTGATGTGATGATTTGACAGATGTAACTGAGAATATGAATTACTTGATATATACCGGTAGTTCTTGAGAATATGGTAAGTGATGATATATGACAGATGTAATCTTGAGAATATGGTAGTTCTGAATGATGATGATATGTCAGATGTAATCTTGAGAATATGGTAGTTCTGAATGATGATGATATGACAGATGTAATCTTGAGTAATTGAATGATTTATGATATGACAGCATGTAAATCTTGAGAAATATGGTTAGATCTGAATGATGATGATATGACAGATGTAATCTTGGAGAATATGGTAAGTTCTGAATGATGATGATTTCATGACAGATGTAATCTTGAGAATATGGTAGTTCTGAATGATGATGATATGACAGATGTAATCTTGAGAATATGGTAGTTCTGAATGATGATGATATGACAGATGTAATCTTGAGAATATGGTAGTTCTGAATGATGATGATATGACAGATGCAATCTTGAGAATATGGTAGTTCTGAATGATGATGATATTATGACAGGATGCCCTAATTCTCGAGAATAAGGAGTTCTGAATGGATAAGATATGTGCAGATGTAATCTTGAGACAATGGTTAGTTTCTGAATGATGATGATATGACAATGTTAATCTTGAGAATATGGTTCTGAATGATGCAGTCTGATCGTAAATCTAGATGATGATGCGTTTTATGATGATGATATGACAGATGTAATCTTGAGAATATGGTAGTTCTGAATGATGATGATATGACAGATGTAATCTTGAGAATATGGTAGTTCTGAATGATGATGATATGACAGATGTAATGTTGAGAATATGGTAGTTCTGAATGATGATGATATGACAGATGTAATCTTGAGAATATGGTAGTTCTGAATGATGATGATATGACAGATGTAATCTTGAGAATATGGTAGTTCTGAATGATGATGATATGACAGATGTAATCTTGAGAATATGGTAGTTCTGAATGATGATGATATGACAGATGTAATCTTGAGAATATGGTAGTTGTTTGTGGTTGTTATTGACAATGTAATGAATGATGTATGTGATGATATGGTGACAGATGTAATCTTGAGAATATGGTAGTTCTGAATGATGATGATATGACAGATGTAATCTTGAGAATATGGTAGTTCTGAATGATGATGATATGACAGATGTAATCTTGAGAATATGGTAGTTCTGAATGATGATGATATGACAGATGTAATCTTGAGAATATGGTAGTTCTGAATGATGATGATATGACAGATGTAATCTTGAGAATATGGTAGTTCTGAATGATGATGATATGACAGATGTAAACTTGATAATATGATAGTTCTGAATGATGATGATATGACAAATGTAATCTTGAGAATATGGTAGTTCTGAATGATGATGATATGACAGATGTAATCTTGAGAATATGGTAGTTCTGAATGATGATGATATGACAGATGTAATCTTGAGAATATGGAAGTTCTGAATGATGATGATATGACAGATGTAATCTTGAGAATATGGAAGTTCTGAATGATGATGATATGACAGATGTAATCTTGAGAATATGGAAGTTCTGAATGATGATGATATGACAGATGTAATCTTGAGAATATGGTAGTTCTGAATGATGATGATATGACAGATGTAATCTTGAGAATATGGTAGTTCTGAATGATGATGATATGACAGATGTAATCTTGAGAATATGGTAGTTCTGAATGATGATGATATGACAGATGTAATCTTGAGAATATGGTAGTTCTGAATGATGATGATATGACAGATGTAATCTTGAGAATATGGTAGTTCTGAATGATGATGATATGACAGATGTAATCTTGAGAATATGGTAGTACTGAATGATGATGATATGACTGATGTAATCTTGAGAATATGGTAGTTCTGAATGATGATGATATGACAGATGTAATCTTGAGAATATGGTAGTTCTGAATGATGATGATATGACAGATGTAATCTTGAGAAATATATTTGACGAATAGTTCTGAATGATGATGAATATGAACATTGACAGATGTAATCTTGAGAATATGGTAGTTCTGAATGATGATGATATGACAGATGTAATCTTGAGAATATGGTAGTTCTGAATGATGATGATATGACAGATGTAATCTTGAGAATATAAAAGTTCTGAATGATGATGATATGACAGATGTAATCTTGAGAATATGGTAGTTCTGAATGATGATGATATGACAGATGTAATCTTGAGAATATGATAGTTCTGAATGATGATGATATGACTTTGAGATAGTAATGATGAAGATCTTGAGAGATATCTTGAGAAAGTTCTGAATGATGATGATATGACGATGTAATCTTGAGAGATATGACCAGTTTTGAATGATGATGATATGTCATATGTAATCTTGAGAATATGGTAGTTCTGAATGATGATGATATGACAGATGTAATCTTGAGAATATGGTAGTTCTGAATGATGATGATATGACAGATGTAATCTTGAGAATATGGAAGTTCTGAATGATGATGATATGACAGATGTAATCTTGAGAATATGGAAGTTTCTAATGTTCTGAAATGGAATGATGATGATATGACAGATGTAATCTTGAGAATATGGTAGTTCTGAATGATGATGATATGACAGATGTAATCTTGAGAATATGGTAGTTCTGAATGATGATGATATGACAGATGTAATCGTGAGAATATGGTAGTTCTGAATGATGATGATATGACAGATGTAATCTTGAGAATATGGTAGTTCTGAATGATGATGATATGACAGATGTAATCTTGAGAATATGGTAGTTCTGAATGATGATGATATGACAGATGTAATCTTGAGAATATGGTAGTTCTGAATGATGATGGTGAGAATATGGTAGTTCTGAATGATGATGATATGACAGATGTAATCTTGAGAATATGGTAGTTCTGAATGATGATGATATGACAGATGTAATCTTGAGAATATGGTAGTTCTGAATGATGATGATATGACAGATGTAATCTTGAGAATATGGTAGTTCTGAATGATGATGATATGACAGAATCTTTGAGAAATAATCTGAATGAGAATGATATGGAAGTAGTTGATAGTTTCTGAATGATGATGATATGACAGATGTAATCTTGAGAATATGGTAGTTCTGAATGATGATGATATGTCAGATGTAATCTTGAGAATATGGTAGTTCTGAATGATGATGATATGACAGATGTAATCTTGAGAATATGGTAGTTCTGAATCTTGAGAATGAGTGATGATATGACAGATGTAATCTTGAGAATATGGTAGTTCTGAATGATGATGATATAACAGATGTAATCTTGAGAATATGGTAGTTCTGAATGATGATGATATGACAGATGTAATCTTGAGAATATGGTAGTTCTGAATGATGATGATATGACAGATGTAATCTTGAGAATATGGTAGTTCTGAATGATGATGATATGACAGATGTAATCTTGAGAATATGGTAGTTCTGAATGATGATGATATGACAGATGTAATCTTGAGAATATGGTAGTTCTGAATGATGATGATATGACAGATGTAATCTTGAGAATATGGTAGTTCTGAATGATGATGATATGACAGATGTAATCTTGAGAATATGGTAGTTCTGAATGATGATGATATGACAGATGTAATCTTGAGAATATGGTAGTTCTGAATGATGATGATATGACAGATGTAATCTTGAGAATATGGAAGTTCTGAATGATGATGATATGACAGATGTAATCTTGAGAATATGGAAGTTCTGAATGATGATGATATGACAGATGTAATCTTGAGAATATGGTAGTTCTGAATGATGATGATATGACAGATGTAATCTTGAGAATATGGTAGTTCTGAATGATGATGATATGACAGATGTAATCTTGAGAATATGGTAGTTCTGAATGATGATGATATGACAGATGTAATCTTGAGGATATGGTAGTTCTGAATGATGATGGTATGGCAGATGTAATCTTGAGAATATGGTAGTTCTGAATGATGATGATATGACAGATGTAATCTTGAGAATATGGTAGTTCGGAATGATGATGATATGACAGATGTAATCTTGAGAATATGGTAGTTCTGAATGATGATGATATGACAGTTGTAATCTTGAGAATATGGTAGTTTGGAATGATGATGATATGACAGATGTAATCTTGAGAATATGGTAGTTCTGAATGATGATGATATGACAGATGTAATCTTGAGAATATGGTAGTTCTGAATGATGATGATATGACAAATGTAATCTTGAGAATATGGTAGTTCTGAATGATGATGATATGACAGTTGTAATCTTGAGAATATGGTAGTTCTGAATGATGATGATATGACAGATGTAATCTTGAGAATATGGTGTTCTGAATGATGATGATATGACAGATGTAATCTTGAGAATATGGTAGTTCTGAATGATGATGATATGACAGATGTAATCTTGAGAATATGGTAGTTCTGAATGATGATGATATGACAGATGTAATCTTGAGAATATGGTAGTTCTGAATGATGATGATATGGCAGATGTAATCTTGAGAATATGGTAGTTCTGAATGATGATGATATGACAGATGTAATCTTGAGAATATGGTAGTTCTGAATGATGATGATATGACAGATGTAATCTTGAGAATATGGTAGTTCTGAATGATGATGATATGACAGATGTAATCTTGAGAATATGTACATGATGATGTAAAATCTTTTTCTTCTTCTTCGAGAATATGGTAGTTTCTGAATCTGATGATCCGACTTCTGCATGACATTTCGATGTCAATGACAGCTTGAGAATGCGGTCTTTGACCATCTGTTTCGTGGTTTCGGCTGTCATGCTATGAGTCTCTATCTTTGAGTATCTGAATGATGATGCTGATGATATGACAGATGTAATCTTGAGAATATGGTAGTTCTGAATGATGATGATATGACAGATGTAATCTTGAGAATATGGTAGTTCTGAATGATGATGATATGACAGATGTAATCTTGAGAATATGGTAGTTCTTAATGATGATGATATGACAGATGTAATCTTGAGAATATGGTAGTTCTGAATGATGATGATATGACAGATGTAATCTTGAGAATATGGTAGTTCTGAATGATGATGATATGACAGATGTAATCTTGAGAAGATGGTAGTTCTGAATGATGATGATATGACAGATGTAATCTTGAGAATATGGTAGTTCTGAATGATGATGATATGACAGATGTAATCTTGAGAATATGGTAGTTCTGAATGATGATGATATGACAGTTGTAATCTTGAGAATATGGTAGTTCTGAATGATGATGATATGACAGATGTAATCTTGAGAATATGGTAGTTCTGAATGATGATGATATGACAGATGTAATCTTGAGAATATGGTAGTTCTGAATGATGATGATATGTCAGATGTAATCTTGAGAATATGGTAGTTCTGAATGATGATGATATGACAGATGTAATCTTGAGAATATGGTAGTTCTGAATGATGATGATATGACAGATGTAATCTTGAGAATATGGTAGTTCTGAATGATGATGATATGACAGATGTAATATTGAGAATATGGTAGTTCTGAATGATGATGATATGACAGATGTAATCTTGAGAATATGGTAGTTCTGAATGATGATGATATGACAGATGTAATCTTGAGAATATGGTAGTTCTGAATGATGATGATATGAAAGATGTAATCTTGAGAATATGGTAGTTCTGAATGATGATGATATGACAGATGTAATCTTGAGAATATGGTAGTTCTGAATGATGATGATATGACAGATGTAATCTTGAGAATATGGTAGTTCTGAATGATGATGATATGACAGATGTAATCTTGAGAATATGGTAGTTCTGAATGATGATGATATGACAGATGTAATCTTGAGAATATGGTAAGTTCTGAATGATGATGATATGACAGATGTAATCTTGAGAGTATGATAGTTCTGAACGATGATATTACAATTGTGATCTTGGGGATATGGTGGTGCTGAATGATGATGATATGACAGATGTATTGATATGACACAGATGTAATCTTGAGAATAAGGTAGTTCTGAAGGAAGATGATATGACAGATGTAATCTTGAGAATATGGTAGTTCTGAATGATGATTAATATTTTTAGTGTCTGAACCTGACTTGATTATAAGAAACAAATGAGAAACTATGGAGTTTCTGAGATGTATATCAAATATTAATCTTGAGAATATGGTAGTTCTGAATGATGATGATATGACCGATGTAATCTTGAGAATATGGTAGTTCTGAATGATGATGATATGACAGATGTAATCTTGAGAATATGGTAGTTCTGAATGATGATGATATGACAGATGTAATCTTGAGAATATGGTAATTCTGAATGATGATGATATGACAGATGTAATCTTGAGAATATGGTAGTTCTGAATGATGATGATATGACAGATGTAATCTTGAGAATATGGTAGTTCTGAATGATGATGATATGAGAGATGTAATCTTGAGAATATGGAAGTTGGTAGTTCTGAATGATGATGATATGACAGATGTAATCTTGAGAATATGGTAGTTCTGAATGATGATGATATGACAGATGTAATCTTGAGAATATGGTAGTTCTGAATGATGATGTAATTATAAGAATATGACAGAATGTAATCAGATTGAGAGATATGGTAATGATGATGATATGTCAGATGTAATCTTGAGAATATGGTAGTTCTGAATGATGATGATATGACAGATGTATGTAATCTTGAGAATATGGTAGTTCTGAATGATGATGATATGACAGATGTAATCTTGAGAATATGGTAGTTCTGAATGATGATGATATGACAGATGTAATCTTGAGAATATGGTAGTTCTGAATGATGATGATATGACAGATGTAATCTTGAGAATAAGGAAGTTCTGAATGATGATGATATGACAGATGTAATCTTGAGAATATGGTAGTTCTGAATGATGATGATATGACAGATGTAATCTTGAGAATATGGTAGTTCTGAATGATGATGATATGACAGATGTAATCTTGAGAATATGGTAGTTCTGAATGATGATGATATGACAGATGTAATCTTGAGAATATGGTAGTTCTGAATGATGATGATATGTCAGATGTAATCTTGAGAATATGGTAGTTCTGAATGATGATGATATGACAGATGTAATCTTGAGAATATATGGTTCTGAGTTCAGATGTAATCTTGAGGATAGATATGGAGTTTGAATGATGATGATATGACAGATGTAATCTTGAGAATATGGTAGTTCTGAATGATGATGATATGACAGATGTAATCTTGAGAATATGGTAGTTCTGAATGATGATGATATGACACATGTAATCTTGAGAATATGGTAGTTCTGAATGATGATGATATGACAGATGTAATCTTGAGAATATGGTAGTTCTGAATGATGATGATATGACAGATGTAATCTTGAGAATATGGTAGTTCTGAATGTTTGATGATGGTAGTTCTGATATGAACAGATGTAATCTCCCCCCTGATTCTGAATGATGATGATATGACAGATGTAATCTTGAGAATATGGTAGTTCTGAATGATGATGATATGACAGATGTAATCTTGAGAATATGGTAGTTCTGAATGATGATGATATGAAGATTGTAATCTTGAGAATATGGTAGTTCTGAATGATGATGATATGACAGATGTAATCTTGAGAATATGGTAGTTCTGAATGATGATGATATGACAGATGTAATCTTGAGAATATGGTAGTTCTGAATGATGATGATATGACAGATGTAATCTTGAGAATATGGTAGTTCTGAATGATGATGATATGACAGATGTAAACTTGAGAATATGGTAGTTCTGAATGATGATGATATGACAGATGTAATCTTGAGAATATGGTAGTTCTGAATGATGATGATATGACAGATGTAATCTTGAGAATATGGTAGTTCTGAATGATGATGATATGACAGATGTTATATTGAGAATATGGTAGTTCTGAATGATGATGACATGACAGATGTAAACTTGATAATATGATAGTTCTGAATGATGATGATATGACAAATGTAATCTTGAGAATATGGTAGTTCTGAATGATGATGATATGACAGATGTAATCTTGAGAAGAAGTTTCTGAATGATGATGATATGACAGATGTAATCTTGAGAATATGGTAGTTCTGAATGATGATGATATGACAGATGTAATCTTGAGAATATGGTAGTTCTGAATGATGATGATATGACAGATGTAATCTTGAGAATATGGTAGTTCTGAATGATGATGATATGACAGATGTAATCTTGAGAATATGGGAGTTCTGAATGATGATGATATGACAGATGTAATCTTGAGAATATGGTAGTTCTGAATGATGATGATATGACAGATGTAATCTTGAGAATATGGTAGTTCTGAATGATGATGATATGACAGATGTAATCTTGAGAATATGGTAGTTCTGAATGATGATGATATGACAGATGTAATCTGAGAATATGGTAGTTCTGAATGATGATGATGACAGATGTAATCTTGAATCAATGAATATAATGGTATAATATGGAAGTTCTGAATGATGATGATATGACAGATGTAATCTTGAGAATATGGTAGTTCTGAATGATGATGATATGACAGATGTAATCTTGAGAATATGGTAGTTCTGAATGATGATGATATGTCAGATGTAATCTTGAGAATATGGTAGTTCTGAATGATGATGATATGACAGATGTAATCTTGAGAATATGGTAGTTCTGAATGATGATGATATGACAGATGTAATCTTGAGAATATGGTAGTTCTGAATGATGATGATATGACAGATGTAATCTTGAGAATATGGTAGTTCTGAATGATGATGATATGACAGATGTAATCTTGAGATATGGTAGTTCTGAATGATGATGATATGACAGATGTAATCTTGAGAATATGGTAGTTCTGAATGATGATGATATGTCAGATGTAATCTTGAGAATATGGTAGTTCTAAATGATGATGATATGACAGATGTAATCTTGAGAATATGGTAGTTCTGAGTGATGATGATATGACAGATGTAATCTTGAGAAAATGGAAGTTCTGAATGATGATGATATGACAGATGTAATCTTGAGAATATAAAAGTTCTGAATGATGATGATATGACAGATGTAATCTTGAGAATATGGTAGTTCTGAATGATGATGATATGACAGATGTAATCTTGAGAATATGGTAGTTCTGAATGATGATGATATGACAGATGTAATCTTGAGAATATGGTAGTTCTGAATGATGATGATATGACAGATGTAATCTTGAGAATATGGTAGTTCTGAATGATGATGATATGACAGATGTAATCTTGAGAATATGGTAGTTCTGAATGAGGAGAATATGACAGATGTAATCTTGAGAATATGGTAGTTCTGAATGATGATGATATGACAGATGTAATCTTGAGAATATGGTAGTTCTGAATGATGATGATATGACAGATGTAATCTTGAGAATATGGTAGTGCTGAATGATGATGATATGACAGATGTAATCTTGAGAATATGGTAGTTCTGAATGATGATGATATGACAGATGTAATCTTGAGAATATGGTAGTTCTGAATGATGATGATGTTCTGAATGATGATGATATGACAGATGTAATCTTGAGAATATGGTAGTTCTGAATGATGATGATATGACAGATGTAATCTTGAGAATATGGTAGTTCTGAATGATGATGATATGACAGATGTAATCTTGAGAATATGGTAGTTCTGAATGATGATGATATGACAGATGTAATCTTGAGAATATGGTAGTTCTGAATGATGATGATATGACAGATGTAATCTTCAGAATATTGTAGTTCTGAATGATGATGATATGTCAGATGTAATCTTGAGAATATGGTAGTTCTGAATGATGATGATATGACAGATGTAATCTTGAGAATATGGTAGTTCTGAATGATGATGATATGACAGATGTAATCTTGAGAATATGGGAGTTCTGAATGATGATGATATGACAGATGTAATCTTGAGAATATGGTAGTTCTGAATGATGATGATATGACAGATGTAATCTTGAGAATATGGTAGTTCTGAATGATGATGATATGACAGATGTAATCTTGAGAATATGGTAGTTCTGAATGATGATGATATGACAGATGTAATCTTGAGAATATGGTAGTTCTGAATGATGATGATATGACAGATGTAATCTTGAGAATATGGTAGTTCTGAATGATGATGATATGACAGATTTAATCTTGAGAATATGGTAGTTCTGAATGATGATGATATGACAGATGTAATCTTGAGAATATGGAAGTTCTGAATGATGATGATATGACAAAATGTAATATGGTATCTTGAGAATATGGTAGTTCTGAATGATGATGATATGACAGATGTAATCTTGAGAATATGGTAGTTCTGAATGATGATGATATGACAGATGTAATCTTGAGAATATGGAAGTTCTGAATGATGATGATATGACAGATGTAATCTTGAGAATATGGAAGTTCTGAATGATGATGATATGACAGATGTAATCTTGAGAATATGGTAGAATATGGGGGGGGGGGTGTGTAAATCTTGAATGAGTTCTGATGATGATGATATGACAGATGGAATCTTGAGAATTTGGAAGGTCTGAATGATGATGATATGACAGATGTAATCTTGAGAATATGGTTTTTTTTTGAGTTCTACTGAAAATGGTAATGATGATATGATGATTATGATCAGATGTAATCTTGAGAATATGGTAGTTCTGAATGATGTGCAATATGACTCCGATGTAATCTTGAGAATTGGTAGTTCCTGAATGATGATGATATGACAAGATTACATCTGAGAATATGGTAGTTCTGAATGATGATGATATGACAGATGTAATCTTGAGAATATGGTAGTTCTGAATGATGATGATATGACAGATGTAATCTTGAGAATATGGTAGTTCTGAATGATGATGATATGACAGATGTAATCTTGAGAATATGGTAGTTCTGAATGATGATGATATGACAGATGTAATCTTGAGAATATGGTAGTTCTGAATGATGATGATATGACAGATGTAATCTTGAGAATATGGTAGTTCTGAATGATGATGATATGACAGATGTAATCTTGAGAATATGGTAGTTTCTGAATGATGATGATATGACAGATGTAATCTTGAGAATATGGTAGTTCTGAATGATGATGATATGACAGATGTAATCTTGAGAATTTGGTAGTTTTTAATGATGATGATATGACAGATGTAATCTTCAGAATATTGTAGTTTCTGAATCTGTAATCTTGAGAATATGGTAGTTCTGAATGATGATGATATGAACAGATGTAATCTTGAGAATATGGTAGTTTAATCTGAATGATGATGATATGGACAGATGTAATCTTGAGAATATGGTAGTTCTGAATGATGATGATATGACAGATGTTATCTTGAGAATATGGTAGTTCTGAATGATGATGATATGACAGATGTAATCTTGAGAATATGGTAGTTCTGAATGATGATGATATGACAGATGTAATCTTGAGAATATGGTAGTTCTGATGATGATAGACAGATGTAATCTGAATGGTAGTTCTGAATGATATGATATGGACAGATGTAATCTTGAGAATATGGTAGTTCTGAATGATGATGATATGACAGATGTAATCTTGAGAATATGGTAGTTCTGAATGATGATGATATGACAGATGTAATCTTGAGAATATGGTAGTTCTGAATGATGATGATATGACAGATGTAATCTTGAGAATATGGTAGTTCTGAATGATGATGATATGACAGATGTAATCTAGAGAATATGGTAGTTCTGAATGATGATGATATGACAGATGTAATCTTGAGAATATGGTAGTTCTGAATGATGATGATATGAGAGATGTGATCTTGAGGAATATGGTAGTTCTGAATGATGATGATATGACAGATGTAATCTTGAGAATATGGTAGTTTCTGAATGATGATGATATGACAGATGTAATCTTGAGAATATGGTAGTTCTGAATGATGATGATATGACAGATGTAATCTTGAGAATATGGTAGTTCTGAATGATGATGATATGACAGATGTAATCTTGAGAATATGGTAGTTCTGAATGATGATGATATGACAGATGTAATCTTGAGAATATGGTAGTTCTGAATGATGATGATATGACAGATGTAATCTTGAGAATATGGTCGTCCTGAAGGATGAGGATATGACAGATGTAATCTTGAGAATATGATAGTTCTGAATGATGATATGACAAATGTAATCTTGAGAATATGGTAGTTCTGAATGATGATGATATGACAGATGTAATCTTGAGAATATGGTAGTTCTGAATGATGATGATATGACAGATGTAATCTTGAGAATATGGTAGTTCTGAATGATGATGATATGACAGATGTAATCTTGAGAATATGGTAGTTCTGAATGATGATGATATGACAGATGTAATCTTGAGAATATGGTAGTTCTGAATGATGATGATATGACAGATGTAATCTTGAGAATATGGTAGTTCTGAATGATGATGATATGACAGATGTAATCTTGAGAATATGATAGTTCTGAATGATGATGATATGACAGATGTAATCTTGAGAATATGGTAGTTCTGAATGATGATGATATGACAGATGTAATCTTGAGAATATGGTAGTTCTGAATGATGATGATATGACAGATGTAATCTTGAGAATATGGTAGTTCTGAATGATGATGATATGACAGATGTAATCTTGAGAATATGGTAGTTCTGAATGATGATGATATGACAGATGTAATCTTGAGAATATGGTAGTTCTGAATGATGATGATATTGCAGATGTAATCTTGAGAATATGGTAGTTCTAAATGATGATGATATGACAGATGTAATCTTGAGAATATGGTAGTTCTGAATGATGATGATATGACAGATGTAATCTTGAGAATATGGTAGTTCTGAATGATGATGATATGACAGATGTAATCTTGAGAATATGGTAGTTCTGAATGATGATGATATGACAGATGTAATCTTGAGAATATGGTAGTTCTAAATGATGATGATATGACAGATGTAATCTTGAGAATATGGTAGTTCTGAATGATGATGATATGACAGATGTAATCTTGAGAATATGGTAGTTCTGAATGATGATGATATGACAGATGTAATCTTGAGAATATGGTAGTTCTGAATGATGATGATATGACAGATGTAATCTTGAGAATATGGTAGTTCTGAATGATGATGATATGACAGATGTAATCTTGAGAATATGGTAGTTCTGAATGATGATGATATGACAGATGTAATCTTGAGAATATGGTAGTTCTGAATGATGATGATATGACAGATGTAATCTTGAGAATATGGTAGTTCTGAATGATGATGATATGACAGATGTAATCTTGAGAATATGGAAGTTCTGAATGATGATGATATGACAGATGTAATCTTGAGAATATGGTAGTTCTGAATGATGATGATATGACAGATGTAATCTTGAGAATATGGTAGTTCTGAATGATGATGATATGACAGATGTAATCTTGAGAATATGGTAGTTCTGAATGATGATGATATGACAGATGTAATCTTGAGAATATGGTAGTTCTGAATGATGATGATATGACAGATGTAATCTTGAGAATATGGTAGTTCTGAATGATGATGATATGACAGATGTAATCTTGAGAATATGGTAGTTCTGAATGATGATGATGACAGATGTAATCAGATGTAATGATGATGATATGACTTGAGAGAATATGGTAGTTCTGAATGATGATGATATGACAGATGTAATCTTGAATATGAATATGGTATGTTCTGAAATGGATGATGATGATGATATGACAGATGTAATCTTGAGAATATGGTAGTTCTGAATGATGATGATATGACAGATGTAATCTTGAGAATATGGTAGTTCTGAATGATGATGATATGACAGATGTAATCTTGAGAATATGGTAGGTCTGAATGATGATGATATGACAGATGTAATCTTGAGAATATGGTTGATATGTCAGATGTAATCTTGAGAATATGGAAGTTCTGAATGATGATGATATGACAGATGTAATCTTGAGAATATGGTAGTTCTGAATGATGATGATATGACAGATGTAATCTTGAGAATATGGTAGTTCTGAATGATGATGATATGACAGATGTAATCTTGAGAATATGGTAGTTCTGAATGATGATGATATGACAGATGTAATCTTGAGAATATGGAGTTCTGAATGATGATGATATGACAGATGTAATCTTGAGAATATGGTAGTTCTGAATGATGATGATATGACAGATGTAATCTTGAGAATATGGTAGTTCTGAATGATGATGATATGACAGATGTAATCTTGAGAATATGGTAGTTCTGAATGATGATGATATGTCAGATGTAATCTTGAGAATATGGTAGTTCTGAATGATGATGATATGACAGATGTAATCTTGAGAATATGGTAGTTCTGAATGATGATGATATGACAGATGTAATCTTGAGAATATGGTAGTTCTGAATGATGATGATATGACAGATGTAATCTTGAGAATATGGTAGTTCTGAATGATGATGATATGACAGATGTAATCTTGAGAATATGGTAGTTCTGAATGATGATGATATGACAGATGTAATCTTGAGAATATGGTAGTTCTGAATGATGATGATATGACAGATGTAATCTTGAGAATATGGTAGTTCTGAATGATGATGATATGACAGATGTAATCTTGAGAATATGGTAGTTCTGAATGATGATGATATGACAGATGTAATCTTGAGGATATGGTAGTTCTGAATGATGATGGTATGACAGATGTAATCTTGAGAATATGGTAGTTCTGAATGATGATGATATGACAGATGTAATCTTGAGAATATGGTAGTTCGGAATGATGATGATATGACAGATGTAATCTTGAGAATATGGTAGTTCGGAATGATGATGATATGACAGATGTAATCTTGAGAATATGGTAGTTCTGAATGATGATGATATGACAGATGTAATCTTGAGAATATGGTAGTTCTGAATGATGATGATATGACAGATGTAATCTTGAGAATATGGTAGTTCTGAATGATGATGATATGACAGATGTAATCTTGAGAATATGGTAGTTCTGAATGATGATGATATGACAGATGTAATCTTGAGAATATGGTAGTTCTGAATGATGATGATGATATGACAGATGTAATCTTGAGAATATGGTAGTTCTGAATGATGATGATATGACAGATGTAATCTTGAGAATATGGTAGTTCTGAATGATGATGATATGACAGATGTAATCTTGAGAATATGGTAGTTCTGAATGATGATGATATGACAGATGTAATCTTGAGAATGATATGGTAGTTTTCTGAATGATGATGATATGACAGATGTAATCTTGAGAATATGGTAGTTCTGAATGATGATGATATGACAGATGTAATCTTGAGAATATGGATAGTTTCTGAATGATGATGATATGACAGATGTAATCTTGAGAATATGGTAGTTCTGAATGATGATGATATGATAGATGTAATCTTGAGAATATGGTAGTTCTGAATGATGATGATATGACAGATGTAATCTTGAGAATATGGTAGTTCTGAATGATGATGATATGACAGATGTAATCTTGAGAATATGGTAGTTCTGAATGATGATGATATGACAGATGTAATCTTGAGAATAGGGTAGTTCTGAATGATGATGATATGACAGATGTAATCTTGAGAATATGGTAGTTCTGAATGATGATGATATGACAGATGTAATCTTGAGAATATGGTAGTTCTGAATGATGATGATATGACAGATGTAATCTTGAGAATATGGTAGTTCTGAATGATGATGATATGACAGATGTAATCTTGAGAATATGGTAGTTCTGAATGATGATGATATGACAGATGTAATCTTGAGAATATGGTAGTTCTGAATGATGATGATATGACAGATGTAATCTTGAGAATATGGTAGTTCTGAATGATGATGATATGACAGATGTAATCTTGAGAATATGGTAGTTCTGAATGATGATGATATGACAGATGTAATCTTGAGAATATGGTAGTTCTGAATGATGATGATATGACAGATGTAATCTTGAGGATATGGTAGTTCTGAATGATGATGGTATGGCAGATGTAATCTTGAGAATATGGTAGTTCTGAATGATGATGATATGACAGATGTAATCTTGAGAATATGGTAGTTCGGAATGATGATGATATGACAGATGTAATCTTGAGAATATGGTAGTTCTGAATGATGATGATATGACAGAAGCAATCTTGAGAATATGGTAGTTCTGAATGATGATGATATGACAGATGTAATCTTGAGAATATGGTAGTTCTGAATGATGATGATATGACAGATGTAATCTTGAGAATATGGTAGTTCTGAATGATGATGATATGACAGATGTAATCTTGAGAATATGGTAGTTCTGAATGATGATGATATGACAGATGTAATCTTGAGAATATGGTAGTTCTGAATGATGATGATATGACAGATGTAATCTTGAGAATATGGTAGTTCTGAATGATGATGATATGACAGATGTAATCTTGAGAATATGGTAGTTCTGAATGATGATGATATGACAGATGTAATCTTGAGAATATGGTAGTTCTGAATGATGATGATATGACAGATGTAATCTTGAGAATATGGTAGTTCTGAATGATGATGATATGACAGATGTAATCTTGAGAATATGGTAGTTCTGAATGATGATGATATGACAGATGTAATCTTGAGAATATGGTAGTTCTGAATGATGATGATATGACAGATGTAATCTTGAGAATATGGTAGTTCTGAATGATGATGATATGACAGATGTAATCTTGAGAATATGGTAGTTCTGAATGATGATGATATGACAGATGTAATCTTGAGAAGTATGGTAGTTTCTGAATGATGATGATATGACAGATGTAATCTTGAGAATATGGTAGTTCTGAATGATGATGATATGACAGATGTAATCTTGAGAATATGGTAGTTCTGAATGATGATGATATGACAGATGTAATCTTGAGAATATGGTAGTTCTGAATGATGATGATATGACAGATGTAATCTTGAGAATATGGTAGTTCTGAATGATGATGATATGACAGATGTAATCTTGAGAATATGGTAGTTCTGAATGATGATGATATGACAGATGTAATCTTGAGAATATGGTAGTTCTGAATGATGATGATATGACAGATGTAATCTTGAGAATATGGTAGTTCTGAATGATGATGATATGACAGATGTAATCTTGAGAATATGGTAGTTCTGAATGATGATGATATGACAGATGTAATCTTGAGAATATGGATGTTCTGAATGAATGATGATGACAGATGTATGATGATCTTGAGAAAATGGTAGTTCTGAATGATGATGATATGACAGATGTAATCTTGAGAATATGGTAGTTCTGAATGATGATGATATGACAGATGTAATCTTGAGAATATGGTAGTTCTGAATGATGATGGTATGACAGATGTAATCTTGAGAATATGGTAGTTCTGAATGATGATGATATGACAGATGTAATCTTGAGAATATGGTAGTTCTAAATGATGATGATATGACAGATGTAATCTTGAGAATATGGTAGTTCTGAATGATGATGATATGACAGATGTAATCTTGAGAATATGGTAGTTCTGAATGATGATGATATGACAGATGTAATCTTGAGAATATGGTAGTTCTGAATGATGATGATATGACAGATGTAATCTTGAGAATATGGTAGTTCTGAATGATGATGAGTTCTGAATGATGATGATATGACAGATGTAATCTTGAGAATATGGTAGTTCTGAATGATGATGATATGACAGATGTAATCTTGAGAATATGGTAGTTCTGAATGATGATGATATGACAGATGTAATCTTGAGAATATGGTAGTTCTGAATGATGATGATATGACAGATGTAATCTTGAGAATATGGTAGTTCTGAATGATGATGATATGACAGATGTAATCTTGAGAATATGGTAGTTCTGAATGATGATGATATGACAGATGTAATCTTGAGAATATGGTAGTTCTGAATGATGATGATATGACAGATGTAATCTTGAGAATATGGAATATGTAGTTCTGAATGATGATGTAATGAGAAACTATGGTATCTGAATGATGATGATTATGACAGATGTAATCTTGAGAATATGGTAGTTCTGAATGATGATGATATGACAGATGTAATCTTGAGAATATGGTAGTTCTGAATGATGATGATATGACAGATGTAATCTTGAGAATATGGTAGTTCTGAATGATGATGATATGACAGATGTAATCTTGAGAATATGGTAGTTCTGAATGATGATGATATGACGGATGTAATCTTGAGAATATGGTAGTTCTCAATGATGATGATGATATGACAGATGTAATCTTGAGAATATGGTAGTTCCGAATGATGATGATATGACAGATGTAATCTTGAGAATATGGTAGTTCTGAATGATGATGATATGACAGATGTAATCTTGAGGATTATGGTAGTTTCTGAATGATGATGATATGACAGATGTAATCTTGAGAATATGGTAGTTCTGAATGATGATGATATGACAGATGTAATCTTGAGAATATGGTAGTTCTGAATGATGATGATATGACAGATGTAATCTTGAGAATATGGTAGTTCTGAATGATGATGATGTGACAGATGTAATCTTGAGAATATGGTAGTTCTGAATGATGATGATATGACAGATGTAATCTTGAGAATATGGTAGTTCTGAATGATGATGATATGACAGATGTAATCTTGAGAATATGGTAGTTTGGAATGATGATGATATGACAGATGTAATCTTGAGAATATGGTAGTTCTGAATGATGATGATATGAGATGAATCTTGAGAATATGATAGTGACAGATGATGATATGATGTAATCTTGAGAATATGGTAGTTCTGAATGATGATGATATGACAGATGTAATCTTGAGAATATGGTAGTTCTGAATGATGATGATATGACAGATGTAATCTTGAGAATATGGTAGTTCTTCATGATGATGATATGACAGATGTAATCTTGAGAATATGGTAGTTCTGAATGATGATGATATGACAGATGTAATCTTGAGAATATGGTAGTTCTGAATGATGATGATATGAGAGATGTAATCTTGAGAATATGGTAGTTCTGAATGATGATGATATGACAGATGTAATGGTAGTTCTTGAGATATATGACAGATAAACTTGAGTTGGAAGTTCTGAATGATGATAATATGACAGATGTAATCTTGAGAATATGGTAGTTCTGAATGATGATGATATGACAGATGTAATCTTGAGAATATGGTAGTTCTGAATGATGATGATATGACAGATGTAATCTTGAGAATATGGTAGTTCTGAATGATGATGATATGAGTTCTGAATGATGATGATATGACAGATGTAATCTTGAGAATATGGTAGTTCTGAATGATGATGATATGACAGATGTAATCTTGAGAATATGGTAGTTCTGAATGATGATGATATGACAGATGTAATCTTGAGAATATGTTAGTTCTGAATGATGATGATATGACAGAGGTTATCTTGAGAATATGGTAGTTCTGAATGATGATGATATGACAGATGTAATCTTGAGAATATGGTAGTTCTGAATGATGATGATATGACAGATGTAATCTTGAGAATATGGTAGTTCTGAATGATGATGATATGACAGATGTAATCTTGAGAATATGGTAGTTCTGAATGATGATGATATGACAGATGTAATCTTGAGAATATGGTAGTTCTGAATGATGATGATATGACAGATGTAATCTTGAGAATATGGTAGTTCTGAATGATGATGATATGACAGATGTAATCTTGAGAATATGATAGTTCTGAATGATGATGATATGACAGATGTAATCTTGAGAATATGGTAGTTCTGAATGATGATGATATGACAGATGTAATCTTGAGAATATGGTAGTTCTGAATGATGATGATATGACAGATGTAATCTTGAGAATATGGTAGTTCTGAATGATGATGATATGACAAATGTAATCTTGAGAATATGGTAGTTCTGAATGATGATGATATGACAGATGTAATCTTGAGAATATGGTAGTTCTGAATGATGATGATATGACAGATGTAATCTTGAGAAAATGGAAGTTCTGAATGATGATGATATGACAGATGTAATCTTGAGAATATAAAAGTTCTGAATGATGATGATATGACAGATGTAATCTTGAGAATATGGTAGTTCTGAATGATGATGATATGACAGATGTAATCTTGAGAATATGGAAGTTCTGAATGATGATGATATGACAGATGTAATCTTGAGAATATGGTAGTTCTGAATGATGATGATATGACAGATGTAATCTTGAGAATATGGTAGTTCTGAATGATGATGATATGACAGATGTAATCTTGAGAATATGGTAGTTCTGGATGATGATATGACAGATGTAATCTTGAGAATATGGTAGTTCTGAATGATGATGATATGACAGATGTAATCTTGAGAATATGGTAGTTCTGAATGATGATGATATGACAGATGTAATCTTGAGAATATGGTAGTTCTGAATGATGATGATATGACAGATGTAATCTTGAGAATATGGATATGACAGATTCTGAATGATGATGATATGACAGATGTAATCTTGAGAATATGGTAGTTCTGAATGATGATGATATGACAGATGTAATCTTGAGAATATGGTAGTTCTGAATGATGATGATATGACAGATGTAATCTTGAGAATATGGTTGAGAATATGGTAGATCTTAATGATGATGATATGACAGATGTAATCTTGAGAATATGGTAGTTCTGAATGATGATGATATGACAGATGTAATCTTGAGAATATGGTAGTTCTGAATGATGATGATATGACAGATGTAATCTTGAGAATATGGTAGTTCTGAATGATGATGATATGAATAACAGATAGGGTAGTTTCTGACTGATGTGATATGTAATCTTGAGAATATGGAAGTTCTGAATGATGATGATATGACAGATGTAATCTTGAGAATATGGTAGTTCTGAATGATGATGATATGACAGATGTAATCTTGAGAATATGGTAGTTCTGAATGATGATGATATGACAGATGTAATCTTGAGAATATGGTAGTTCTGAATGATGATGATATGACAGATGTAATCTTGAGAATATGGTAGTTCTGAATGATGATGATATGACAGATGTAATCTTGAGAATATGGTAGTTCTGAATGATGATGATATGACAGATGTAATCTTGAGAATATGGTAGTTCTGAATGATGA
Source organism: Oreohelix idahoensis (assembly GCA_024509875.1). NCBI lineage: Eukaryota > Metazoa > Mollusca > Gastropoda > Stylommatophora > Oreohelicidae > Oreohelix > Oreohelix idahoensis. Next base: position 81,748 of record JAMPIV010005285.1, on the reverse strand, counting down.
TGATATGACAGATGTAATCTTGAGAATATGGTAGTTCTGAATGATGATGATATGACAGATGTAATCTTGAGAATATGGTAGTTCTGAATGATGATGATATGACAGATGTAATCTTGAGAATATGGTAGTTCTGAATGATGATGATATGACAGATGTAATCTTGAGAATATTGGTAGTTCTGAATGATGATGATATGACAGATGTAATCTTGAGAATATGGTAGTTCTGAATGATGATGATATGACAGATGTAATCTTGAGAATATGGTAGTTCTGAATGATGATGATATGACAGATGTAATCTTGAGAATATGGTAGTTCTGAATGATGATGATATGACAGATGTAATCTTGAGAATATGGTAGTTCTGAATGATGATGATATGACAGATGTAATCTTGAGAATATGGTAGTTCTGAATGATGATGATATGACAGATGTAATCTTGAGAATATGGTAGTTCTGAATGATGATGATATGACAGATGTAATCTTGAGAATATGGTAGTTCTGAATGATGATGATATGACAGATGTAATCTTGAGAATATGGTAGTTCTGAATGATGATGATATGACAGATGTAATCTTGAGAATATGGTAGTTCTGAATGATGTCGATATGACAGATGTAATCTTGAGAATATGTAAGTTCTGAATGATGATGATATGTAAGAATAGATGGGTTATTTCTGAATGAGATGTAATCTTGAGAATATGGTAGTTCTGAATGATGATGATATGACAGATGTAATCTTGAGAATATGGTAGTTCTGAATGATGATGGTATGACAGATGTAATCTTGAGAATATGGTAGTTCTGAATAATGATGATATGACAGATGTAATCTTGAGAATATGGTAGTTCTGAATGATGATGATATGACAGATGTAATCTTGAGAATATGGTAGTTCTGAATGATGATGATATGACAGATGTAATCTTGAGAATATGTAAGTTCTGAATGATGATGATATGACAGATGTAATCTTGAGAATATGGTAGTTCTGAATGATGATGATATGACAGATGTAATCTTGAGAATATGGTAGTTCTGAATGATGATGATATGACAGATGTAATCTTGAGAATATGGTAGTTCTGAATGATGATGATATGACAGAGGTAATCTTGAGAATATGGTAGTTCTGAATGATGATAATATGACAGATGTAATCTTGAGAATATGGTAGTTCTGAATGATGATGATATGACAGATGTAATCTTGAGAATATGGTAGTTCTGAATGATGATGATATGACAGATGTAATCTTGAGAATATGGTAGTTCTGAATGATGATGATATGACAGATGTAATCTTGAGAATATGGTAGTTCTGAATGATGATGATATGACAGATGTAATCTTGAGAATATGGTAGTTCTGAATGATGATGATATGACAGATGTAATCTTGAGAATATGGTAGTTCTGAATGATGATGATATGACAGATGTAATCTTGAGAATATGGTAGTTCTGAATGATGATGATATGACAGATGTAATCTTGAGAATATGGTAGTTCTGAATGATGATGATATGACAGATGTAATCTTGAGAATATGGTAGTTCTGAATGATGATGATATGACAGATGTAATCTTGAGAATATGGTAGTTCTGAATGATGATGATATGACAGATGTAATCTTGAGAATATGGAAGTTCTGAATGATGATGATATGAAAGATGTAATCTTGAGAATATGGTAGTTCTGAATGATGATGATATGACAGATGTAATCTTGAGAATATGGTAGTTCTGAATGATGATGATATGACAGATGTAATCTTGAGAATATGGTAGTTCTGAATGATGATGATATGACAGATGTAATCTTGAGAATATGGTAGTTCTGAATGATGATGATATGACAGATGTAATCTTGAGAATATGGTAGTTCTGAATGATGATGATATGACAGATGTAATCTTGAGAATATGGTAGTTCTGAATGATGATGATATGACAGATGTAATCTTGAGAATATGGTAGTTCTGAATGATGATGATATGACAGATGTAATCTTGAGAATATGGTAGTTCTGAATGATGATGATATGACAGATGTAATCTTGAGAATATGGTAGTTCTGAATGATGATGATATGACAGATGTAATCTTGAGAATATGGTAGTTCTGAATGATGATGATATGACAGATGTAATCTTGAGAATATGGTAGTTCTGAATGATGATGATATGACAGATGTAATCTTGAGAATATGGTAGTTCTGAATGATGATGATATGACAGATGTAATCTTGAGAATATGGTAGTTCTGAATGATGATGATATGACAGATGTAATCTTGAGAATATGGTAGTTCTGAATGATGATGATATGACAGATGTAATCTTGAGAATATGGTAGTTCTGAATGATGATGATATGACAGATGTAATCTTGAGAATATGGTAGTTCTGAATGATGATGATATGACAGATGTAATCTTGAGAATATGGTAGTTCTGAATGATGATGATATGACAGATGTAATCTTGAGAATATGGTAGTTCTGAATGATGATGATATGACAGATGTAATCTTGAGAATATGGTAGTTCTGAATGATGATGATATGACAGATGTAATCTTGAGAATATGGTAGTTCTGAATGATGATGATATGACAGATGTAATCTTGAGAATATGGAAGTTCTGAATGATGATGATATGACAGATGTAATCTTGAGAATATGGTAGTTCTGAATGATGATGATATGACAGATGTAATCTTGAGAATATGGTAGTTCTGAATGATGATGATATGACAGATGTAGTTCTGAATGATGATGATATGACAGATGTAATCTTGAGAATATGGAAGTTCTGAATGATGATGATATGACAGATGTAATCTTGAGAATATGGAAGTTCTGAATGATGATGATATGACAGATGATAATATGACAGATTGTAGAGAATATGGTAGTTCTGAATGATGATGATATGACAGATGTAATCTTGAGAATATGGTAGTTCTGAATGATGATGATATGACAGATGTAATCTTGAGAATATGGTAGTTCTGAATGATGATGATATGACAGATGTAATCTTGAGAATATGGTAGTTCTGAATGATGATGATATGACAGATGTAATCTTGAGAATATGGTAGTTCTGAATGATGATGATATGGATCTTGAGAATATGGTAGTTCTGAATGATGATGATATGATGTAATCTTGAGAATATGGTAGTTCTGAATGATGATGATATGACAGATGTAATCTTGAGAATATGGTAGTTCTGAATGATGATGATATGACAGATGTAATCTTGAGAATATGGTAGTTTCTGAATGATGAATATGGAAAGATGTAATCTGAGAATATGATGTTCTGAATGATGATGATATGACAGATGTAATCTTGAGAATATGGTAGTTCTGAATGATGATGATATGACAGATGTAATCTTGAGAATATGGTAGTTCTGAATGATGATGATATGACAGATGTAATCTTGAGAATATGGTAGTTCTGAATGATGATGATATGACAGATGTAATCTTGAGAATATGGTAGTTCTGAATGATGATGATATGACAGATGTAATCTTCAGAATATTGTAGTTCTGAATGATGATGATATGTCAGATGTAATCTTGAGAATATGGTAGTTCTGAATGATGATGATATGACAGATGTAATCTTGAGAATATGGTAGTTCTGAATGGGTAGTTCTGAATGATGATGATATGACAGATGTAATCTTGAGAATATGGTAGTTCTGAATGATGATGATATGACAGATGTAATCTTGAGAATATGGTAGTTCTGAATGATGATGATATGACAGATGTACAGATGTAATCTTGATGAATATGGAAGAGAATTCTAGTTTCTGAATGATGATGATATGACAGATGTAATCTTGAGAATATGGTAGTTCTGAATGATGATGATATGACAGATGTAATCTTGAGAATATGGTAGTTCTGAATGATGATGATATGACAGATGTAATCTTGAGAATATGGTAGTTCTGAATGATGATGATATGACAGATGTAATCTTGAGAATATGGAAGTTCTGAATGATGATGATATGACAGATGTAATCTTGAGAATATGGTAGTTCTGAATGATGATGATATGACAGATGTAATCTTGAGAATATGGTAGTTCTGAATGATGATGATATGACAGATGTAATCTTGAGAATATGGTAGTTCTGAATGATGATGATATGACAGATGTAATCTTGAGAATATGGTAGTTCTGAATGATGATGATATGACAGATGTAATCTTGAGAATATGGTAGTTCTGAATGATGATGATATGACAGATGTAATCTTGAGAATATGGTAGTTCTGAATGGTAGTTCTGAATGATGATGATATGACAGATGTAATCTTGAGAATATGGTAGTTCTGAATGATGATGATATGACAGATGTAATCTTGAGAATATGGTAGTTCTGAATGATGATGATATGACAGATGTAATCTTGAGAATATGGTAGTTCTGAATGATGATGATATGACAGATGTAATCTTGAGAATATGGTAGTTCTGAATGATGATGATATGACAGATGTAATCTTGAGAATATGGTAGTTCTGAATGATGATGATATGACAGATGTAATCTTGAGAATATGGAAGTTCTGAATGATGATGATATGACAGATGTAATCTTGAGAATATGGTAGTTCTGAATGATGATGATATGACAGATGTAATCTTGAGAATAAGGAAGTTCTGAATGATGATGATATGACAGATGTAATCTTGAGACTATGGTAGTTCTGAATGATGATAATATGACAGATGTAATCTTGAGAATATGGTAGTTCTGAATGATGATGATATGACAGATGTAATCTTGAGAATATGGTAGTTCTGAATGATGATGATATGACAGATGTAATCTTGAGAATATGGAAGTTCTGAATGATGATGATATGACAGATGTAATCTTGAGAATATGGTAGTTCTGAATGATGATGATATGACAGATGTAATCTTGAGAATATGGTAGTTCTGAATGATGATGATATGACAGATGTAATCTTGAGAATATGGTAGTTCTGAATGATGATGATATGACAGATGTAATCTTGAGAATATGGTAGTTCTGAATGATGATGATATGACAGATGTAATCTTGAGAATATGGTAGTTCTGAATGATGATGATATGACAGATGTAATCTTGAGAATATGGTAGTTCTGAATGATGATGATATGACAGATGTAATCTTGAGAATATGGTAGTTCTGAATGATGATGATATGACAGATGTAATCTTGAGAATATGGTAGTTCTGAATGATGATGATATGACAGATGTAATCTTGAGAATATGGTAGTTCTGAATGATGATGATATGACAGATGTAATCTTGAGAATATGGTAGTTCTGAATGATGATGATATGACAGATGTAATCTTGAGAATATTGTAGTTCTGAATGATGATGATATGACAGATGTAATCTTGAGAATATGGTAGTTCTGAATGATGATGATATGACAGATGTAATCTTGAGAATATGGTAGTTCTGAATGATGATGATATGACAGATGTAATCTTGAGAATATGGTAGTTCTGAATGATGATGAATGATATGACAGATGTAATCTTGAGAATATGGTAGTTCTGAATGATGATGATATGACAGATGTAATCTTGAGAATATGGTAGTTCTGAATGATGATGATATGACAGATGTAATCTTGAGAATATGGTAGTTCTGAATGATGATGATATGACAGATGTAATCTTGAGAATATGGTAGTTCGGAATGATGATGATATGACAGATGTAATCTTGAGAATATGGTAGTTCTGAATGATGATGATATGACAGATGTAATCTTGAGAATATGGTAGTTCTGAATGATGATGATATGACAGATGTAATCTTGAGAATATGGTAGTTCTGAATGATGATGATATGACAGATGTAATCTTGAGAATATGGTAGTTCTGAATGATGATGATATGACAGATGTAATCTTGAGAATATGGTAGTTCTGAATGATGATGATATGACAGATGTAATCTTGAGAATATGGTAGTTCTGAATGATGATGATATGACAGATGTAATCTTGAGAATATGGTAGTTCTGAATGATGATGATATGACAGATGTAATCTTGAGAATATGGTAGTTCTGAATGATGATGATATGACAGATGTAATCTTGAGAATATGGTAGTTCTGAATGATGATGATATGACAGATGTAATCTTGAGAATATGGTAGTTCTGAATGATGATGATATGACAGATGTAATCTTTAGAATATTGTAGTTCTGAATGATGATGATATGTCAGATGTAATCTTGAGAATATGGTAGTTCTGAATGATGATGATATGACAGATGTAATCTTGAGAATATGGTAGTTCTGAATGATGATGATACCATATTCTCAAGATTACATCTGTCATATCATCATCTTGAGAATATGGTAGTTCTGAATGATGATGATATGACAGATGTAATCTTGAGAATATGGTAGTTCTGAATGATGATGATATGACAGATGTAATCTTGAGAATATGGTAGTTCTGAATGATGATGATATGACAGATGTAATCTTGAGAATATGGTAGTTCTGAATGATGATGATATGACAGATGTAATCTTGATTTGACAAGATGTAATCTCTGATTAGTTCTGAATTTCTGATCATGATGATTCAGATGTAATTCTTGAGTTGAGACTATATCATATGATTATATGATACAGTGAATATTCTCAAGATTACATCTGACATATCATCATCATTCAGAACTACAATATTCTCAAGATTACATCTGTCATATCATCATCATTCAGAACTACCATATTCTCAAGATTACATCTGTCATATCATCATCATTCAGAACTACCATATTCTCAAGATTACATCTGTCATATCATCATCATTCAGAACTACCATATTCTCAAGATTACATCTGTCATATCATCATCATTCAGAACTACCATATTCTCAAGATTACATCTGTCATATCATCATCATTCAGAACTTTTATATTCTCAAGATTACATCTGTCATATCATCATCATTCAGAACTACCATATTCTCAAGATTACATCTGTCATATCATCATCATTCAGAACTACCATATTCTCAAGATTACATCTGTCATATCATCATCATTCAGAACTACCATATTCTCAAGATTACATCTGTCATATCATCATCATTCAGAACTACCATATTCTCAAGATTACATCTGTCATATCATCATCATTCAGAACTACCATATTCTCAAGATTACATCTGTCATATCATCATCATTCAGAACTACCATATTCTCAAGATTACATCTGTCATATCATCATCAGTCACTACCATATTCTCAAGATTACATCTGTCATATCATCATCATTCAGAACTACCATATTCTCAAGATTACATCTGTCATATCATCATCATTCAGAACTACCATATTCTCAAGATTACATCTGTCATATCATCATCATTCAGAACTACCATATTCTCAAGATTACATCTGTCATATCATCATCATTCAGCACTACCATATTCTCAAGATTACATCTGTCATATCATCATCATTCAGAACTACCATATTCTCAAGATTACATCTGTCATATCATCATCATTCAGAACTATCATATTCTCAAGATTACATCTGTCATATCATCATCATTCAGAACTTCCATATTCTCAAGATTACATCTGTCATATCATCATCATTCAGAACTACCATATTCTCAAGATTACATCTGTCATATCATCATCATTCAGAACTACCATATTCTCAAGATTACATCTGTCATATCATCATCATTCAGAACTACCATATTCTCAAGATTACATCTGTCATATCATCATCATTCAGAACTACCATATTCTCAAGACTACATCTGTCATATCATCATCATTCAGAACTACCATATTCTCAAGATTACATCTGTCATATCATCATCATTCAGAACTACCATATTCTCAAGATTACATCTGTCATATCATCATCATTCAGAACTTCCCTATTCTCAAGATTACATCTGTCATATCATCATCATTCAGAACTACCATATTCTCAAGATTACATCTGTCATATCATCATCATTCAGAACTACCATATTCTCAAGATTACATCTGTCATATCATCATCATTCAGAACTACCATATTCTCAAGATTACATCTGTCATATCATCATCATTCAGAACTTCCATATTCTCAAGATTACATCTGTCATATCATCATCATTCAGAACTACCATATTCTCAAGATTACATCTGTCATATCATCATCATTCAGAACTTCCATATTCTCAAGATTACATCTGTCATATCATCATCATTCAGAACTACCATATTCTCAAGATTACATCTGTCATATCATCATCATTCAGAACTACCATATTCTCAAGATTACATCTGTCATATCATCATCATTCAGAACTACCATATTCTCAAGATTACATCTGTCATATCATCATCATTCAGAACTACCATATTCTCAAGATTACATCTGTCATATCATCATCATTCAGAACTACCATATTCCCAAGATTACATCTGTCATATCATCATCATTCAGAACTACCATATTCTCAAGATTACATCTGTCATATCATCATCATTCAGAACTACCATATTCTCAAGATTACATCTGTCATATCATCATCATTCAGAACTACCATATTCTCAAGATTACATCTGTCATATCATCATCATTCAGAACTACCATATTCTCAAGATTACATCTGTCATATCATCATCATTCAGAACTACCATATTCTCAAGATTACATCTGTCATATCATCATCATTCAGAACTACCATATTCTCAAGATTACATCTGTCATATCATCATCATTCAGAACTACCATATTCTCAAGATTACATCTGTCATATCATCATCATTCAGAACTACCATAGTCTCAAGATTACATCTGTCATATCATCATCATTCAGAACTACCATATTCTCAAGATTACATCTGTCATATCATCATCATTCAGAACTACCATATTCTCAAGATTACATCTGTCATATCATCATCATTCAGAACTACCATATTCTCAAGATTACATCTGTCATATCATCATCATTCAGAACTACAATATTCTCAAGATTACATCTGTCATATCATCATCATTCAGAACTACCATATTCTCAAGATTACATCTGTCATATCATCATCATTCAGAACTACCATATTCTCAAGATTACATCTGTCATATCATCATTCAGAACTACCATATCCTCAAGATTACATCTGTCATATCATCATCATTCAGAACTACCATATTCTCAAGATTACATCTGTCATATCATCATCATTCAGAACTACCATATTCTCAAGATTACATCTGTCATATCATCATCATTCAGAACTACCATATTCTCAAGATTACATCTGTCATATCATCATCATTCAGAACTTCCATTTTCTCAAGATTACATCTGTCATATCATCATCACTCAGAACTACCATATTCTCAAGATTACATCTGTCATATCATCATCATTCAGAACTACCATATTCTCAAGATTACATCTGTCATATCATCATCATTCAGAACTACCATATTCTCAAGATTACATCTGTCATATCATCATCATTCAGAACTACCATATTCTCAAGATTACATCTGTCATATCATCATCATTCAGAACTACCATATTCTCAAGATAACATCTGTCATATCATCATCATTCAGAACTACCATATTCTCAAGATTACATCTGTCATATCATCATCATTCAGAACTACCATATTCTCAAGATTACATCTGTCATATCATCATCATTCAGAACTACCATATTCTCAAGATTACATCTGTCATATCATAATCATTCAGAACTACCATATTCTCAAGATTACATCTGTCATATCATCATCATTCAGAACTACCATATTCTCAAGATTACATCTGTCATATCATCATCATTCAGAACTACCATATTCTCAAGATTACATCTGTCATATCATCATCATTCAGAACTACCATATTCTCAAGATTACATTTGTCATATCATCATCATTCAGAACTACCATATTCTCAAGATTACATCTGTCATATCATCATCATTCAGAACTACCATATTCTCAAGATTACATCTGTCATATCATCATCATTCAGAACTACCATATTCTCAAGATTACATCTGTCATATCATCATCATTCAGAACTACCATATTCTCAAGATTACATCTGTCATATCATCATCATGATGAACTACCATATTCTCAAGATTACATCTGTCATATCATCATCATTCAGAACTACCATATTCTCAAGATTACATCTGTCATATCATCATCATTCAGAACTACCATATTCTCAAGATTACATCTGTCATATCATCATCATTCAGAACTACCATATTCTCAAGATTACATCTGTCATATCATCATCATTCCGAACTACCATATTCTCAAGATTACATCTGTCATATCATCATATTCTCAAGATTACATCTGTCATATCATCATCATTCAGAACTACCATATTCTCAAGATTACATCTGTCATATCATCATCATTCAGAACTACCATATTCTCAAGATTACATCTGTCATATCATCATCATTCAGAACTATCATATTCTCAAGATTACATCTGTCATATCATCATCATTCAGAACTACCATATTCTCAAGATTACATCTGTCATATCATCATCATTCAGAACTACCATATTCTCAAGATTACATCTGTCATATCATCATCATTCAGAACTACCATATTCTCAAGATTACATCTGTCATATCATCATCATTCAGAACTACCATATTCTCAAGATTACATCTGTCATATCATCATCATTCAGAACTACCATATTCTCAAGATTACATCTGTCATATCATCATCATTCAGAACTACCATATTCTCAAGATTACATCTGTCATATCATCATCATTCAGAACTACCATATTCTCAAGATTACATCTGTCATATCATCATCATTCAGAACTACCATATTCTCAAGATTACATTTGTCATATCATCATTCAGAACTTCCATATTCTCAAGATTACATCTGTCATATCATCATCATTCAGAACTACCATATTCTCAAGATTACATCTGTCATATCATCATCATTCAGAACTACCATATTCTCAAGATTACATCTGTCATATCATCATCATTCAGAACTACCATATTCTCAAGATTACATCTGTCATATCATCATCATTCAGAACTACCATATTCTCAAGATTACATCTGTCATATCATCATCATTCAGAACTACCATATTCTCAAGATTACATCTGTCATATCATCATCATTCAGAACTACCATATTCTCAAGATTACATCTGTCATATCATCATCATTCAGAACTTCCATATTCTCAAGATTACATCTGTCATATCATCATCATTCAGAACTACCATATTCTCAAGATTACATCTGTCATATCATCATCATTCAGAACTACCATATTCTCAAGATTACATCTGTCATATCATCATCATTCAGAACTACCATATTCTCAAGATTACATCTGTCATATCATCATCATTCAGAACTACCATATTCTCAAGATTACATCTGTCATATCATCATCATTCAGAACTACCCTATTCTCAAGATTACATCTGTCATATCATCATCATTCAGAACTACCATATTCTCAAGATTACATCTGTCATATCATCATCATTCAGAACTTCCATATTCTCAAGATTACATCTGTCATATCATCATCATTCAAAACTACCATATTCTCAAGATTACATCTGTCATATCATCATCATTCAGAACTACCATATTCTCAAGATTACATCTGTCATATCATCATCATTCAGAACTACCATATTCTCAAGATTACATCTGTCATATCATCATCATTCAGAACTACCATATTCTCAAGATTACATCTGTCATATCATCATCATTCAGAACTACCATATTCTCAAGATTACATCTGTCATATCATCATCATTCAGAACTACCATATTCTCAAGATTACATCTGTCATATCATCATCATTCAGAACTTCCATATTCTCAAGATTACATCTGTCATATCATCATCATTCAGAACTACCATATTCTCAAGATTACATCTGTCATATCATCATCATTCAGAACTACCATATTCTCAAGATTACATCTGTCATATCATCATCATTCAGAACTACCATATTCTCAAGATTACATCTGTCATATCATCATCATTCAGAACTTCCATATTCTCAAGATTACATCTGTCATATCATCATCATTCAGAACTACCATATTCTCAAGATTACATCTGTCATATCATCATCATTCAGAACTACCATATTCTCAAGATTACATCTGTCATCATATCATCATCATTCAGAACTACCATATTCTCAAGAGATTACATCTGTCATATCATCATCATTCAGAACTACCATATTCTCAAGATTACATCTGTCATATCATCATCATTCAGAACTACCATATTCTCAAGATTACATCTGTCATATCATCATCATTCAGAACTACCATATTCTCAAGATTACATCTGTCATATCATCATCATTCAGAACTACCATATTCTCAAGATTACATCTGTCATATCATCATCATTCAGAACTACCATATTCTCAAGATTACATCTGTCATATCACCATCATTCAGAACTACCATATTCTCAAGATTACATCTGTCATATCATCATCATTCAGAACTACCATATTCTCAAGATTACATCTGTCATATCATCATCATTCAGAACTACCATATTCTCAAGATTACATCTGTCATATCATCATCATTCAGAACTACCATATTCTCAAGATTACATCTGTCATATCATCATCATTCAGAACTTCCATATTCTCAAGATTACATCTGTCATATCATCATCATTCAGAACTACCATATTCTCAAGATTACATCTGTCATATCATCATCATTCAGAACTACCATATTCTCAAGATTACATCTGTCATATCATCATCATTCAGAACTACCATATTCTCAAGATTACATCTGTCATATCATCATCATTCAGAACTACCATATTCTCAAGATTACATCTGTCATATCATCATCATTCAGAACTACCATATTCTCAAGATTACATCTGTCATATCATCATCATTCATCATCATTCAGAACTACCATATTCTCAAGATTACATCTGTCATATCATCATCATTCAGAACTACCATATTCTCAAGATTACATCTGTCATATCATCATCATTCAGAACTACCATATTCTCAAGATTACATCTGTCATATCATCATCATTCAGAACTACCATATTCTCAAGATTACATCTGCCATACCATCATCATTCAGAACTACCATATCCTCAAGATTACATCTGTCATATCATCATCATTCAGAACTACCATATTCTCAAGATTACATCTGTCATATCATCATCATTCAGAACTACCATATTCTCAAGATTACATCTGTCATATCATCATCATTCAGAACTACCATATTCTCAAGATTACATCTGTCATATCATCATCATTCAGAACTACCATATTCTCAAGATTACATCTGACATATCATCATCATTCAGAACTACAATATTCTAAAGATTACATCTGTCATATCATCATCATTCAGAACTACCATATTCTCAAGATTACATCTGTCATATCATCATCATTCAGAACTACCATATTCTCAAGATTACATCTGTCATATCATCATCATTCAGAACTACCATATTCTCAAGATTACATCTGTCATATCATCATCATTCAGAACTACCATATTCTCAAGATTACATCTGTCATATCATCATCATTCAGAACTACCATATTCTCAAGATTACATCTGTCATATCATCATCATTCAGAACTACCATATTCTCAAGATTACATCTGTCATATCATCATCATTCAGAACTTCCATATTCTCAAGATTACATCTGTCATATCATCATCATTCAGAACTACCATATTCTCAAGATTACATCTGTCATATCATCATCATTCAGAACTACCATATTCTCAAGATTACATCTGACATATCATCATCATTCAGAACTTCCATATTCTCAAGATTACATCTGTCATATCATCATCATTCAGAACTACCATATTCTCAAGATTACATCTGTCATATCATCATCATTCAGAACTACCATATTCTCAAGATTACATCTGTCATATCATCATCATTCAGAACTACCATATTCTCAAGATTGCATCTGTCATATCATCATCATTCAGAACTACCATATTCTCAAGATTACAACTGTCATATCATCATCATTCAGAACTACCATATTCTCAAGATTACATCTGTCATATCATCATCATTCAGAACTTCCATATTCTCAAGATTACATCTGTCATATCATCATCATTCAGAACTACCATATTCTCAAGATTACATCTGTCATATCATCATCATTCAGAACTACCATATTCTCAAGATTACATCTGTCATATTATCATCATTCAGAACTACCATAGTCTCAAGATTACATCTGTCATATCATCATCATTCAGAACTACCATATTCTCAAGATTACATCTGTCATATCATCATCATTCAGAACTACCATATTCTCAAGATTACATCTGTCATATCATCATCATTCAGAACTACCATATTCTCAAGATTACATCTGTCATATCATCATCATTCAGAACTACCATATTCTCAAGATTACATCTGTCATATCATCATCATTCAGAACTACCATATTCTCAAGATTACATCTGTCATATCATCATCATTTAGAACTACCATATTCTCAAGATTACATCTGTCATATCATCATCATTCAGAACTACCATATTCTCAAGATTACATCTGTCATATCATCATCATTCAGAACTACCATATTCTCAAGATTACATCTGTCATATCATCATCATTCAGAACTACCATATTCTCCAGATTACATCTGTCACATCATCATCACTCAGAACTACCGTATTCATAAGATTACATCTGTCATATCATCATCATTCAGAACTACCATATTCTCAAGATTACATCTGTCATATCATCATCATTCAGAACTACCATATTCTCAAGATTACATCTGTCATATCATCATCATTCAGAACTACCATATTCTCAAGATTACAACTGTCATATCATCATCATTCAGAACTACCATATTCTCAAGATTACATCTGTCATATCATCATCATTCAGAACTACCATATTCTCAAGATTACATCTGTCATATCATCATCATTCAGAACTACCATATTCTCAAGATTACATCTGTCATATCATCATCATTCAGAACTACCATATTCTCAAGATTACATTGTCATATCATCATCATTCAGAACTACCATATTCTCAAGATTACATCTGTCATATCATCATCATTCAGAACTACCATATTCTCAAGATTACATCTGTCATATCATCATCATTCAGAACTACCATATTCTCAAGATTACATCTGTCATATCATCATCATTCAGAACTACCATATTCTCAAGATTACATCTGTCATATCATCATCATTCAGAACTACCATATTCTCAAGATTACATCTGTCATATCATCATCATTCATAACTACCATATTCTCAAGATTACATCTGTCATATCATCATCATTCAGAACTACCATATTCTCAAGATTACATCTGTCATATCATCATCATTCAGAACTACCATATTCTCAAGATTACATCTGTCATATCATCATCATTCAGAACTACCATATTCTCAAGATTACATCTGTCATATCATCATCATTCAGAACTACCATATTCTCAAGATTACATCTGTCATATCATCATCATTCAGAACTACCATATTCTCAAGATTACATCTGTCATATCATCATCATTCAGAACTATCATATTCTCAAGATTACATCTGTCATATCATCATCATTCAGAACTACCATATTCTAAAGATTACATCTGTCATATCATCATCATTCAGAACTACCATATTCTCAAGATTACATCTGTCATATCATCATCATTCAGAACTACCATATTCTCAAGATTACATCTGTCATATCATCATCATTCAGAACTACCATATTCTCAAGATTACATCTGTCATATCATCATCATTCAGAACTTCCATATTCTCAAGATTACATCTGTCATATCATCATCATTCAGAACTACCATATTCTCAAGATTACATCTGACATATCATCATCATTCAGAACTACCATATTCTCAAGATTACATCTGTCATATCATCATCATTCAGAACTACCATATTCTCAAGATTACATCTGTCATATCATCATCATTCAGAACTACCATATTCTCAAGATTACATCTGTCATATCATCATCATTCAGAACTACCATATTCTCAAGATTACATCTGTCATATCATCATCATTCAGAACTACCATATTCTCAAGATAACATCTGTCATATCATCATCATTCAGAACTACCATATTCTCAAGATTACATCTGTCATATCATCATCATTCAGAACTACCATATTCTCAAGATTACATCTGTCATATCATCATCATTCAGAACTACCATATTCTCAAGATTACATCTGTCATATCATCATCATTCAGAACTACCATATTCACAAGATTACATCTGTCATATCATCATCATTCAGAACTACCCTATTCTCAAGATTACATCTGTCATATCATCATCATTCAGAACTACCATATTCTCAAGATTACATCTGTCATATCATCATCATTCAGAACTACCATATTCTCAAGATTACATCTGTCATATCATCATCATTCAGAACTACCATATTCTCAAGATTACAACTGTCATATCATCATCATTCAGAACTACCATATTCTCAAGATTACATCTGTCATATCATCATCATTCAGAACTACCATATTCTCAAGATTAAATCTGTCATATCATCATCATTCAGAACTACCATATTCTCAAGATTACATCTGTCATATCATCATCATTCAGAACTACCATATTCTCAAGATTACATCTGTCATATCATCATCATTCAGAACTACCATATTCTCAAGATTACATCTGTCATATCATCATCATTCAGAACTACCATATTCTCAAGATTACATCTGTCATATCATCATCATTCAGAACTACCATATTCTCAAGATTACATCTGTCATATCATCATCATTCAGAACTACCATATTCTCAAGATTACATTTGTCATATCATCATCATTCAGAACTACCATATTCTCAAGATTACATCTGTCATATCATCATCATTCAGAACTACCATATTCTCAAGATTACATCTGTCATATCATCATCATTCAGAACTACCATATTCTCAAGATTACATCTGTCATATCATCATCATTCAGAACTACCATATTCTCAAGATTACATCTGTCATATCATCATCATTCAGAACTTCCATATTCTCAAGATTACATCTGTCATATCATCATCATTCAGAACTACCATATTCTCAAGATTACATCTGTCATATCATCATCATTCAGAACTACCATATTCTCAAGATTACATATGACATATCATCATCATTCAGAACTACAATATTCTGAAGATTACATCTGTCATATCATCATCATTCAGAACTACCATATTCTCAAGATTACATCTGTCATATCATCATCATTCAGAACTACCATATTCTCAAGATTACATCTGTCATATCATCATCATTCAGAACTACCATATTCTCAAGATTACATCTGTCATATCATCATCATTCAGAACTACCATATTCTCAAGATTACATCTGTTATATCATCATCATTCAGAACTACAATATTCTCAAGATTACATCTGTCATATCATCATCATTCAGAACTACCATATTCTCAAGATTACATCTGTCATATCATCATCATTCAGAACTACCATATTCTCAAGATTACATCTGTCATATCATCATCATTCAGAACTACCATATTCTCAAGATTACATCTGTCATATCATCATCATTCAGAACTACCATATTCTCAAGATTACATCTGACATATCATCATCATTCAGAACTACCATATTCTCAAGATTACATCTGTCATATCATCATCATTCAGAACTACCATATTCTCAAGATTACATCTGTCATATCATCATCATTCAGAACTACCATATTCTCAAGATAACATCTGTCATATCATCATCATTCAGAACTACCATATTCTCAAGATTACATCTGTCATATCATCATCATTCAGAACTACCATATTCTCAAGATTACATCTGTCATATCATCATCATTCAAAACTACCATATTCTCAAGATTACATCTGTCATATCATCATCATTCAGAACTACCATATTCTCAAGATTACATCTGTCATATCATCATCATTCAGAACTTTTATATTCTCAAGATTACATCTGTCATATCATCATCATTCAGAACTTCCATATTCTCAAGATTACATCTGTCATATCATCATCATTCAGAACTACCATATTCTCAAGATTACATCTGTCATATCATCATCATTCAGAACTACCATATTCTCAAGATTACATCTGTCATATCATCATCATTCAGAACTACCATATTCTCAAGATTACATCTGACATATCATCATCATTCAGAACTACCATGTCATATCATCATCATTCAGAACTACCATATTCTCAAGATTACATCTGTCCATATTCTCAAGATTACATCTGTCATATCATCATCATTCAGAACTACCATATTCTCAAGATTACATCTGTCATATCATCATCATTCAGAACTACCACATTCTCAAGATTACATCTGTCATATCATCATCATTCAGAACTACCATATTCTCAAGATTACATCTGTCATATCATCATCATTCAGAACTACCATATTCTCAAGATTACATCTGTCATATCATCATCATTCAGAACTTCATATTCCCTCAAGATTACATCTTGTCATATCATCATCATTCAGAACTACCATATCTCAAGATTACATCTGTCATATCATCATCATTCAGAACTACCATATTCTCAAGATTACATCTGTCATATCATCATCATTCAGAACTACCATATTCTCAAGATTACATCTGTCATATCATCATCATTCAGAACTTCCATATTCTCAAGATTACATCTGTCATATCATCATCATTCAGAACTTCCATATTCTCAAGATTACATCTGTCATATCATCATCATTCAGAACTACCATATTCTCAAGATTACATCTGTCATATCATCATCATTCAGAACTACCATATTCTCAAGATAACATCTGTCATATCATCATCATTCAGAACTACCATATTCTCAAGATTACATCTGTCATATCATCATCATTCAGAACTACCATATTCTCAAGATTACATCTGTCATATCATCATCATTCAGAACTACCATATTCTCAAGATTACAACTGTCATATCATCATCATTCAGAACTACCATATTCTCAAGATTACATCTGCCATACCATCATCATTCAGAACTACCATATCCTCAAGATTACATCTGTCATATCATCATCATTCAGAACTACCATATTCTCAAGATTACATCTGTCATATCATCATCATTCAGAACTACCATATTCTCAAGATTACATCTGTCATATCATCATCATTCAGAACTACCATATTCTCAAGATTACATCTGTCATATCATCATCATTCAGAACTACCATATTCTCAAGATAACATCTGTCATATCATCATCATTCAGAACTACCATATTCTCAAGATTACATCTGTCATATCATCATCATTCAGAACTACCATATTCTCAAGATTACATCTGTCATATCATCATCATTTAGAACTACCATATTCTCAAGATTACATCTGCAATATCATCATCATTCAGAACTACCATATTCTCAAGATTACATCTGTCATATCATCATCATTCAGAACTACCATATTCTCAAGATCATATTCTCAAGATTACATCTGTCATATCATCATCATTCAGAACTACCATATTCTCAAGATTACATCTGACATATCATCATCATTCAGAACTACCATATTCTCAAGATTACATCTGTCATATCATCATCATTCAGAACTTCCCTTATTCTAAGATTACTTTGTCATATATCATCATTCAGAACTTCT
>JAMPIV010005285.1:0-61789 GCA_024509875.1 Oreohelix idahoensis | reverse complement strand
ATCTAGAGAATAATTACTATCAGAATAGATGATGATATTGCCAGAAGTAAACTTTGAGAATAAGGAATACTAGAATGAAATGAAATGACCGTCTGTAATCATAGAGATATGTATTCCTGAATTCTTATGAACAGTACATATGTAATCTTGAGAATATGAAAGATCTGAATGAATGATTATGATATGGAACAAGATGGTAACTTAAATATGGAAGTTCTGAATGGATGATGATATGTCAATGTAATTCCTTGAAATATGGAAGTTACGAATGATGATGATATGTCAGATGTAATCTTGAGAATATGGTAGTTCTGAATGATGATGATATGACAGATGTAATCTTGAGAATATGGTAGTTCTGAATGATGATGATATGACAGATGTAATCTTGAGAATATGGTAGTTCTGAAGATGAATTGATATGACATAATGTAAACTTGAGAATGAAAGGTTCTGATGATGTATGGTAGTTCTGAATTGGAAGTTCAGAATGATATGATTGACAGATGGTAATGATAATATGTAGTAGTTCTTGATGATGATATGGTTAGTTCTTGAGAATATGGTAGTTCTAAATGATGATGATATGACAGATGTAATCTTGAGAATATGGTAGTTCTGAATGATGATGATATGACAGATGTAATCTTGAGAATAAGGAAGTTCTGAATGATGATGATATGACAGATGTAATCTTGAGACTATGGTAGTTCTGAATGATGATGATATGACAGATGTAATCTTGAGAATATGGTAGTTCTGAATGATGATGATATGACAGAATGTTATCTTGAGCAATATGGTAGTTCTGAAATGATGATGATATGACATATGATGAAATGACAAATGAATCTTGAGAATATGATAGTTCATGATGATGATTATGAACACACATCTTTGAGAATATGGTAAATCTTGAGAATATGGTAGTTCTGAATGATGATGATGATATGACAGATGTAATCTTGAGAATATGGTAGTTCTAAATGATGATGATATGACAGATGTAATCTTGAGAATATGGTAGTTCTGAATGATGATGATATGACAGATGTAATCTTGAGAATATGGTAGTTCTGAATGATGATGATATGACAGATGTAATCTTGAGAATATGGTAGTTCTGAATGATGATGATATGACAGATGTAATCTTGAGAATATGGTAGTTCTGAATGATGATGATATGACAGATGTAATCTTGAGAATATGGTAGTTCTTCATGATGATGATATGACAGATGTAATCTTGAGAATATGGTAGTTCTGAATGATGATGATATGACAGATGTAATCTTGAGAATATGGTAGTTCTAAATGATGATGATATGACAGATGTAATCTTGAGAATATGGTAGTTCTGAATGATGATGATATGACAGATGTAATCTTGAGAATATGGAAGTTCTGAATGATGATGATATGACAGATGTAATCTTGAGAATATGGTAGTTCTGAATGATGATGATATGACAGATGTAATCTTGAGAATATGGTAGTTCTGAATGATGATGATATGACAAATGTAATCTTGAGAATATGGTAGTTCTGAATGATGATGATATGACAGATGTAATCTTGAGAATATGGTAGTTCTGAATGATGATGATATGACAGATGTAATCTTGAGAATATGGTAGTTCTGAATGATGATGATATGACAGATGTAATCTTGAGAATATGGTAGTTCTGAATGATGATGATATGACAGATGTAATCTTGAGAATATGGTAGTTCTGAATGAATGATGATATGACAGATGTAATCTTGAGAATATGGTAGTTCTGAATGATGATGATATGACAGATGTAATCTTGAGAATATGGTAGTTCTGAATGATGATGATATGACAGATGTAATCTTGAGAATATGGTAGTCTGAATGATGATGATATGACAGATGTAATCTTGAGAATATGGTAGTTCTGAATGATGATGATATGACAGATGTAATCTTGGGAATATGGTAGTTCTGAATGATGATGATATGACAGATGTAATCTTGAGAATATGGTAGTTCTGAATGATGATGATATGACAGATGTAATCTTGAGAATATGGAAGTTCTGAATGATGATGATATGACAGATGTAATCTTGAGAATATGGTAGTTCTGAATGATGATGATATGACAGATGTAATCTTGAGAATATGGTAGTTCTGAATGATGATGATATGACAGATGTAATCTTGAGAATATGGTAGTTCTGAATGATGATGATATGACAGATGTAATCTTGAGAATATGGTAGTTCTGAATGATGATGATATGACAGATGTAATCTTGAGAATATGGTAGTTCTGAATGATGATGATATGACAGACGTAATCTTGAGAATATGGTAGTTCTGAATGATGATGATATGACAGATGTAATCTTGAGAATATGGTAGTTCTGAATGATGATGATATGACAGATGTATGACAGATGTAATCTTGAGAATATGGTAGTTCTGAATGATGATGATATGACAGATGTAATCTTGAGAATATGGTAGTTCTGAATGATGATGATATGACAGATGTAATCTTGAGAATATGGTAGTTCTGAATGATGATGATATGACAGATGTAATCTTGAGAATATGATAGTTCTGAATGATGATGATATGACAGATGTAATCTTATGAATATGGTAGTTCTGAATGATGATGATATGAGAGATGTAATCTTGAGAATATGGTAGTTCTGAATGATGATGATATGACAGATGTAATCTTGAGAATATGGTAGTTCTGAATGATGATGATATGACAGATGTAATCTTGAGAATATGGTAGTTCTGAATGATGATGATATGACAGATGTAATCTTGAGAATATGGTAGTTCTGAATGATGATGATATGACAGATGTAATCTTGAGAATATGGTAGTTCTGAATGATGATGATATGACAGATGTAATCTTGAGAATATGGTAGTTCTGAATGATGATGATATGACAGATGTAATCTTGAGAATATGATAGTTCTGAATGATGATGATATGACAGATGTAATCTTATGAATATGGTAGTTCTGAATGATGATGATATGTTCTGAATGATGATGATATGACAAATGTAATCTTGAGAATATGGTAGTTCTGAATGATGATGATATGACAGATGTAATCTTGAGAATATGGTAGTTCTGAATGATGATGATATGACAGATGTAATCTTGAGAATATGGTAGTTCTGAATGATGATGATATGACAGATGTAATCTTGAGAATATGGTAGTTCTGAATGATGATGATATGACAGATGTAATCTTGAGAATATGGTAGTTCTGAATGATGATGATATGACAGATGTAATCTTGAGAATATGGTAGTTCTGAATGATGATGATATGACAGATGTAATCTTGAGAATATGGTAGTTCTGAATGATGATGATATGACAGATGTAATCTTGAGAATATGGTAGTTCTGAATGATGATGATATGACAGATGTAATCTTGAGAATATGGTAGTTCTGAATGATGATGATGTGACAGATGTAATCTTGAGAATATGGTAGTTCTGAATGATGATGATATGAGAGATGTAATCTTGAGAATATGGTAGTTCTGAATGATGATGATATGACAGATGTAATCTTGAGAATATGGTAGTTCTGAATGATGATGATATGACAGATGTAATCTTGAGAATATGGTAGTTCTGAATGATGATGATATGACAGATGTAATCTTGAGAATATGGTAGTTCTGAATGATGATGATATGACAGATGTAATCTTGAGAATATGGTAGTTCTGAATGATGATGATATGACAGATGTAATCTTGAGAATATGGTAGTTCTGAATGATGATGATATGACAGATGTAATCTTGAGAATATGGTAGTTCTGAATGACGATGATATGACAGATGTAATCTTGAGAATATGGTAGTTCGGAATGATGATGATATGACAGATGTAATCTTGAGAATATGGTAGTTCTGAATGATGATGATATGACAGATGTAATCTTGAGAATATGGTAGTTCTGAATGATGATGATATGACAGATGTAATCTTGAGAATATGGTAGTTCTGAATGATGATGATATGACAGATGTAATCTTGAGAATATGGTAGTTCTGAATGATGATGATATGACAGATGTAATCTTGAGAATATGGTAGTTCTGAATGATGATGATATGACAGATGTAATCTTGAGAATATGGTAGTTCTGAATGATGATGATATGACAGATGATGTAATCTTGAGAATATGGTAGTTCTGAATGATGATGATATGACAGATGTAATCTTGAGAATATGGTAGTTCTGAATGATGATGATATGACAGATGTAATCTTGAGAATATGGTAGTTCTGAATGATGATGATATGACAGATGTAATCTTGAGAATATGGTAGTTCTGAATGATGATGATATGACAGATGTAATCTTGAGAATATGGTAGTTCTGAATGATGATGATATGACAGATGTAATCTTGAGAATATGGTAGTTCTGAATGATGATGATATGACAGATGTAATCTTGAGAATATGGTAGTTCTGAATGATGATGATATGACAGATGTAATCTTGAGAATATGGTAGTTCTGAATGATGATGATATGACAGATGTAATCTTTGAGAATATGGTAGTTCTGAATGATGATGATATGACAGATGTAATCTTGAGAATATGGTAGTTCTGAATGATGATGATATGACAGATGTAATCTTGAGAATATGGTAGTTCTGAATGATGATGATATGACAGATGTAATCTTGAGAATATGATAGTTCTGAATGATGATGATATGACAGATGTAATCTTGAGAATATGGTAGTTCTGAATGATGATGATATGACAGATGTAATCTTGAGAATATGGTAGTTCTGAATGATGATGATATGACAGATGTAATCTTGAGAATATGGTAGTTCTGAATGATGATGATATGACAGATGTAATCTTGAGAATATGGTAGTTCTGAATGATGATGATATGACAGATGTAATCTTGAGAATATGGAAGTTCTGAATGATGATGATATGACAGATGTAATCTTGAGAATATGGTAGTTCTGAATGATGATATGACAGATGTAATCTTGAGAATATGGTAGTTCTGAATGATGATGATATGACAGATGTAATCTTGAGAATATGGTAGTTCTGAATGATGATGATATGACAGATGTAATCTTGAGAATATGGTAGTTCTGAATGATGATGATATGACAGATGTAATCTTGAGAATATGGTAGTTCTGAATGATGATGATATGACAGATGTAATCTTGAGAATATGGTAGTTCTGAATGATGATGATATGACAGATGTAATCTTGAGAATATGGTAGTTCTGAATGATGATGATATGACAGATGTAATCTTGAGAATATGGTAGTTCTGAATGATGATGATGATATGACAGATGTAATCTTGAGAATATGGTAGTTCTGAATGATGATGATATGACAGATGTAATCTTGAGAATATGGTAGTTCTGAATGATGATGATATGACAGATGTAATCTTGAGAATATGGTAGTTCTGAATGATGATGATGATATGACAGATGTAATCTTGAGAATATGGTAGTTCTGAATGATGATGATATGACAGATGTAATCTTGAGAATATGGTAGTTCTGAATGATGATGATATGACAGATGTAATCTTGAGAATATGGTAGTTCTGAATGATGATGATATGACAGATGTAATCTTGAGAATATGGTAGTTCTGAATGATGATGATATGACAGATGTAATCTTGAGAATATGGTAGTTCTGAATGATGATGATATGACAGATGTAATCTTGAGAATATGGTAGTTCTGAATGATGATGATATGACAGATGTAATCTTGAGAATATGGTAGTTCTGAATGATGATGATATGACAGATGTAATCTTGAGAATATGATAGTTCTGAATGATGATGATGATATGACAGATGTAATCTTGAGAATATGGTAGTTCTGAATGATGATGACATGACAGATGTAAACTTGATAATATGATAGTTCTGAATGATGATGATATGACAGATGTAATCTTGAGAATATGGTAGTTCTGAATGATGATGATATGACAGATGTAATCTTGAGAATATGGTAGTTCTGAATGATGATGATATGACAGATGTAATCTTGAGAATATGGTAGTTCTGAATGATGATGATATGACAGATGTAATCTTGAGAATATGGTAGTTCTGAATGATGATGATATGACAGATGTAATCTTGAGAATATGGTAGTTCTGAATGATGATGATATGACAGATGTAATCTTGAGAATATGGTAGTTCTGAATGATGATGATATGACAGATGTAATCTTGAGAATATGGTAGTTCTGAATGATGATGATATGACAGATGTAATCTTGAGAATATGGTAGTTCTGAATGATGATGATATGACAGATGTAATCTTGAGAATATGGTAGTTCTGAATGATGATGATATGACAGATGTAATCTTGAGAATATGGTAGTTCTGAATGATGATGATATGACAGATGTAATCTTGAGAATATGGTAGTTCTGAATGATGATGATATGACAGATGTAATCTTGAGAATATGGTAGTTCTGAATGATGATGATATGACAGATGTAATCTTGAGAATATGGTAGTTCTGAATGATGATGATATGACAGATGTAATCTTGAGAATATGGTAGTTCTGAATGATGATGATATGACAGATGTAATCTTGAGAATATGGTAGTTCTGAATGATGATGATATGACAGATGTAATCTTGAGAATATGGTAGTTCTGAATGATGATGATATGACAGATGTAATCTTGAGAATATGGTAGTTCTGAATGATGATGATATGACAGATGTAATCTTGAGAATATGGTAGTTCTGAATGATGATGATATGACAGATGTAATCTTGAGAATATGGTAGTTCTGAATGATGATGATATGACAGATGTAATCTTGAGAATATGGTAGTTCTGAATGATGATGATATGACAGATGTAATCTTGAGAATATGGTAGTTCTGAATGATGATGATATGACAGATGTAATCTTGAGAATATGGTAGTTCTGAATGATGATGATATGACAGATGTAATCTTGAGAATATGGTAGTTCTGAATGATGATGATATGACAGATGTAATCTTGAGAATATGGTAGTTCTGAATGATGATGATATGACAGTTCTGAATGATGATGATATGACAGATGTAATCTTGAGAATATGGTAGTTCTGAATGATGATGATATGACAGATGTAATCTTGAGAATATGGTAGTTCTGAATGATGATGATATGACAGATGTAATCTTGAGAATATGGTAGTTCTGAATGATGATGATATGACAGATGTAATCTTGAGAATATGGTAGTTCTGAATGATGATGATATGACAGATGTAATCTTGAGAATATGGTAGTTCTGAATGATGATGATATGACAGATGTAATCTTGAGAATATGGTAGTTCTGAATGATGATGATATGACAGATGTAATCTTGAGAATATGGTAGTTCTGAATGATGATGATATGACAGATGTAATCTTGAGAATATGGTAGTTCTGAATGATGATGATATGACAGATGTAATCTTGAGAATATGGTAGTTCTGAATGATGATGATATGACAGATGTAATCTTGAGAATATGGTAGTTCTGAATGATGATGATATGACAGATGTAATCTTGAGAATATGGTAGTTCTGAATGATGATGATATGACAGATGTAATCTTGAGAATATGGTAGTTCTGAATGATGATGATATGACATGATGATGATATGACAGATGTAATCTTGAGAATATGGTAGTTCTGAATGATGATGATATGACAGATGTAATCTTGAGAATATGGTAGTTCTGAATGATGATGATATGACAGATGTAATCTTGAGAATATGGTAGTTCTGAATGATGATGATATGACAGATGTAATCTTGAGAATATGGTAGTTCTGAATGATGATGATATGACAGATGTAATCTTGAGAATATGGTAGTTCTGAATGATGATGATATGACAGATGTAATCTTGAGAATATGGTAGTTCTGAATGATGATGATATGACAGATGTAATCTTGAGAATATGGTAGTTCTGAATGATGATGATATGACAGATGTAATCTTGAGAATATGGTAGTTCTGAATGATGATGATATGACAGATGTAATCTTGAGAATATGGTAGTTCTGAATGATGATGATATGACAGATGTAATCTTGAGAATATGGTAGTTCTGAATGATGATGATATGACAGATGTAATCTTGAGAATATGGTAGTTCTGAATGATGATGATATGACAGATGTAATCTTGAGAATATGGTAGTTCTGAATGATGATGATATGACAGATGTAATCTTGAGAATATGGTAGTTCTGAATGATGATGATATGACAGATGTAATCTTGAGAATATGGTAGTTCTGAATGATGATGATATGACAGATGTAATCTTGAGAATATGGTAGTTCTGAATGATGATGATATGACAGATGTAATCTTGAGAATATGGTAGTTCTGAATGATGATGATATGACAGATGTAATCTTGAGAATATGGTAGTTCTGAATGATGATGATATGACAGATGTAATCTTGAGAATATGGTAGTTCTGAATGATGATGATATGACAGATGTAATCTTGAGAATATGGTAGTTCTGAATGATGATGATATGACAGATGTAATCTTGAGAATATGGTAGTTCTGAATGATGATGATATGACAGATGTAATCTTGAGAATATGGTAGTTCTGAATGATGATGATATGACAGATGTAATCTTGAGAATATGGTAGTTCTGAATGATGATGATATGACAGATGTAATCTTGAGAATATGGTAGTTCTGAATGATGATGATATGACAGATGTAATCTTGAGAATATGGTAGTTCTGAATGATGATGATATGACAGATGTAATCTTGAGAATATGGTAGTTCTGAATGATGATGATATGACAGATGTAATCTTGAGAATATGGTAGTTCTGAATGATGATGATATGACAGATGTAATCTTGAGAATATGGATGTTCTGAATGATGATTATATGACAGATGTAATCTTGAGAATATGGTAGTTCTGAATGATGATGATATGACAGATGTAATCTTGAGAATATGGTAGTTCTGAATGATGATGATATGACAGATGTAATCTTGAGAATATGGTAGTTCTGAATGATGATGATATGACAGATGTAATCTTGAGAATATGGTAGTTCTGAATGATGATGATATGACAGATGTAATCTTGAGAATATGGTAGTTCTGAATGATGATGATATGACAGATGTAATCTTGAGAATATGGTAGTTCTGAATGATGATGATATGACAGATGTAATCTTGAGAATATGGTAGTTCTGAATGATGATGATATGACAGATGTAATCTTGAGAATATGGTAGTTCTGAATGATGATGATATGACAGATGTAATCTTGAGAATATGGTAGTTCTGAATGATGATGATATGACAGATGTAATCTTGAGAATATGGTAGTTCTGAATGATGATGATATGACAGATGTAATCTTGAGAATATGGTAGTTCTGAATGATGATGATATGACAGATGTAATCTTGAGAATATGGTAGTTCTGAATGATGATGATATGACAGATGTAATCTTGAGAATATGGTAGTTCTGAATGATGATGATATGACAGATGTAATCTTGAGAATATGGTAGTTCTGAATGATGATGATATGACAGATGTAATCTTGAGAATATGGTAGTTCTGAATGATGATGATATGACAGATGTAATCTTGAGAATATGGTAGTTCTGAATGATGATGATATGACAGATGTAATCTTGAGAATATGGTAGTTCTGAATGATGATGATATGACAGATGTAATCTTGAGAATATGGTAGTTCTGAATGATGATGATATGACAGATGTAATCTTGAGAATATGGTAGTTCTGAATGATGATGATATGACAGATGTAATCTTGAGAATATGGTAGTTCTGAATGATGATGATATGACAGATGTAATCTTGAGAATATGGTAGTTCTGAATGATGATGATATGACAGATGTAATCTTGAGAATATGGTAGTTCTGAATGATGATGATATGACAGATGTAATCTTGAGAATATGGTAGTTCTGAATGATGATGATATGACAGATGTAATCTTGAGAATATGGTAGTTCTGAATGATGATGATATGACAGATGTAATCTTGAGAATATGGTAGTTCTGAATGATGATGATATGACAGATGTAATCTTGAGAATATGGTAGTTCTGAATGATGATGATATGACAGATGTAATCTTGAGAATATGGTAGTTCTGAATGATGATGATATGACAGATGTAATCTTGAGAATATGGTAGTTCTGAATGATGATGATATGACAGATGTAATCTTGAGAATATGGTAGTTCTGAATGATGATGATATGACAGATGTAATCTTGAGAATATGGAAGTTCTGAATGATGATGATATGACAGATGTAATCTTGAGAATATGGTAGTTCTGAATGATGATGATATGACAGATGTAATCTTGAGAATATGGTAGTTCTGAATGATGATGATATGACAGATGTAATCTTGAGAATATGGTAGTTCTGAATGATGATGATATGACAGATGTAATCTTGAGAATATGGTAGTTCTGAATGATGATGATATGACAGATGTAATCTTGAGAATATGGTAGTTCTGAATGATGATGATATGACAGATGTAATCTTGAGAATATGGTAGTTCTGAATGATGATGATATGACAGATGTAATCTTGAGAATATGGTAGTTCTGAATGATGATGATATGACAGATGTAATCTTGAGAATATGGTAGTTCTGAATGATGATGATATGACAGATGTAATCTTGAGAATATGGTAGTTCTGAATGATGATGATATGACAGATGTAATCTTGAGAATATGGTAGTTCTGAATGATGATGATATGACAGATGTAATCTTGAGAATATGGTAGTTCTGAATGATGATGATATGACAGATGTAATCTTGAGAATATGGTAGTTCTGAATGATGATGATATGACAGATGTAATCTTGAGAATATGGTAGTTCTGAATGATGATGATATGACAGATGTAATCTTGAGAATATGGTAGTTCTGAATGATGATGATATGACAGATGTAATCTTGAGAAATATGGGTAGTTCTGAATGATGATGATATGACAGATGTAATCTTGAGAATATGGTAGTTCTGAATGATGATGATATGACAGATGTAATCTTGAGAATATGGTAGTTCTGAATGATGATGATATGACAGATGTAATCTTGAGAATATGGTAGTTCTGAATGATGATGATATGACAGATGTAATCTTGAGAATATGGTAGTTCTGAATGATGATGATATGACAGATGTAATCTTGAGAATATGGTAGTTCTGAATGATGATGATATGACAGATGTAATCTTGAGAATATGGTAGTTCTGAATGATGATGATATGACAGATGTAATCTTGAGAATATGGTAGTTCTGAATGATGATGATATGACAGATGTAATCTTGAGAATATGGTAGTTCTGAATGATGATGATATGACAGATGTAATCTTGAGAATATGGTAGTTCTGAATGATGATGATATGACAGATGTAATCTTGAGAATATGGTAGTTCTGAATGATGATGATATGACAGATGTAATCTTGAGAATATGGTAGTTCTGAATGATGATGATATGACAGATGTAATCTTGAGAATATGGTAGTTCTGAATGATGATGATATGACAGATGTAATCTTGAGAATATGGTAGTTCTGAATGATGATGATATGACAGATGTAATCTTGAGAATATGGTAGTTCTGAATGATGATGATGATATGACAGATGTAATCTTGAGAATATGGTAGTTCTGAATGATGATGATATGACAGATGTAATCTTGAGAATATGGTAGTTCTGAATGATGATGATATGACAGATGTAATCTTGAGAATATGGTAGTTCTGAATGATGATGATATGACAGATGTAATCTTGAGAATATGGTAGTTCTGAATGATGATGATATGACAGATGTAATCTTGAGAATATGGTAGTTCTGAATGATGATGATATGACAGATGTAATCTTGAGAATATGGTAGTTCTGAATGATGATGATATGACAGATGTAATCTTGAGAATATGGTAGTTCTGAATGATGATGATATGACAGATGTAATCTTGAGAATATGGTAGTTCTGAATGATGATGATATGACAGATGTAATCTTGAGAATATGGAAGTTCTGAATGATGATGATATGACAGATGTAATCTTGAGAATATGGTAGTTCTGAATGATGATGATATGACAGATGTAATCTTGAGAATATGGTAGTTCTGAATGATGATGATATGACAGATGTAATCTTGAGAATATGGTAGTTCTGAATGATGATGATATGACAGATGTAATCTTGAGAATATGATAGTTCTGAATGATGATGATATGACAGATGTAATCTTGAGAATATGGTAGTTCTGAATGATGATGATATGACAGATGTAATCTTGAGAATATGGTAGTTCTGAATGATGATGATATGACAGATGTAATCTTGAGAATATGGTAGTTCTGAATGATGATGATATGACAGATGTAATCTTGAGAATATGGTAGTTCTGAATGATGATGATATGACAGATGTAATCTTGAGAATATGGTAGTTCTGAATGATGATGATATGACAGATGTAATCTTGAGAATATGGTAGTTCTGAATGATGATGATATGACAGATGTAATCTTGAGAATATGATAGTTCTGAATGATGATGATATGACAAATGTAATCTTGAGAATATGGTAGTTCTGAATGATGATGATATGACAGATGTAATCTTGAGAATATGGTAGTTCTGAATGATGATGATATGACAGATGTAATCTTGAGAATATGGTAGTTCTGAATGATGATGATATGACAGATGTAATCTTGAGAATATGGTAGTTCTGAATGATGATGATATGACAGATGTAATCTTGAGAATATGGTAGTTCTGAATGATGATGATATGACAGATGTAATCTTGAGAATATGGTAGTTCTGAATGATGATGATATGACAGATGTAATCTTGAGAATATGGTAGTTCTGAATGATGATGATATGACAGATGTAATCTTGAGAATATGGTAGTTCTGAATGATGATGATATGACAAATGTAATCTTGAGAATATGGTAGTTCTGAATGATGATGATATGACAGATGTAATCTTGAGAATATGGTAGTTCTGAATGATGATGATATGTCAGATGTAATCTTGAGAATATGGTAGTTCTGAATGATGATGATATGACAGATGTAATCTTGAGAATATGGTAGTTCTGAATGATGATGATATGACAGATGTAATCTTGAGAATATGGTAGTTCTGAATGATGATGATATGACAGATGTAATCTTGAGAATATGGTAGTTCTGAATGATGATGATATGACAGATGTAATCTTGAGAATATGGTAGTTCTGAATGATGATGATATGACAGATGTAATCTTGAGAATATGGTAGTTCTGAATGATGATGATATGACAGATGTAATCTTGAGAATATGGTAGTTCTGAATGATGATGATATGACAGATGTAATCTTGAGAATATGGTAGTTCTGAATGATGATGATATGACAGATGTAATCTTGAGAATATGGTAGTTCTGAATGATGATGATATGACAGATGTAATCTTGAGAATATGGAAGTTCTGAATGATGATGATATGACAGATGTAATCTTGAGAATATGGTAGTTCTGAATGATGATGATATGACAGATGTAATCTTGAGAATATGGAAGTTCTGAATGATGATGATATGACAGATGTAATCTTGAGAATATGGTAGTTCTGAATGATGATGATATGACAGATGTAATCTTGAGAATATGGTAGTTCTGAATGATGATGATATGACAGATGTAATCTTGAGAATATGGTAGTTCTGAATGATGATGATATGACAGATGTAATCTTGAGAATATGGTAGTTCTGAATGATGATGATATGACAGATGTAATCTTGAGAATATGGTAGTTCTGAATGATGATGATATGACAGATGTAATCTTGAGAATATGGTAGTTCTGAATGATGATGATATGACAGATGTAATCTTGAGAATATGGTAGTTCTGAATGATGATGATATGACAGATGTAATCTTGAGAATATGGTAGTTCTGAATGATGATGATATGACAGATGTAATCTTGAGAATATGGTAGTTCTGAATGATGATGATATGACAGATGTAATCTTGAGAATATGGTAGTTCTGAATGATGATGATATGACAGATGTAATCTTGAGAATATGGTAGTTCTGAATGATGATGATATGACAGATGTAATCTTGAGAATATGGTAGTTCTGAATGATGATGATATGACAGATGTAATCTTGAGAATATGGTAGTTCTGAATGATGATGATATGACAGATGTAATCTTGAGAATATGGTAGTTCTGAATGATGATGATATGACAGATGTAATCTTGAGAATATGGTAGTTCTGAATGATGATGATATGACAGATGTAATCTTGAGAATATGGTAGTTCTGAATGATGATGATATGACAGATGTAATCTTGAGAATATGGGAGTTCTGAATGATGATGATATGACAGATGTAATCTTGAGAATATGGTAGTTCTGAATGATGATGATATGACAGATGTAATCTTGAGAATATGGTAGTTCTGAATGATGATGATATGACAGATGTAATCTTGAGAATATGGTAGTTCTGAATGATGATGATATGACAGATGTAATCTTGAGAATATGGTGGTAGTTCTGAATGATGATGATATGACAGATGTAATCTTGAGAATATGGTAGTTCTGAATGATGATGATATGACAGATGTAATCTTGAGAATATGGTAGTTCTGAATGATGATGATATGACAGATGTAATCTTGAGAATATGGTAGTTCTGAATGATGATGATATGACAGATGTAATCTTGAGAATATGGTAGTTCTGAATGATGATGATATGACAGATGTAATCTTGAGAATATGGTAGTTCTGAATGATGATGATATGACAGATGTAATCTTGAGAATATGGTAGTTCTGAATGATGATGATATGACAGATGTAATCTTGAGAATATGGTAGTTCTGAATGATGATGATATGACAGATGTAATCTTGAGAATATGGTAGTTCTGAATGATGATGATATGACAGATGTAATCTTGAGAATATGGTAGTTCTGAATGATGATGATATGACAGATGTAATCTTGAGAATATGGTAGTTCTGAATGATGATGATATGACAGATGTAATCTTGAGAATATGGTAGTTCTGAATGATGATGATATGACAGATGTAATCTTGAGAATATGGTAGTTCTGAATGATGATGATATGACAGATGTAATCTTGAGAATATGGTAGTTCTGAATGATGATGATATGACAGATGTAATCTTGAGAATATGGTAGTTCTGAATGATGATGATATGACAGATGTAATCTTGAGAATATGGTAGTTCTGAATGATGATGATATGACAGATGTAATCTTGAGAATATGGTAATTCTGAATGATGATGATATGACAGATGTAATCTTGAGAATATGGTAGTTCTGAATGATGATGATATGACAGATGTAATCTTGAGAATATGGTAGTTCTGAATGATGATGATATGACAGATGTAATCTTGAGAATATGGTAGTTCTGAATGATGATGATATGACAGATGTAATCTTGAGAATATGGTAGTTCTGAATGATGATGATATGACAGATGTAATCTTGAGACTATGGTAGTTCTGAATGATGATGATATGACAGATGTAATCTTGAGAATATGGTAGTTCTGAATGATGATGATATGACAGATGTAATCTTGAGAATATGGTAGTTCTGAATGATGATGATATGACAGATGTAATCTTGAGAATATGGTAGTTCTGAATGATGATGATATGACAGATGTAATCTTGAGAATATGGTAGTTCTGAATGATGATGATATGACAGATGTAATCTTGAGAATATGGAAGTTCTGAATGATGATGATATGACAGATGTAATCTTGAGAATATGGTAGTTCTGAATGATGATGATATGACAGATGTAATCTTGAGAATATGGTAGTTCTGAATGATGATGATATGACAGATGTAATCTTGAGAATATGGTAGTTCTGAATGATGATGATATGACAGATGTAATCTTGAGAATATGGTAGTTCTGAATGATGATGATATGACAGATGTAATCTTGAGAATATGGAAGTTCTGAATGATGATGATATGACAGATGTAATCTTGAGAATATGGTAGTTCTGAATGATGATGATATGACAGATGTAATCTTGAGAATATGGTAGTTCTGAATGATGATGATATGACAGATGTAATCTTGAGAATATGGTAGTTCTGAATGATGATGATATGACAGATGTAATCTTGAGAATATGATAGTTCTGAATGATGATGATATGACAATGTAATCTTGAGAATATGGTAGTTCTGAATGATGATGATATGACAGATGTAATCTTGAGAATATGGTAGTTCTGAATGATGATGATATGACAGATGTAATCTTGAGAATATGGTAGTTCTGAATGATGATGATATGACAGATGTAATCTTGAGAATATGGTAGTTCTGAATGATGATGATATGACAGATGTAATCTTGAGAATATGGTAGTTCTGAATGATGATGATATGACAGATGTAATCTTGAGAATATGGTAGTTCTGAATGATGATGATATGACAGATGTAATCTTGAGAATATGGTAGTTCTGAATGATGATGATATGACAGATGTAATCTTGAGAATATGGTAGTTCTGAATGATGATGATATGACAGATGTAATCTTGAGAATATGGTAGTTCTGAATGATGATGATATGACAGATGTAATCTTGAGAATATGGTAGTTCTGAATGATGATGATATGACAGATGTAATCTTGAGAATATGGTAGTTCTGAATGATGATGATATGACAGATGTAATCTTGAGAATATGGTAGTTCTGAATGATGATGATATGACAGATGTAATCTTGAGAATATGGTAGTTCTGAATGATGATGATATGACAGATGTAATCTTGAGAATATGGTAGTTCTGAATGATGATGATATGACAGATGTAATCTTGAGAATATGATAGTTCTGAATGATGATGATATGACAGATGTAATCTTGAGAATATGGTAGTTCTGAATGATGATGATATGACAGATGTAATCTTGAGAATATGGTAGTTCTGAATGATGATGATATGTCAGATGTAATCTTGAGAATATGGTAGTTCTGAATGATGATGATATGACAGATGTAATCTTGAGAATATGGTAGTTCTGAATGATGATGATATGACAGATGTAATCTTGAGAATATGGTAGTTCTGAATGATGATGATATGACAGATGTAATCTTGAGAATATGGTAGTTCTGAATGATGATGATATGACAGATGTAATCTTGAGAATATGGTAGTTCTGAATGATGATGATATGACAGATGTAATCTTGAGAATATGGTAGTTCTGAATGATGATGATATGACAGATGTAATCTTGAGAATATGGTAGTTCTGAATGATGATGATATGACAGATGTAATCTTGAGAATATGGTAGTTCTGAATGATGATGATATGACAGATGTAATCTTGAGAATATGGTAGTTCTGAATGATGATGATATGACAGATGTAATCTTGAGAATATGGTAGTTCTGAATGATGATGATATGACAGATGTAATCTTGAGAATATGGTAGTTCTGAATGATGATGATATGACAGATGTAATCTTGAGAATATGGTAGTTCTGAATGATGATGATATGACAAATGTAATCTTGAGAATATGGTAGTTCTGAATGATGATGATATGACAGATGTAATCTTGAGAATATGGTAGTTCTGAATGATGATGATATGACAGATGTAATCTTGAGAATATGGTAGTTCTGAATGATGATGATATGACAGATGTAATCTTGAGAATATGGTAGTTCTGAATGATGATGATATGACAGATGTAATCTTGAGAATATGGTAGTTCTGAATGATGATGATATGACAGATGTAATCTTGAGAATATGGTAGTTCTGAATGATGATGATATGACAGATGTAATCTTGAGAATATGGTAGTTCTGAATGATGATGATATGACAGATGTAATCTTGAGAATATGGTAGTTTCTGAATGATGATGATATGACAGATGTAATCTTGAGAATATGGTAGTTCTGAATGATGATGATATGACAGATGTAATCTTGAGAATATGGTAGTTCTGAATGATGATGATATGTCAGATGTAATCTTGAGAATATGGTAGTTCTGAATGATGATGATATGACAGATGTAATCTTGAGAATATGGTAGTTCTGAATGATGATGATATGACAGATGTAATCTTGAGAATATGGTAGTTCTGAATGATGATGATATGACAGATGTAATCTTGAGAATATGGTAGTTCTGAATGATGATGATATGACAGATGTAATCTTGAGAATATGGTAGTTCTGAATGATGATGATATGACAGATGTAATCTTGAGAATATGGTAGTTCTGAATGATGATGATATGACAGATGTAATCTTGAGAATATGGTAGTTCTGAATGATGATGATATGACAGATGTAATCTTGAGAATATGGAAGTTCTGAATGATGATGATATGACAGATGTAATCTTGAGAATATGGTAGTTCTGAATGATGATGATATGACAGATGTAATCTTGAGAATATGGTAGTTCTGAATGATGATGATATGACAGATGTAATCTTGAGAATATGGTAGTTCTGAATGATGATGATATGACAGATGTAATCTTGAGAATATGGTAGTTCTGAATGATGATGATATGACAGATGTAATCTTGAGAATATGGTAGTTCTGAATGATGATGATATGACAGATGTAATCTTGAGAATATGGTAGTTCTGAATGATGATGATATGACAGATGTAATCTTGAGAATATGGAAGTTCTGAATGATGATGATATGACAGATGTAATCTGATATGACAGATGTAATCTTGAGAATATGGTAGTTCTGAATGATGATGATATGACAGATGTAATCTTGAGAATATGGTAGTTCTGAATGATGATGATATGACAGATGTAATCTTGAGAATATGGTAGTTCTGAATGATGATGATATGACAGATGTAATCTTGAGAATATGGTAGTTCTGAATGATGATGATATGACAGATGTAATCTTGAGAATATGGTAGTTCTGAATGATGATGATATGACAGATGTAATCTTGAGAATATGGTAGTTCTGAATGATGATGATATGACAGATGTAATCTTGAGAATATGGTAGTTCTGAATGATGATGATATGACAGATGTAATCTTGAGAATATGGTAGTTCTGAATGATGATGATATGACAGATGTAATCTTGAGAATATGGTAGTTCTGAATGATGATGATATGACAGATGTAATCTTGAGAATATGGTAGTTCTGAATGATGATGATATGACAGATGTAATCTTGAGAATATGGTAGTTCTGAATGATGATGATATGACAGATGTAATCTTGAGAATATGATAGTTCTGAATGATGATGATATGACAGATGTAATCTTGAGAATATGGTAGTTCTGAATGATGATGATATGACAGATGTAATCTTGA
Source organism: Oreohelix idahoensis (assembly GCA_024509875.1). Lineage (NCBI taxonomy): Eukaryota > Metazoa > Mollusca > Gastropoda > Stylommatophora > Oreohelicidae > Oreohelix > Oreohelix idahoensis. The sequence goes on along the minus strand of JAMPIV010005285.1, from coordinate 42,241 downwards.
GAATATGGTAGTTCTGAATGATGATGATATGACAGATGTAATCTTGAGAATATGGTAGTTCTGAATGATGATGATATGACAGATGTAATCTTGAGAATATGGTAGTTCTGAATGATGATGATATGACAGATGTAATCTTGAGAATATGGTAGTTCTGAATGATGAAGATATGACAGATGTAATCTTGAGAATATGGTAGTTCTGAATGATGATGATATGACAGATGTAATCTTGAGAATATGGTAGTTCTGAATGATGATGATATGACAGATGTAATCTTGAGAATATGGTAGTTCTGAATGATGATGATATGACAGATGTAATCTTGAGAATATGGTAGTTCTGAATGATGATGATATGACAGATGTAATCTTGAGAATATGGTAGTTCTGAATGATGATGATATGACAGATGTAATCTTGAGAATATGGTAGTTCTGAATGATGATGATATGACAGATGTAATCTTGAGAATATGGTAGTTCTGAATGATGATGATATGTCAGATGTAATCTTGAGAATATGGTAGTTCTGAATGATGATGATATGACAGATGTAATCTTGAGAATATGGTAGTTCTGAATGATGATGATATGACAGATGTAATCTTGAGAATATGGAAGTTCTGAATGATGATGATATGACAGATGTAATCTTGAGAATATGGAAGTTCTGAATGATGATGATATGACAGATGTAATCTTGAGAATATGGTAGTTCTGAATGATGATGATATGACAGATGTAATCTTGAGAATATGGTAGTTCTGAATGATGATGATATGACAGATGTAATCTTGAGAATATGGTAGTTCTGAATGATGATGATATGACAGATGTAATCTTGAGAATATGGTAGTTCTGAATGATGATGATATGACAGATGTAATCTTGAGAATATGGTAGTTCTGAATGATGATGATATGACAGATGTAATCTTGAGAATATGGTAGTTCTGAATGATGATGATGATATGACAGATGTAATCTTGAGAATATGGAAGTTCTGAATGATGATGATATGACAGATGTAATCTTGAGAATATGGTAGTTCTGAATGATGATGATATGACAGATGTAATCTTGAGAATATGGTAGTTCTGAATGATGATGATATGACAGATGTAATCTTGAGAATATGGTAGTTCTGAATGATGATGATATGACAGATGTAATCTTGAGAATATGATAGTTCTGAATGATGATGATATGACAGATGTAATCTTGAGAATATGGTAGTTCTGAATGATGATGATATGACAGATGTAATCTTGAGAATATGGTAGTTCTGAATGATGATGATATGACAGATGTAATCTTGAGAATATGGTAGTTCTGAATGATGATGATATGACAGATGTAATCTTGAGAATATGGTAGTTCTGAATGATGATGATATGACAGATGTAATCTTGAGAATATGGTAGTTCTGAATGATGATGATATGACAGATGTAATCTTGAGAATATGGTAGTTCTGAATGATGATGATATGACAAATGTAATCTTGAGAATATGGTAGTTCTGAATGATGATGATATGACAGTTGTAATCTTGAGAATATGGTAGTTCTGAATGATGATGATATGACAGATGCAATCTTGAGAATATGGTAGTTCTGAATGATGATGATATGACAGATGTAATCTTGAGAATATGGTAGTTCTGAATGATGATGATATGACAGATGTAATCTTGAGAATATGGTAGTTCTGAATGATGATGATATGACAGATGTAATCTTGAGAATATGGTAGTTCTGAATGATGATGATATGACAGATGTAATCTTGAGAATATGGTAGTTCTGAATGATGATGATATGACAGATGTAATCTTGAGAATATGGTAGTTCTGAATGATGATGATATGACAGATGTAATCTTGAGAATATGATAGTTCTGAATGATGATGATATGACAAATGTAATCTTGAGAATATGGTAGTTCTGAATGATGATGATATGACAGATGTAATCTTGAGAATATGGTAGTTCTGAATGATGATGATATGTCAGATGTAATCTTGAGAATATGGTAGTTCTGAATGATGATGATATGACAGATGTAATCTTGAGAATATGGTAGTTCTGAATGATGATGATATGACAGATGTAATCTTGAGAATATGGTAGTTCTGAATGATGATGATATGATATGACAGATGTAATCTTGAGAATATGGTAGTTCTGAATGATGATGATATGACAGATGTAATCTTGAGAATATGGTAGTTCTGAATGATGATGATATGACAGATGTAATCTTGAGAATATGGTAGTTCTGAATGATGATGATATGACAGATGTAATCTTGAGAATATGGTAGTTCTGAATGATGATGATATGACAGATGTAATCTTGAGAATATGGTAGTTCTGAATGATGATGATGATATGACAGATGTAATCTTGAGAATATGGTAGTTCTGAATGATGATGATATGACAGATGTAATCTTGAGAATATGGTAGTTCTGAATGATGATGATATGACAGATGTAATCTTGAGAATATGGTAGTTCTGAATGATGATGATATGACAGATGTAATCTTGAGAATATGGTAGTTCTGAATGATGATGATATGACAGATGTAATCTGAGAATATGGTAGTTCTGAATGATGATGATATGACAGATGTAATCTTGAGAATATGGTAGTTCTGAATGATGATGATATGACAGATGTAATCTTGAGAATATGGTAGTTCTGAATGATGATGATATGACAGATGTAATCTTGAGAATATGGTAGTTCTGAATGATGATGATATGACAGATGTAATCTTGAGAATATGGTAGTTCTGAATGATGATGATATGACAGATGTAATCTTGAGAATATGGTAGTTCTGAATGATGATGATATGACAGATGTAATCTTGAGAATATGGTAGTTCTGAATGATGATGATATGTCAGATGTAATCTTGAGAATATGGTAGTTCTGAATGATGATGATATGACAGATGTAATCTTGAGAATATGGTAGTTCTGAATGATGATGATATGACAGATGTAATCTTGAGAATATGGTAGTTCTGAATGATGATGATATGACAGATGTAATCTTGAGAATATGGTAGTTCTGAATGATGATATGACAGATGTAATCTTGAGAATATGGTAGTTCTGAATGATGATGATATGACAGATGTAATCTTGAGAATATGGAAGTTCTGAATGATGATGATATGACAGATGTAATCTTGAGAATATGGTAGTTCTGAATGATGATGATATGACAGATGTAATCTTGAGAATATGGTAGTTCTGAATGATGATGATATGACAGATGTAATCTTGAGAATATGGTAGTTCTGAATGATGATGATATGACAGATGTAAACTTGATAATATGATAGTTCTGAATGATGATGATATGACAAATGTAATCTTGAGAATATGGTAGTTCTGAATGATGATGATATGACAGATGTAATCTTGAGAATATGGTAGTTCTGAATGATGATGATATGACAGATGTAATCTTGAGAATATGGTAGTTCTGAATGATGATGATATGACAGATGTAATCTTGAGAATATGGTAGTTCTGAATGATGATGATATGACAGATGTAATCTTGAGAATATGGTAGTTCTGAATGATGATGATATGACAGATGTAATCTTGAGAATATGGAAGTTCTGAATGATGATGATATGACAGATGTAATCTTGAGAATATGGTAGTTCTGAATGATGATGATATGACAGATGTAATCTTGAGAATATGGTAGTTCTGAATGATGATGATATGACAGATGTAATCTTGAGAATATGGTAGTTCTGAATGATGATGATATGACAAATGTAATCTTGAGAATATGGTAGTTCTGAATGATGATGATATGACAGATGTAATCTTGAGAATATGGTAGTTCTGAATGATGATGATATGACAGATGTAATCTTGAGAATATGGAAGTTCTGAATGATGATGATATGACAGATGTAATCTTGAGAATATGGTAGTTCTGAATGATGATGATATGACAGATGTAATCTTGAGAATATGGTAGTTCTGAATGATGATGATATGACAGATGTAATCTTGAGAATATGGTAGTTCTGAATGATGATGATATGACAAATGTAATCTTGAGAATATGGTAGTTCTGAATGATGATGATATGACAGATGTAATCTTGAGAATATGGTAGTTCTGAATGATGATGATATGTCAGATGTAATCTTGAGAATATGGTAGTTCTGAATGATGATGATATGACAGATGTAATCTTGAGAATATGGTAGTTCTGAATGATGATGATATGACAGATGTAATCTTGAGAATATGGTAGTTCTGAATGATGATGATATGTCAGATGTAATCTTGAGAATATGGTAGTTCTGAATGATGATGATATGACAGATGTAATCTTGAGAATATGGTAGTTCTGAATGATGATGATATGACAGATGTAATCTTGAGAATATGGTAGTTCTGAATGATGATGATATGACAGATGTAATCTTGAGAATATGGTAGTTCTGAATGATGATGATATGACAGATGTAATCTTGAGAATATGGTAGTTCTGAATGATGATGATATGACAGATGTAATCTTGAGAATATGGTAGTTCTGAATGATGATGATATGACAGATGTAATCTTGAGAATATGGTAGTTCTGAATGATGATGATATGACAGATGTAATCTTGAGAATATGGTAGTTCTGAATGATGATGATATGACAGATGTAATCTTGAGAATATGGTAGTTCTGAATGATGATGATATGACAGATGTAATCTTGAGAATATGGTAGTTCTGAATGATGATGATATGACAGATGTAATCTTGAGAATATGGTAGTTCTGAATGATGATGATATGACAGATGTAATCTTGAGAATATGGTAGTTCTGAATGATGATGATATGACAGATGTAATCTTGAGAATATGGTAGTTCTGAATGATGATGATATGACAGATGTAATCTTGAGAATATGGTAGTTCTGAATGATGATGATATGACAGATGTAATCTTGAGAATATGGTAGTTCTGAATGATGATGATATGACAGATGTAATCTTGAGAATATGGTAGTTCTGAATGATGATGATATGTCAGATGTAATCTTGAGAATATGGTAGTTCTGAATGATGATGATATGACAGATGTAATCTTGAGAATATGGTAGTTCTGAATGATGATGATATGACAGATGTAATCTTGAGAATATGGTAGTTCTGAATGATGATGATATGACAGATGTAATCTTGAGAATATGGTAGTTCTGAATGATGATGATATGACAGATGTAATCTTGAGAATATGGTAGTTCTGAATGATGATGATATGACAGATGTAATCTTGAGAATATGGAAGTTCTGAATGATGATGATATGACAGATGTAATCTTGAGAATATGGTAGTTCTGAATGATGATGATATGACAGATGTAATCTTGAGAATATGGTAGTTCTGAATGATGATGATATGACAGATGTAATCTTGAGAATATGGTAGTTCTGAATGATGATGATATGACAGATGTAATCTTGAGAATATGATAGTTCTGAATGATGATGATATGACAAATGTAATCTTGAGAATATGGTAGTTCTGAATGATGATGATATGACAGATGTAATCTTGAGAATATGGTAGTTCTGAATGATGATGATATGACAGATGTAATCTTGAGAATATGGTAGTTCTGAATGATGATGATATGACAGATGTAATCTTGAGAATATGGTAGTTCTGAATGATGATGATATGACAGATGTAATCTTGAGAATATGGTAGTTCTGAATGATGATGATATGACAGATGTAATCTTGAGAATATGGTAGTTCTGAATGATGATGATATGACAGATGTAATCTTGAGAATATGGTAGTTCTGAATGATGATGATATGACAGATGTAATCTTGAGAATATGGTAGTTCTGAATGATGATGATATGACAGATGTAATCTTGAGAATATGGTAGTTCTGAATGATGATGATATGACAGATGTAATCTTGAGAATATGGTAGTTCTGAATGATGATGATATGACAGATGTAATCTTGAGAATATGGTAGTTCTGAATGATGATGATATGACAGATGTAATCTTGAGAATATGGTAGTTCTGAATGATGATGATATGACAGATGTAATCTTGAGAATATGGTAGTTCTGAATGATGATGATATGACAGATGTAATCTTGAGAATATGGTAGTTCTGAATGATGATGATATGACAGATGTAATCTTGAGAATATGGTAGTTCTGAATGATGATGATATGACAGATGTAATCTTGAGAATATGGTAGTTCTGAATGATGATGATATGACAGATGTAATCTTGAGAATATGGTAGTTCTGAATGATGATGATATGACAGATGTAATCTTGAGAATATGGTAGTTCTGAATGATGATGATATGACAGATGTAATCTTGAGAATATGGTAGTTCTGAATGATGATGATATGACAGATGTAATCTTGAGAATATGGTAGTTCTGAATGATGATGATATGTCAGATGTAATCTTGAGAATATGGTAGTTCTGAATGATGATGATATGACAAATGTAATCTTGAGAATATGGTAGTTCTGAATGATGATGATATGACAGATGTAATCTTGAGAATATGGTAGTTCTGAATGATGATGATATGACAGATGTAATCTTGAGAATATGGTAGTTCTGAATGATGATGATATGACAGATGTAATCTTGAGAATATGGTAGTTCTGAATGATGATGATATGACAGATGTAATCTTGAGAATATGGTAGTTCTGAATGATGATGATATGACAGTTGTAATCTTGAGAATATGGTAGTTTGGAATGATGATGATATGACAGATGTAATCTTGAGAATATGGTAGTTCTGAATGATGATGATATGACAGATGTAATCTTGAGAATATGGTAGTTCTGAATGATGATGATATGACAGATGTAATCTTGAGAATATGGTAGTTCTGAATGATGATGATATGACAGATGTAATCTTGAGAATATGGTAGTTCTGAATGATGATGATATGACAGATGTAATCTTGAGAATATGGTAGTTCTGAATGATGATGATATGACAGATGTAATCTTGAGAATATGGTAGTTCTGAATGATGATGATATGACAGATGTAATCTTGAGAATATGGAAGTTCTGAATGATGATGATATGACAGATGTAATCTTGAGAATATGGTAGTTCTGAATGATGATGATATGACAGATGTAATCTTGAGAATATGGTAGTTCTGAATGATGATGATATGACAGATGTAATCTTGAGAATATGGTAGTTCTGAATGATGATGATATGTCAGATGTAATCTTGAGAATATGGTAGTTCTGAATGATGATGATATGACAGATGTAATCTTGAGAATATGGTAGTTCTGAATGATGATGATATGACAGATGTAATCTTGAGAATATGGTAGTTCTGAATGATGATGATATGACAGATGTAATCTTGAGAATATGGTAGTTCTGAATGATGATGATATGACAGATGTAATCTTGAGAATATGGAAGTTCTGAATGATGATGATATGACAGATGTAATCTTGAGAATATGGTAGTTCTTCATGATGATGATATGACAGATGTAATCTTGAGAATATGGTAGTTCTGAATGATGATGATATGACAGATGTAATCTTGAGAATATGGTAGTTCTGAATGATGATGATATGACAGATGTAATCTTGAGAATATGATAGTTCTGAATGATGATGATATGACAAATGTAATCTTGAGAATATGGTAGTTCTGAATGATGATGATATGACAGATGTAATCTTGAGAATATGGTAGTTCTGAATGATGATGATATGACAGATGTAATCTTGAGAATATGGTAGTTCTGAATGATGATGATATGACAGATGTAATCTTGAGAATATGGTAGTTCTGAATGATGATGATATGACAGATGTAATCTTGAGAATATGGTAGTTCTGAATGATGATGATATGACAGATGTAATCTTGAGAATATGGAAGTTCTGAATGATGATGATATGACAAATGTAATCTTGAGAATATGGTAGTTCTGAATGATGATGATATGACAGATGTAATCTTGAGAATATGGTAGTTCTGAATGATGATGATATGACAGATGTAATCTTGAGAATATGGAAGTTCTGAATGATGATGATATGACAGATGTAATCTTGAGAATATGGTAGTTCTGAATGATGATGATATGACAGATGTAATCTTGAGAATATGGTAGTTCTGAATGATGATGATATGACAGATGTAATCTTGAGAATATGGAAGTTCTGAATGATGATGATATGACAGATGTAATCTTGAGAATATGGTAGTTCTGAATGATGATGATATGACAGATGTAATCTTGAGAATATGGTAGTTCTGAATGATGATGATATGACAGATGTAATCTTGAGAATATGATAGTTCTGAATGATGATGATATGACAAATGTAATCTTGAGAATATGGTAGTTCTGAATGATGATGATATGACAGATGTAATCTTGAGAATATGGTAGTTCTGAATGATGATGATATGACAGATGTAATCTTGAGAATATGGTAGTTCTGAATGATGATGATATGACAGATGTAATCTTGAGAATATGGTAGTTCTGAATGATGATGATATGACAGATGTAATCTTGAGAATATGGTAGTTCTGAATGATGATGATATGACAGATGTAATCTTGAGAATATGGTAGTTCTGAATGATGATGATATGACAGATGTAATCTTGAGAATATGGTAGTTCTGAATGATGATATGACAGATGTAATCTTGAGAATATGGTAGTTCTGAATGATGATGATATGACAGATGTAATCTTGAGAATATGATAGTTCTGAATGATGATGATATGACAGATGTAATCTTGAGAATATGGTAGTTCTGAATGATGATGATATGACAGATGTAATCTTGAGAATATGGTAGTTCTGAATGATGATGATATGACAAATGTAATCTTGAGAATATGGTAGTTCTGAATGATGATGATATGACAGATGTAATCTTGAGAATATGGTAGTTCTGAATGATGATGATATGACAGATGTAATCTTGAGAATATGGAAGTTCTGAATGATGATGATATGACAGATGTAATCTTGAGAATATGGTAGTTCTTCATGATGATGATATGACAGATGTAATCTTGAGAATATGGTAGTTCTGAATGATGATGATATGACAGATGTAATCTTGAGAATATGGTAGTTCTGAATGATGATGATATGTCAGATGTAATCTTGAGAATATGGTAGTTCTGAATGATGATGATATGACAGATGTAATCTTGAGAATATGGTAGTTCTGAATGATGATGATATGACAGATGTAATCTTGAGAATATGGTAGTTCTGAATGATGATGATATGACAGATGTAATCTTGAGAATATGGTAGTTCTGAATGATGATGATATGACAGATGTAATCTTGAGAATATGGTAGTTCTAAATGATGATGATATGACAGATGTAATCTTGAGAATATGGTAGTTCTGAATGATGATGATATGACAGATGTAATCTTGAGAATATGGAAGTTCTGAATGATGATGATATGACAAATGTAATCTTGAGAATATGGTAGTTCTGAATGATGATGATATGACAGATGTAATCTTGAGAATATGGTAGTTCTGAATGATGATGATATGACAGATGTAATCTTGAGAATATGGTAGTTCTGAATGATGATGATATGACAGATGTAATCTTGAGAATATGGTAGTTCTGAATGATGATGATATGACAGATGTAATCTTGAGAATATGGTAGTTCTGAATGATGATGATATGACAGATGTAATCTTGAGAATATGGTAGTTCTGAATGATGATGATATGACAGATGTAATCTTGAGAATATGGTAGTTCTGAATGATGATGATATGTCAGATGTAATCTTGAGAATATGGTAGTTCTGAATGATGATGATATGACAAATGTAATCTTGAGAAGATGGTAGTTCTGAATGATGATGATATGACAGATGTAATCTTGAGAATATGGTAGTTCTGAATGATGATGATATGACAGATGTAATCTTGAGAATATGGTAGTTCTGAATGATGATGATATGACAGATGTAATCTTGAGAATATGGAAGTTCTGAATGATGATGATATGACAGATGTAATCTTGAGAATATGGTAGTTCTTCATGATGATGATATGACAGATGTAATCTTGAGAATATGGTAGTTCTGAATGATGATGATATGACAGATGTAATCTTGAGAATATGATAGTTCTGAATGATGATGATATGACAGATGTAATCTTGAGAATATGGTAGTTCTGAATGATGATGATATGACAGATGTAATCTTGAGAATATGGTAGTTCTGAATGATGATGATATGACAGATGTAATCTTGAGAATATGGTAGTTCTGAATGATGATGATATGACAGATGTAATCTTGAGAATATGGTAGTTCTGAATGATGATGATATGACAGATGTAATCTTGAGAATATGGTAGTTCTGAATGATGATGATATGTCAGAGGTAATCTTGAGAATATGGTAGTTCTGAATGATGATGATATGACAGATGTAATCTTGAGAATATGGTAGTTCTGAATGATGATGATATGACAGATGTAATCTTGAGAATATGGAAGTTCTGAATGATGATGATATGACAGATGTAATCTTGAGAATATGGAAGTTCTGAATGATGATGATATGACAGATGTAATCTTGAGAATATGGTAGTTCTGAATGATGATGATATGACAGATGTAATCTTGAGAATATGATAGTTCTGAATGATGATGATATCTTTTTCTTCTTCTTCGTTCGCCCTGAAAAGGACGGTGGTTGCATTGTGTCTGTTTACAACGTAGCTGTGATATCTGCACCTTTCGGTCGACACATCCGACTTCTGCACGGCATTTTTTAGGACCGGGTTTGCCTTCCCATTTCGATCCACACTCGCTCAGCCAGCCTGCACAGCTGCAGACTGTTTCCAGGACCACCACGTGGAGGTGGAGTGCGGTCTTGACCAGCTCTGGTTCGCTGGTCCTGACGCAGGCAGTCAAGCTATGAGTCGCTGACTGCGGTCTCTATTGCTGCGTCTTCTGATGATGATATGACAGATGTAATCTTGAGAATATGGTAGTTCTGAATGATGATGATATGACAGATGTAATCTTGAGAATATGGTAGTTCTGAATGATGATGATATGTCAGATGTAATCTTGAGAATATGGTAGTTCTGAATGATGATGATATGACAGATGTAATCTTGAGAATATGGTAGTTCTGAATGATGATGATATGACAGATGTAATCTTGAGAATATGGTAGTTCTGAATGATGATGGTATGACAGATGTAATCTTGAGAATATGGTAGTTCTGAATGATGATGATATGACAGATGTAATCTTGAGAATATGGTAGTTCTGAATGATGATGATATGACAGATGTAATCTTGAGACTATGGTAGTTCTGAATGATGATGATATGACAGATGTAATCTTGAGACTATGGTAGTTCTGAATGATGATGATATGACAGATGTAATCTTGAGACTATGGTAGTTCTGAATGATGATGATGATATGACAGATGTAATCTTGAGACTATGGTAGTTCTGAATGATGATGATATGACAGATGTAATCTTGAGACTATGGTAGTTCTGAATGATGATGATATGACAGATGTAATCTTGAGAATATGGTAGTTCTGAATGATGATGATATGACAGATGTAATCTTGAGAATATGGTAGTTCTGAATGATTAGACTTGTTTCATTTTCACAGACTTTAGTCAAAGTCTAATGAAAGTGAGAGCTTACTATGTACTGTCACTTGCTGGCTTCTTTCCAATGGCGAGACTCAAACTCATTAATAATTGGAGAATACTTTCATAATGAAAAGAAAGACTATTCAGTTGTAGCAGACTGAAACTACCTAACGATCTTAGCTGTTTCATTGTGAAAAATCGTCACCTTAGTACTGTTTTATTCCATCTTCGCTTCAGCTTGTTTTGAAAAAAAAAAAAAACGCTTTCTAAGTTTTTGGGTTATTAGTTGAAAAAAATAATATATCACTGTTAAGGTGGATTTTCAGTTGTAGTAGAGTTTGTGGCATAACGCGAATGGCTTAGATTCTGACATGTAACGAACGATTAAACAAGTCAAAACGGTCCACCATTAACGTAGGTAAAAGTCAGCAAGTAACGTCAGGATGCAATTGAAGGCCATTTCATCACATTTATTCACATTCTCCATATTCGTGTACATGCAAAACATAATGGTGCGTAGAATGCAATTCTTCGTCCGTCAGTAGTCAAAAGGCATAGCATGCATTTATAGATGAATAAGCTTGACCGTTTCAATTTTAGATCAGTCCACGTTTTGACTTGATCGAAGTCCTACGGCAGGTTAAACATTTGAAGACATCTTCGTCTTGATTCATAATAATTGATTGCATGACTTACTTGAGAAGCTGCAAATCGTAATGGCCACATAATATAGTGGTGGTCAGTCTCGAACAAATCGCCACGATATTAATATCTTGAAAAATCTCCACTGCTTGGGAGCATACAATAAGTACGTCCTCTCACTTCAACGAATACTTGAGAAAGGCCCAGAAATATAACTGTTGGCCTTTACCAGCAGACGACGCTTACGTCACATAGTTAAAATTACGTCATATCGTTACCAAAAACTGCGGCGTTCAATAATAATGTTTTATGGTATCAATGTTGCTAATGCATACAGCTGTATCTCTGAAGATAATGGCATACGCCTGTGTACAAAAGCATTACGCAACAATCACATTAAAATGAAATTTATTATGACGATACAAAATGTTAACTGTAAAATATTGGGTAGTATGATATATTAAACTATTGTATGTTGATTTATGACCTTAGTTCCATTTGGGCCAACACTGGAGATAGAATGAATCAGTACTAAGACGACGAAAGTTTACTCTTGAGAAGGTCTTCTCATTCTAATGATAACATGAGCAGTGAGCAAATCTAAACTAAAGTAGACCTGAAGGTCTTTTATATTTGGACACACGCCCTAATATAACCGACTGGGCTGAACGGGAAGCGCCTCGCAAAATGAGGCAACATTTTATTTAAATAAAAAAATAAAAACAATATAGTATTCACCAAACGACAAGATCGGTTATACATGGACATGCGCACTAGTATAACCGATGGGCCTTATGTCTGTGTTGAAAGGAGCGCCTCGTCAAAACGAAGTAAAATTCTTCACTAAAAAAAAACTAAAACATTTTCATTCATTCATTGATCACCTTTAAACTCCCAAAGATCATAAGCTTTTCATATAATTATGCCATGTCTTCTTGTCCATGTCTTCTTGTCCATGTCTTGTTAGACGGGCCTGCGCGCCCAATTCTTTACCCTTCGAAAATAAATAAAGTTCGTTCGTTCGTTCGTTCGTTCTATGTCTGTATCCAGTTGTCTTCTCCATGTGTTCTTTGAACTACCTCTATCTCTCGCACCCTGGGGTATGTCAGAACAAAGACTGCCTGATAATGTTATTAACATGTTTCCTCAGTGTGTGTCCTATCTATCTCCAACGTCTTCTTGTCATTTCTTATTCCACTGACACATGTCTGGTTCTTGTCATCAGTTCCAAATTAGTGATCTAGTCATACCACTTCAATGTTTCTATTCTACTCAAGTGTGACGAGAGATTGTTTTGGGTGTTATATATATATATATATGATAGAGAAGATATCCGGGTGTATCAGATGATACAAGGATAGAATGCCAATCAAGAGTTCTGGTCTTAAAAGTAATACTCCAGTCTTAAAAGTAAGCACTGGTGTATAGTTGTCATAGGAATAGTCTGACTGTGAAAATCACTGGCCCAGATGGTAAGAAGTAGTACCATGATTTAAGGTGTCTCCTCCCCACAACTATCCTATGATAAATTAATGCTAGGGGATAAATGAAATGAATAAGAACTATAAACACAAATGGTAAAAAGTAAACAAGTCCTCACGTACAATTAATGAATCATTTAATATTTAGTTTGATATTCTTTTTCTGCTGTTTGTAAAAGAGTAATAAAATTATTCATTACAATATTCACAGAATTAATGTTATCTCTTATCTAGAGTAATTTTAGGAATGTTCTTTCCTTTTAGAGATATAGTGTTACAAAACAAAGTAACTTGGCAATTGAATCAGTAGTACTGTCCTTTTCAATTCAGGATCTGGAATACTATTCTCTTGGCTAGTAAAGTTAATGAACACCTGCTTTACGGTTACTAGAATTACTGTTCGTATAGTCATTTGACTTTATCACAAAATTGTCATCATCTGACATGCTACTTGAAATAGATATGATAACTGTTTTAGCTGTTTTAGTTGGTGTTTCATATAAGCTTCTGTCAGTTCTTTTATAGAACACTTATCTTGGTTCCTGGATACTGATGACACTGTGCTGTCATGGAGTTTATCACTCTTGGTTGTCCCAACAGTAAGGATACCAGGAACCAGCTGTAGTTCACACGTTGGGTTCCTTCACTTATGTGGGATTACCACTGATGAACGTACACAGGCTTCTGATAGTTGACAGTATGGATCGAATTGTCAATTAAACCTAAACAACGTATCGGTCTTGGCTAGTATCTGGCTAGATTTATATGTGACTAGCACAGATGTCAGACCAGTCAGTCATCAGATGTCGAGGTTTTAAGTCACAGTAAGTAAGGACATCATTTCAGTAATACAGTACTATCTTAAACATTTCCATTATTTATACATATTAACAATCATCTTGTTTTATCCACTCCTGTACATCCTTAAATAGTTTACAGCTTGATCCTTTCGAATATTAATCACAGGCCTTTTATTTTTCCTGAATATGCTTGATCCTTCTCATCAGGTGCAAATTTAAAGAAACTGATGCAATTCCTAGCATCTTCACACAAATAACATTCAACCCATAATAATCCTGTAATAAATGAAATATATACATGATAGTTTTTATAATTCAGCTTACCCTCAAACTTCAGAAATCAACACTGGACATTAATGGCTTAGCAGGCTGAACAAACATGTTTGGATGGCAAAGGCGTAGTGGCAGACTCGGTCCTGCGTCCAGTCTGTTTGAAAATGTTTTTCAGTGTCCCTTGTTCAAATTGTGTTCCCCCTTTTTTATTTGTCGCTGAGAGCATGACGTCACAGGCGTTTTAGGGCTGCTTAATTTGTTAGCAAGATGAATGAAATTTTGACTTCTGTACAAACTGTTCCACCTCTTCCTTCATCGTTCTAGACTTCTGTCCATCCGATTCTGTCCATTTAGATCTCGTTAGAACCGGACAGTCCAGAGCCACCATTCCATTTAACTTTCTTTTTTGTCCGACCATTTAACATTCTCCTACATTGCTCGAAAGTGTGTAGTGACCCTATCAACTGACAATTTTATGCATTTAACTTACCATATCTTCCGTTCTGAAACCATTCCAGCCATAATCCATATATGTGAATATAGAGGCAATCTCCAAGAATTGAAACATGTAAGTCTTTCTGCTATTCGTCCAAATTGGTCGGTATAACATCATCCAGAAGTTGGAACTAAAACACAGATCACTTTAACAACAAGGTGGCCATATTGTTAGACATTTGACCCTTCTCGCTCGCCGCGGTGTGATTGCGTAATATTCATAGAGACACCGTCGCTTTGCAGTAATCAATTCTACAACCGCATTGGAGACAAATTTTGCCACACCAAGCACCCATGTATGACAGTCTGTATTTTTGTTATTGATGTTTTTAAAACATTAATTACCCACCGTGAAATCAGCCATTATTGGTATGTTTTAGAATGTTTTTTTTTTAGACTGGCGACAACAGATTGAGATACCATGTATTCAACAAGCTAAAGATAGAAATTACCGATGGGTGTAGTTGTGGCACTGATAAAATGACTGCTGAAAATCTGCTTCAAAGTTGCCCCAACATATGCAGAACAGAGAAAGCGCATATGGCCGACACCAGTACCATTCGTGGAAAAGCTCTACGGAGATTCAACAGCCTCCTACTTTCTTTGAAAACATTCAAGTGGACGTCTGAGAGTGTACGAAGAAGAAGACTGTTTACAAATGTCTTGGACAATCAACGCCCATGTTGATTTGCATCAAAACTCATAATAAACGAGAAACCTGAAAAACTCAACCATCATTGAAAATAGCAGGTAAATTGCTAAATCTGTATTCAAATTCTGATATTCAACTAAACAGATTTATGGAAAATTTGCAGGAAATAGTTTTGTGTGTTCTAAGAATGGATGCTACTTCTTCGTGGCGTTCTTTCTTGGTGAAATCGGTAAAACCCGATTAGACGCTAAATAAAACGTTAGGGTTGTTGTAGGTCACTGATGGGAGCTATTTCTGAAAAAAGTAAATATCTCTCTCTCTCTCTCTTTCCTTTTCTCTCTCTCTCTCTATCTCTCTCTCTCTCTCTCTCTCTCTCTCTCTCTCTCTCTCTCTCTATATATATATATATATATATATATATATATATATATATATATATATATATATATATATATATATATCCTCTCTCTCCTCTCTCCTCTCCTCTCTCTTCCTTTCTCCCTCTCTCTATCTTTTACTGCCTCTTTTCGTCTCTATATATATCTACCTGCCAAAAACACAGAGGTAAACGAGGCTAAGAAGGCGGGGCGGGGGGGGGGGGGGAGGGGGGGGGGGGGGGGTGGTTGTGGTTATGAGCAAAAAAAGGTTCAGAACCCCTGCTCTTGAAACAGGGATGAGTAGGACTTTAGACGCAGTCCACCTGTGCGCAGGTAAGAGATTTTATGTAGACTGCCAGAAATATTAAAATGGTTAACTTTTTTTTTTTAACATAAAAATATTTGTTATAAATGAATAATAACAAGTTCAGTTTGTGTTTCCGATTATGATCATTTGATTATGATCATTTGATTTTGATCATCTGATTATGATCATTTGAAATCAAAGTACTGCCTTTCTCCGTCTAATGAACAGATGGGCGCATTTACTCAAGTGGCGATTAATAATTTCGTACCGAAATTTCTGTAATTAAGTGAGACCATGCAGAGCAAATCATCGTCTAATTAGGTCTGTAATTGCATTTTTTGTTTAAATAATACTGAAATATTATTTTCTCTGGGTCTACATTTGTTGGTATTAATATTATATATTTTTGTCTATGCACAAGAGTGTATTATTGGAATCTTCAAGTAATTAACATTGTTGTTTGCCTTAAACTCTTTCTTCATTTCACGCACAAGTCGAGTTATTTTATTATTTACAGCTGCAAAAGCATGGCAATACACACAGCATTAGTCTAGCCGGCAACCACACCCATCAAATTGAGTGATCTATTAACATACTTGTATGTAAGAATTAATATACATCGTAGATTTCCCATACACGAAAGAAGGATATATCTTTCTATCATTATTAGATCGAATATTATCCGATCATACTGTGACACAATTTTCCTCTCCGGCAGTATTGAACTTCATTTGCTGTGGGTAGTGAATTAGGTGCATTATTCTATTGTTATCGCACTCTTTTTCCCTTCTGTCATTGTTCACCTTTTACGCTTCGATGCATGACAGGGTCAGAGAGGTTAATTGAGTCCCTAAAACGTGATAATACCACATTGAAACCAGGTAAATGCGAGAACGAAGTGTTTGCTTAAGATTGCATAATTACTTAATACTCGACAGCAGAGTAAGTTGATTATAGATAAGCACAATCTTGGAAGACATTTGGAAGGGTTAGCAGGAAATGTGATATGAGTAGACTGTGACCACATTTGTCCGATATAGAAACTCCATTTACGGAGGATGACTGTTTGAAATTTGCATGAGTCATACAGAATACTACATGGGGAAAAGCTTTCATAATATGAACTTTGAATGTATTGGCTGGCATTTGAGGCGCCAATGAACAACCGCGGTGATTGGGAGTTTTGCAGGTGGAGGCGTGGGCTAGGAACTTACGATATAATGTAGAAAAAGTTTGACATACGGCACTGCATTCATGAAAACGTCGACGTAGACAGCTTGGACCATGCAACAGAAAAAAAATAGAGTTTGATTCTTTATTTACAGGACCGGACAAACAGTATTAAGAGCATCTCTTGTACATCAGTAGAAAACTCGCCAACATTAATACGGAACCCGGAATTCTACAGGACGACTCACAAGTCACAGAGGGATTCTGAAATAGAAATAATACCCCAGTCATATTTTCGAGGCATCCGTGTTAAGTTTCCAAGACTATTCTACTGAGCAAGAAGTCTAAGAGTTTTCAATTATTGAGGTGAGTGTAGCATATTTTTTTATGCTGTGAATTTGACATGTTCATACTTGATAGTGGTGTTAAAGATGCATACTAGGCTGGCAACCTCAGCATGTGAAAAGGATACATTCATGAACCACCTTAGCAAGCGCTGATCATTGCTTCATACGTTCTCACGGAGCAGGGAGTGAGTGATGATTACTTCAACTTTTGAATAGTTGTATATTATCATTTGGTGAATGTATGTAAATTTTATATGTACCTTAGGCACAAGGCACTGCCGCTGCCCAGTCACACATTTTTCCTTAAATTAACTGACATACGGGTGATTTTTCATCACATGCCCTGAGTGATATGATATTCGCTCAGGGAGAGTAAAAAATCTGAGAAAACAAATGGCTGTTGACAGAGGGAAAGGCGCCTGATTAATATCAAGCAAACATATATTTAGCAGCGGAATTTGTTCCTTTATTCCCTCTAAAGTTTGTGGTAGCAGTACGAGGCGACCCGACTAATTGTGGTACGACCTGGAGAGACCAATCACTGAACTATCAGACTGTGGTTCGAAGCTTGAAATCGACTCCTGACAATTCTTGCCTTGACCCGGAACGGTTACTTCCTGAACTGATCTGGAAACCTTTCCTCACCACAAAGATGAATCTACGGAAAAGCAGCATCGGCACTTCAGCATGTTGGCAAGTCACAATTTTAACAGGCCAACAAAACAACTGGACTTTATTTTTTTCAAAATTCATCAAGCCTAAAAACTTTTCGGCGAAGAAACCTTTTTTATTTTTCATAATCACCAGTCATATTTATTAACATTTGTTTTAAAGTAATTGAGCATTAAATTTGTATATGTTGATTTTGACAAATTCATAGTTAAATTAATCATTACAGAGAGAAAGACATATGTATTATCCAGAAACTCTAGTATATATATGTTATGTCTACCCATGCAATCCACATGTTAGTTTTTTTGAGTTTGAGTCGGTGCTGATAAATGCGGCACTATTGTGAATATTGAAAGTGAGGTGCACCAGAGATGTGACGTATGAATGTTTTGTGTAGTTAGAGGTTTCACAAAAACCCTTGAACAGTGTGGCTGCTGTGTTTTTGGCTGTGTCTTAACTTGCGTTCAAATGAGAACCCATTACGAAGTGGTTCCTTTTTAAAGTATGTGGAGGATATAATGAATGGATACTCTTGAATCAAGGTTAATCCTGTCATGATGATTTATGGATCAATATATGCGAACGGATATGTATGCTGCAAGGGAATCAAATATGTGTATTAAAGAAAAATGAGTTTGTTGATGAAGGGAAACGGCCTTAATTCCTTGTCGTTGGTTGGGCCAGTTACAGAGCCCGTATTTATGTTCTTGGATTTCGTGAGAACGCAAATAATCGTTAGGAGATTTCACCCTAGACGTAACAGAGCAACGAGCAGTAATATGTAACAACAGAACGAGCAATCAAGTACAAACTAACATAATGGATATAAATTTCGAGTGTGGACATGGGGAGCTATTTACCTGAAATAATACTAAATAGTACCCAAAAATGTGGAGGGAGCGTCCCACCACAGATATGGGAGGCGTCGTCCGTTGGATTTGAAGGACAGATAAAGGTTGCTCATGCCATTTGCAGACATGTCCTATGTTGGGACAATATCGGGAAGTTTGTATCAAACTGTCACTGCCACATTATTTAAAACAGCAAGGTAACTTTTTACGGAGAGGCAGCTCTTGTAATGCAATATCGTGCAGATGGGGAATTTGCAGTAATCGTATACTAGGTCATGCACAGATCTGGGACCGTAATTGAGGATCGTAAAGAACATTATACCCATGACAAGATCGTGCAAGCTTATATGCCATGAAAAGAGATGCTACACTAATCTGATGAATATCGTCATGAGATAAATATGAATCTTGGATTGTACCAGTTATTCGTTTCGCTGTGCGACTAGACTCTGAAGTTCTACATCGAACCGTTAGGACGTTGACAAGGTCACCTAAAAATTATATTGGTTCACTAGTTTGTCCAAAAGTCATTTTCTCTTGGATAGTATGAATTGACACCGTCTCTACAACGTGTCGTACACTAGTGAAGGTCACACATAATTTTTCGACGTTGAATTCATTTACAAGAGTCCTATTCAATTGAAATCTCAGGGGACGATTTACAAGAAAGTTTTCAGATTACGTCAACATGTTTGTTGATGACTACATTATCCACCCTGTATTTCAAGTTGTTATTGCGTGGAACGATGTATTGGAGTTACAGCGAGGAGTGGATGCTCATGGTCGATTCAGATAAGTGCACATATGTTACGTAACGTCATGGTTGTTGGTCCTACCATTGTTGGGCACATCTCGCTTCTTTTATGTTATATCTTTCTTTTCTGTTTCTCTTGCGGGCGGTTGGAAAGGGGACGTCACGGAGACATTTTCTGTTTCAGTGTCGTTGGTCTATAGGGTGATTGCGTTAATTTCTTTCAGGGATTCAGCATTTAGTGCTGTCGTGATTACCGCTCTGTTTGAAATTAAGGCTTTCATGCGTGTTAGCTGTGCCGTGATTCGTCGTATAAACACAGCGCTAAAATTATTTTGTGTATTATAACTTTGTTCTGTGTTCTATTTTTGATTGCATTTTTATTTGTTTGAAATTATATTTGACGGAGTTACAGACTTTTGAAAACGGCGTCATCATTTGAGGAAATTCATAACAGAAGCTATCTATTTATTAATGTAATATCTGAAAATCGGCCCATTCTTATGAGTTTATAATTATATAGACTTCTCGAATGGAAGTTAAAGATTATTTCCACATGCTTTTTTTTTATTGGTTTCACATCTTGAGAATGTGTGGTAGTCAGTTTTGTGAGTTTGGCATTACAAGAACAAGCATATTGTCACCAGATTTTATAACATTTAAATCACTGTAAACGCATTCCTGATACTCGCAAATCTTAAATAAGGTTGATAAAAAATAACTTTTTGTAAAGTTTTTGCATTTTCATTCATTTATAATAATATTTAGCTACGTATATAGGCGTCAGAAAACATGTAAAGCTATAAATTATTTCCACATACTTTGATCTATCTTTCAAGTCTTGTTAATCTTGTATTTATAATATGAATGTCTTTTTTATTGTGTGTGAGACAAGGACTATTCCATTAGTGTTCTTTGGAAGACAATGAAAACAAGGAAATAAAGACATGAAGAGAGCATACAACTTGCAAACCAAGAAGTTTGGCCATGTTGATAAGAGATTACAATAGATATATGAAATATGGGAAAAGGAATAAAAGGCAAGTGGCACGTTACGATAATTGTTTACAAAAACCAATGTTAGAGATTGAAATTGAATATGTAGCTCCTCCTTACCTTCATATATTATTAGGCATTGTTTTGAAACACCACAGACTTCTAGAACAGGTAGCCGATACAATAGACGCCAAGATATTTTAGAATCCGCAAGAGATACACGCAAACATTAGTACTATTAAGAACTTGAAGAGATTTGGTAGGAACTGGAAACAGACAGAAGAATTAGAAGCTAAAATTGAATTTTTTCAGACAGGTATTGAACTTTGTGAGGATAAGATGGAGACAGATAGTTTTAAAGTTAAACTTGAAAATGCACAAGGTGCGCTGGCCAAACTTCAGTTTCATGATCTGTGTGCTAGGTCTGGTCCAGTTTGCACACACATGGACAAGGTACTAGCCAAACACAAAATCATACCATAGCAGAGCATTCATATGGAATCACTGCCACAGATATCTCACACAAAAAGTTTATAAAGATCTTACAAGAGTAATCCTTACACAAACACTGAAAATTACAAACAAACAAGATATAACTGATATAGCTTTTATTGCCAGAGAACAATTCAACTCACTGAACAAAGCAGAAAGTACGCAACAAAATATCACACAGTAAACCTATTGGTAAAGAATCAATATCATCAATAACAGCATTAATAGAGACATATATGTCTTTGTTCTGAAAGCTATTCCCCAATAAGACAATTCCTAAACAGCACATATTAGAAAAACATTGCGCAGACTGGATGAGAACTCATGCCTTTGGAATGGGCATGCATGGAGTGCAAGGAGAAGAATTTGTACATTCCACTATTTCCAAAATTGAAAGACGCGCCAGCGGTATTAAAAATACAACTTCACAATTAAAATTTATAATGGAATCTCATTTGTTACAAATTTCTCAATCTGTGAATGTACAGATTCCTCCTATAAAAAAACAAGGAAGTTTGAATGATAATTGAGCGAAATTTTGGGGCTAGAGCAAATTATGGCAGTTATTGCGTGAGAGTGACTGAATTAACAGAGTGTGGAAATCATTTAATAGGTGTATGTTTTATTTATTAAATTGAACATTTCATTTTACTCATGACCATACTCATTTTACATGACCATCGTGATGTATGATTGAGAGATAATTGTTAGCTATCATGTTTTGGGCACAATTGGGTGTGTCATTTTAAGGTAATAAATGTGGACTTGCAATTTAACATTTCAATAATTCATGTTTGACGCATGAATCCAAAACAAAACTATGATATCCATTTTCTTCAGGTTTTCTACTTTTGATTTCTGTAATTTGTTATGCATGTTGATTGTGATCGTTTTAGTTTAATTGCATAAGAAACAAACCATCACAAAATATTTAAAAAACATAAATTTTACACTATTTCAGACTACTATATCTGCTGTTCTAATTGTGATAAAATGTTTGTTCTTATTCTAAAATTTACTCTAATATTTCTAGTCTAGCGTAACGCAAAATTAAAGCTGGTATTTATAATAATAAAGTTGCCTAAAAGCATTAATTAACCGCTATCAAAAGTAAACACCGCCACTTTTTTTCTCGTTAGGAAGATGACCCCGTGACCTCTGTCACGATAGCTATAAATAGCGCGGTCAGGAAAAACTAAAGTGTCGCTCGCAAACCGCCGTGAGAAAGCTTTTGAGATTGAGAAACTTCGTTTTCAACATCAGCATGTTTTCCCTGATTTGGGTAGTAAGGGTTCATCGAAGTCAGAATAGAGTACGCTCACACGCCAATGCTTCTCAGACGGAAGATATAAATCTCAGTATTGACATTATTCAAACAATAATCACGCCAATGCGTGTAACGTCGATTTAGAAAATTATAATAATTGTACAGAATGTAAGATGTTATTTCAACCTGGAGCTACACCACGGCTAAAATGTGGACATGCATTACCAGTGTTGTCGTCATATGAAGGTGTTGATACTCTCACTATACATAATGGGTTTTTGCTAAACACTCCAATTGAAGATCTGAGGGACACGGGGTGTACAACGGTCGGTATAAGAAGGTCTTTAATCCATCCTTCTGTCACAAGAGGTTACTATAGTTGTAGATGAAAGATATCCTGGACACAAAGTTGTATCAAGTGATACCAGGATAGTGCCAGATAATAGACTGGTCTTATAAGAAATACCCCCTTCTCTGAAAAGAGTAAGGGTGTATTGACATCAAAGGTCAGATCAAGCTGTATAAGTTCCTAGGTATGATGGTAGTGTATTATCCTAGGTTCCTAAATGCTCCTCTCAAGATCTTCCTCTGTTTATTAAAGTGTTATCGCTCTGCTAGTGGTATTCAACTAAACTATTAACCAACAAGAACTGTAATTTAACTTAAATAATTCAAGTAAGTCTGTTGGTATAATTTACAATTTTATTTGAACAAATTTTCTTTTCTTTGTGACATTTTCACTGAACTCAAAATTGATTGAGATACAAAATTAATACAATCACTTGTCAAATATTCACTACTATCTAAAGTCTGTAAATTTCTGAAGACAGTTCTCCTTTCCTGGCTGAATTTAATCTTGTTGTAGACTGTTTTTAGTTAGGATCAATAAGAATTCTTCACAGTTAATATGAAATAAAGTCAATCACTGATTTATGAATTTGCCTATCTAGATGCACTGACGTTTCATCATACTGTCTTATTTGAATTATTGTGGTAATGCTGGTTATACTCTGGTCAGTAGCCTTGTAAGGCCACTTATCTTCACTTCTTGTCTTGGAGTCTTTCACAATACTGCTCTGGAAAGAAACTGTCAGATGTGATTCTTCCAGGCCTCAAGGTAACTATGTTGCTGTCTCTCTAGACTTATAGGGCTCTTGCACAACTAGCTCCTTCAGTTGAGTCTGGCTCCTTAAAGGTACACGTTGGTTACAGGATGTAACCTGAAATATAATTGGTTTACCACTGTATTGTCTATCTCTATCCCTCTAACACAGATGTAGGTGATAAGAGACAGTTTCAGACAATGTGCAGGTAGACGCAAAGGCATAATAAATCAGCAATAACACAATCTATTTTACTGTGAATACAATCTTTCTCCAATTCCTTGGTTACAGCTATCTGTCCATGATTCGCCTCCATACAGTTATTAGGCCTTGTGAAAAACACTATGTAATACGTTAATCATTACAGTAATTCAATTACTTTCATTCTTTCCTTCGTTCCTTGTGTGTGGTCCATTCCTTCAAGAAATAATTCTTTAAATGCGTTTCTAAAACTATCAACACACTTTCCGCTTCCATTCTCAATTTATCTGAATATACACAGGCTTAGATTGCTTCCAATAATTTCACAGTGGTTTATATAACACAGTTATACACTTCCTAAGGCACAATTTGATTAATTAATTAGAAATATATAAATTTATACATTCTTTCTTACCCTCAAGTACATACAGTCGAGCTGTTAATGGTTATTCAGTCCGCTCTCAGATGCAGAAGGCATGGAGTCTCTTTGTCAGAGCTGGCGCTCTCGCTGTAGTTTGAAATTCTGTGGCAAGCTTTCGACTTGCAAGACGTCCTTATATAGGTCATGGCTGACTGTCTCGGAGAACTATAAGACTGAAGTATGTTTGCGTCCTCAAATGCTGGCATAATTTTGTGAAGATGTGCATTTATGGAAAATTAGAAATATTTATATCTTCTTTATTCCTGGACCGATTTCCTTCATCTTAGACTTAAAGTACGCCTTGGCTTATTTTTTATCTATCTAGATAATTGTTTTTCCTTTACTTCGTCCATCTTTTCATAGGCGCAGCCTAAACAGCAAAATTTTTGACTTGCCTGATGTCTCGATGCATTCCACTCAAAATTTATCCGTCAGTTATAACACTTTACGGGGAAATCTTTGCACATTCTTATAAAGGAACAGTCCCATTATCGAATTACTGACCTCTTCCATGCGGTACGTCGCTCATAATCCTATAGTTTATTTCCAAACCCAACTCGGTAACACAGATTTGAATTCCAGCCATGTTAGATGCTTAATAATTTTGTAAACATACGTGAATAAGGATGCCGTTTCATTGGTCCGTCTAGCATACACTTTTATTAGAATGGTGTACCGTTTTGGTATGAATGGCGCGTTCTGATTCAGACTTACGACACCTTCTTGTTTCAATGGAACATCGGTGAAATGCATAACGTTCGGAGGCACGGTAGAGATTTATCCTATGCCCGACGTAACAATAACCACGCCATTCTTTACTGGGAAAGTTCGAGTATGTAGCCTCGATCAGCCCTGCTGTTACTTGATCTTGGGAAACATAAAGGGTGTAAAAGAGTGTTCTCCTGATGACATTTCTGCACGGGAGAGAGAATATCTTTCTTTATCTAATGCTGTGACTACTAGAGCACACCTGGTTGCAGAAACAAATGAACTTAATGATAAAAATAATATCCCACACGTGACAAAAAGTCATTACATTGATAAAAATTCATTCATTAACCAACAAAAACAGGACTCTTCTTTGGGACATTTATTCTCATTAGCTACTGCTAAAACTATTACACACACAAATAACGCCAGACATTGGTATCAATTTCATGACAATATTTTGATACGTTGTTTCGATAATTTTTCTTCAGTACTCAGACAAATTGTGGTACCTACGTCATTTCGATCACTAGTTTTGTCTAATGCACATGACGGTTCTTTTGCGGGTCATATGGGAATTTCCCGCACAGCTTATAGATTGTTGGCACATTTTTTTTGCCAGGGGTTCATAAAGACGTCGCAACTTTTTGTAAATCATGCACTGTTTGTCAGGGAGTTGCACGTAAGGGTGCGCACCAGTTGGCACCTTTACAGACCACAGATATCTCTGTGCGACCTTTTTATAAGATGGCCGTTGACATAATCGGGCAACTGCCGGTGTTATCATCCAGAGGATTCCGTTTCATCTTAACTTGTATCGAAGGGAGCCGCGCTAGCGTAGTGGTTACTACACTGCGCTGGCGACCGAGTGACCCAGGATCAAACCCGGGCGAGAACATTTGAAGATTTTTTGTCGACCGGGATTAGGACTGGATTAACTCAAGCCCTGGCGAGACCACATGTGAAGAAGTGTCGTCGACCAGGGACTGGCGGCTCCTGAGCCGAACCAGCTCTAATGGGTCCTTCCGAAATCGGCGAGTATCTGCCTGAATGGCGAGGGACACCTGTCTCTGTGCAAGAACAAAGGGATACTTACGTAAAATCAGTCTCAGGTTAGAGATAATAACCTGAGATTTCGCCTCGAGTAATAGCGGGCGTACAAAAACAAAACTTGTATCGACCTCTGCACCAGATTGCCTGAAGCCATACATGTTAAGACTATTACAACGATGTCAGTGACAGATGCGTTACTATCGATATTTTCACGCATCGGATTTCTTTAAAAGCTTCTTTCGGATCATGACACGTAATTCACTTCAGGTATGTTTTCATAAATTTGTAATATGCTTCACATCCGTCATACATTGAGTGCCAGACAAAATACGCAATCGAACGGAATGGTAGAGCGCTAGAATTTCACACTAAAACAAATGTTAGGCAAAGTAACAACGATGTTTCCCCATGAATGGAACCGATTGATACCAGCGGTTCTGTTTGTTTATAGAGAAGTTCCTAATCATCAAACAGGGTTTTCGCCTTTTCAATTAGTTTTCGGGCTAATACAAGAGGACCAATGTCTATCCTGCATGATTTGGTGATAGAATTTTATATATATATATATATATATATATATATATATATATATATATATATTATATATATATATATATATATATATATATATATATATATATATATATATATATATATATATAATAAGAGGAATTTCGCTGAGTTAAATCAGCTGGGGGCTTGACCGAGCTCAGACATATAATTTATATCCATCTTTACAAAAGGCGGTGGGTCAGATGAAAAGTTAACTTGCTCAGACTAATTAAGCACTGTAGTTGACTTCTGAAATATCTTGTGAACATACCCTCGAGGTAGAAGCATCATTATCCTTCTAGCTATACTGTTCAAAAAAAGAAACGCATAGCTATCCGAGGGCGCGTTTTTATGAGTTTGTAAGTAAAATTTGGTGCTAGGGTATATAAAAACCAGCCTCAAATGTTCTTTACAGTGTCAAATGCACGTGTTGACCTGAATTGCGTTCGTTTTTGTAATCGTTACAACGCAGTGGTCAATAGTGTTTATGACGCAATTTTTGATCACAGCTCATGTTGCGCGCACGTGAAAGCAACAAAATTTGGGGTGAACGCTATTCACTGACTACGCAACTGACACCCTATAAAAGGATAACGCTACACACACAAAATTCAGTTCATTTTCAAGCAGACATTTATGGCGTCTCTATCGATAAATTTAAGGAACATTGCTATTGGCCGACTGCATGCAGGCGAAAGTCAAAGTCAGGTTGCCAGGCATCTAAACGTGCATCAGAGTACCATCAGTCGACTTTGGTACCGGTTCCAAGCCACTGGCTCAGTTGAAGACCGGCATCGCAGTGGACGACCCAGAGTGACAACAGCAGCGGAGGATCGCGTTATTCAGCTTCGTCACCTCAGAGACAGGTTTACAACAGCTTCCTCAACTGCCCAGTCATTGCCTGCAGGACGTCATGTGTCTGATCAAACTGTCCGGAATAGACTGCATGACGCTGGGCTTTGGGCACAACGACCTCACCGAGGACCTGTCCTTACGCGCCGCCATCGCCAAAACCGACTTCTTTGGGCCAACCAGCATCGTCCCAGGGCAGCTGACAATCAATGGAGACGTGTCTGGTTTAGTGACGAATCTTTCTTTTTGTTGTAGCGTCATGATAGATGGCGTAGGGTCTACCGTAGGTGAAATGAACGTTTTGCCGAAAATTGCGTTGATGAAGCTCCGCCGCACGGTGGTGGAGGTGCAATGGTGTGGGGAATGATCAGTTACAACGGAAGGAGTCAACTGGTGCACATTGAAGGAGGCTTGAATGCGCAACGATACGTCAATGAAATTCTTCGAACAAATGTCCTTCCACTTTTGGCTGCCCAAAGGTCTGTGTTTCAACAGGACAACGCCAGACCCCATTTTGCACTGTTGACCACGCAGTTCCTGACTGCCAACAACATTCTCACCCTTCCCTGGCCATCCCTGTCTCCAGACATGAGTCCGATTGAGCACCTGTGTGATGAGCTGCATAGACGTGTTTGTCGCCGAGACGTTGCTCCAGCCAATCGTCGTGATCTGTTCCAGGCACTCCAGGAAGAGTGGGCAGCCATCCCACAGGCCCACATCAGACGTCTGATCGCATCCATGCCCAGGAGATGCCAGTCGCTGATCGATGCAAGAGGAGGCCAACCCTTATCGACACCTGGTGTTAAAGTGTAAGATGTAGGTGTCTTCTCTGATTTAGGATGTTGCTGTGTATGTGGTAGTGGAACAGTTCAATGGGTTATCACACAGGCAACATGACGTGTAGAGTCATAGAAAGGGTAACTTCGTTGTATAAGTTTCTTTCATTTATTGCACGCCACAAAACAGTCATGATACTTATGACATCAACATGGTTAACGAGTTCAGCAAGATGATATGGCACATTGAAAACAATTTCTGTAGTCAGCAATGATAGCTGTTGTATATATGCGTCATAAGACATCACAGTTCAATAGATTCAGAAATTCATCAATCATCGAGTGCTAGTTCGTGAAGCTGTATAAATAATAATAATAATTTCTATAACTTCTGCAACAGTGTCAGCTACAGATCTTCAATGTTCATAAACAATAATAAATGCTCCCATTCTGATGCTAGCAGATCAGTTGTATACAATAAGTCCGTTCACTGTCTGCACGTGAATAGCATACATGGGCTACAGGTCAGCTCGACCTTTATAATGTTCCTAAGTCTAACCATCTGACTTGGACGTGATCTCTGATATAACGAATCCTGGAACACAGACAACAGTCTTGTTGGTCTAGAGCGACCCATATATATTTAACTAGTTCAGGTATACAGATACCGGTGACTTAATCCTAGTCAAAGTACCTCTCCATTTTGCATCACACAGGCGAGCAAATAGGCGACAAAATGACGAACCTCTAGACGATAGCATAAAGTTCGATACAAGAGGAATTACCTTATTTCGGAAAATCAACCATGAACATATGCCTCCAGGCAGGCTGCATAATACTGGGAAATAGTCTAGTTAGCTAACTAACTCACTAAGACACTGTATTTCCCTCAGAGAATCACAAGACGCAGTTGCGTCTGCTCGCTTCTTAAACCATTTCTAAACTGCCCCAACTGGGCGGAACACACAGAACGAACTCCCGGTTTGACATGCGCAGAACGACAATCTCTGAGTTGCCGTTCACAATAAGACGATTCGAAGAACATTCGAGATAAAAGTCTTACACAGTCGCGCCTTTTATGGTCATGAAAAGAAGCGTTAAGAAAGGTTTCAGACATCTACCATAGTTGACTGATACTACCAAATAAGGAGATGTGGTCACGCTTCGTTCAAGAAATTATAGACCGAACGTGTCTCTATACAAGAGAAGGCAACTCCTAACAAATTGTAGTCTCGATAACTCGGATTATGTCCCTTTGACCATAGAAAACATAATACACACTTCAGTCAAAAAAATGATCATACATATGAAAAAATGTTTATACAAACGAAAAATAATAATGATCCGTGCGTAACATTACCGCACCCTCCCTGGAAAAAAAAAAAATGGGACATTTTTTTTTTTTTTTTTAAATCCTGGAGCCGGAAAAAATCTAGGCTCCTAACGCACGTATGATGCGTGGATATATACCTAACAAATTAGCTCAACGCATGGAGCGACACTGAGATCATATCTCAGATCCTTAGAGAAAAAATTTATCTAAGTATACGCTGATATATTCCAGGAAGGTGCCACCAACACACGCCACAATGATGGCAACAACATAATGACAATCAAATTATACTCATACCAATATATGAAATTAAATATATTATGTGTTATCATACAATGTGTTGCAAATAGCGGTGTAATTTACTAATATACCGCACTATATTATTACATTATATAAAGTAACAGTAATTAATAAGTAATACATGTGTTGCTCTTCGGTGACATAAAACATTCAATAGAAGAAGATGTGGACATCATCCGCTCCCAATGTAGGACAGGACTTGATATCCTCAAAGTTCCACAATGGACATAAACTCGCAGACTTCAATGATGTGCTGCGAAAATATCAATAACACAAATCTTAAAGACAACTGGTAAATTTCTTAATACAATCCTGAAAATAATTTATTTAAATGTGGCCGAGTGATCTTTTGGCCCGTATATCACTAACTAAGCCTTCTTAGATAATTACATGGTACAATGTTATAAATTTCCCTCAAAAAAAAAAAAAAAGTGAGACAAAATCTACTAACATGTCATTATAACATTGGACTGTATATCAGGAAATATATATATATGACAGAAGAATCATGTGGAATCGTGTGGACATCTGGACAGAATGTCTGCCATTACATTATCCGAACCACGGATAGCTCGAACCGAGAAATGAAATGGTTGAAGAGCTATGGCATAACGAGTGGACCTCGAGCTCTTCAAGTTTTTGCTCTGAATAGCAGTAAGCGCTTTCTGGTCGGTTTCCACAATGAAATGTGCGCCTAGAAGAAATCTTTGTAACTTCAGAATAGACCATACCATAGCCAATAACTCACGGTCTAAAACCGAGTAATTCTTTTCTGCAGCGTTTAATTTCCTAGAGATATACATCACCGGATGCAAAGTATCAGAATACTCCTGCATTAGTGCTGCCCCAATCCCTGTTGACGAGGCGTCACTTCGAAGAACAAAAGTCTTCTCAATAGTAGGTAACTTAAGAATAGGTGGAGATGAAAATAGGGCTTTAACCTGGTCCAATGAGGATTGACATTCTTTAGACCAGCGGATCAGATTAGGCGACCCTTTCTTCAATAAAGTAGAAAGCGGTGCCATAATGGAGGACAGATTCGGAATGAATCGTCCGTAGAATTGAATCAAACCTAATAGACTCCTTACTTGTTTCTTCGTCTTAGGGACCGAAATGTTAAGTATTTTTGAAACATTGTGGTCCTCTGTCTTTAAAAGACCATGACCAACCCGATGACCTAGGAAAGAAATCTCGCTAAATCCTATAAAGGCTTTAGAGGGTTTTGCAGTCAAGTTATACTCGCGAAGAGTAGACAGTAATTCGTATAAACCCAAATAGTGATCTTCCCAAGAATCACTGAATAGACAGATATCATCTAGGTATGCTATGACATCTGTACGATATGCGAGAATTCGCCGCATCATGCGTACGAATGTAGCAGGGGCGTTCATAAGACCAAAAGGCATGAAATTCCATTGGAATAAACCCCTAGGTGTAGAAAAAGCTGTAAAAGGTTTGGCACGTTCAGTTAGCGGGACTTGCCAATAACCTTTAGACAAATCTAGTTTGGTAAAGAATCTAGAATTAGAAAGTTTATTGAGTAGCTCTTCTAATGAAGGCATAGGTTCAGCATCGAACTTCGTAACTTGGTTCAATTTGCGATAATCTACGCAAATGCGAATGTTATTATCCTTCTTTCGAACAATAACCATAGACGAAGAGTATGCTGAAGTGGATGGTTCAATGATTTCCAAACGTATCATTTCATCCAACTCTTTTTCGACTTGAGACTGGAAATGAATAGGTATTGGATATGGTCTGACTCTGATAGGATTGTGATCAGTTAGCACAATGTCATGTTCTATGACATGTGTGTGTCCCGGGATGTCTGTAAGAACATCCTGAAATGTTTGCAACATCGAAGAAACTTGTCGATGTTCCTCAGCGGAAAGATTTGGAGAAACGGTCACGTTTTTCCAAGATTCCGTAGAATAAAGTGGGACCATAGAAAGAGGAAGATTGACATCAGAAAAAGTAGTTTCCTCATCCTGTATAACTGACAGAGATGAGTACTGACCACGAGTTGCTTGTGAATTGTCCGTAGCCTGGAAAATAGGCTGCAAATAGTCAGGTCTTTCATAAAATTCTGTGAGCATATTTATGTGGAAAGTTTTATGCTTTCCATCAATATCGACAACATAGTCGACATCAGAAATTTTGGAGACTATTGCATATGGACCTTTCCATGCAATTAGAAGTCTGTTCTCCCTTGAAGGAAGTAGAACGAGAGCTTTGTCACCTGGACAAAGTTGTCGTAGACATCTATTCTTATTTGCAAACTGCCTTGCCTTTTCTTTAGCAAATTCTGAAGACGAAGTTGCTAGTTTGCATGCCTCGATGATCTTTTGCCTAAGAGCAATGACGTACTCATAAGAAGATTGAGTCTCATCGCTAATATTATCGGCAGTGATTAGATCGTGAAGTAAAGACATAGGGCCGCGCGGTTGCGCGCCAAAGACAAGTTCAAAAGGGGAAAACCCCGTATGTTCATTGGGGACCTCTCTATACGCAAAGAGAGCCGCGGGTAAGACCCTGTCCCAATCCTGAGGATGATCCTCAGTTATTTTACCAAGTAAAGTTTTCAGAGTCCTATTTAAACGTTCGACCAACCCATTAGACATTGGGTGATAGATACTGCTGAGAGACCTTTTAATGTGTAGCATAGACATTACCTGTGACATAGTGTCTGATATAAGTTGAGTGCCATGGTCTGACAATATTTCTCCGGGAAAACCCAAGCGAGAAAATATCAGCCAAAGAGCGTCTGCGATATCAGCAGTTGAGATGCTCTTGAGAGGTATTGCCTCTGGCCAACGTGTGCACATATCGACACATGTAAGGATAAATTGATGTCCTCTAGCCGACTTAATTCTAAAAGGACCGATAATATCTATTGCCATTTTTTGAAAAGGGCGAATAGGAATGTCAGCAGCCTGGATAGGCGCAGCATGTCGTGGTCCTTTAGATTTGACCTCCTGACATACTTTGCAAGAGCGACAGTACATTCGTATGTCCTTGCTCACAAATGGCCAAAAGAAAGCCGCAAGAACCCTCGACTTTGTACGGGAAAAAACCCATATGTCCAGCACATTGCGAGTCATGAGCATGTTGCAATATTTGCAATCTCATGCTCTTAGGCACAAGAATTTGTGAATGAGTGGACGTAGTCGAGTCTTGTACCATACGTACAAGTACGCCGTTCTTCATAGAAATCCAAGATTTCCTATTAGTGTTCTGATTAGGATCACCTTTTTTTGCTAGAATGAAGAATTTTTGTAAAGAAGGATCTTCTTCTTGCAATTTGATAAATGAGTCACGTGTAATAGTCAAGTGACTATCTTGGTCATTTACTTCATCATTATTAGTTAATGAAGTTTGAGGTGGATCCAGAGCATGTGCTCTTGTGACCACCGCATTGGTAGCTTCAATGTTTTGCTCTTCCCAAACAGCAATCTGCTGTGGGGTACATTCCCTAACTCCGTGAATACGACCAATAATAAGGTCCGCAATAGGGTTTGGAAGTAGACACGCGTGGACCTCTCCCGTGAAGAAAGGAGTAGCAATGTGTATTATAGCAGTAGGATACTTTTCTAACGTGCCACCAAATGTGACACATTTGATGACTTTTCCTGTAGCACAGGATGGATCTACAAGAGATTGCCTAACGCCGACAGTAGTACATCCAGAATCAAACAACACTGAGACTGGATTACTATTTACTAGCCCCTTATGTAATATAAGAGAACCTCTCCCATCATGAGCAACATTAGCAGGAAGAGCGGGCAAAGGATGACCACAGCTTAAAGTACTAACGGTTTTCGGATCAAATAAAGTACTGCATTGGATACATTTATTTGCCCTACCAAAATCAAAAGATGAGCATCCGATAGCATTATGGTCTTTATCATTATTAACCTGTTTATCTGCTCCCTGAGATTCTTGTTGAACAGAGTTTGTCTGTTGATATCTTTTTCTCTTATGTTGCGATCTACCGCGACCATTATTGCCTCTGCAATTATCATTAAAGTCCCTACTGTAATTTTTATCCTGGTTTGAGTTCCAGTTTCCATAACTGTCATTACTATCTCTATGCTGTTGAGAACCTCTATTATCTTGGTATTGAGGTCTCTGCATAAAATATTTTCCTCTATACCGATTACCTTTGTGAAAATTTCTAAAGTTAACCGGAGTAGAATAACGTGTAGTATTAGGTTGTCTCCAGTTCTGGGAAGAAGAATCACCCTGGAATTGATCACTATGGTTCTGGGCATAATTACGATTACTCTTTTTATTGAAATTTTTCTGGCTACCCTGAAATTTACGCATAAAATTTGGGCCATAAGGTGCTGCCGAAGCAACTGGCAGACCTTCTTTCACCTTAGAGTTACTAATGGTTATGTGCGGATGCGCAGTAACATACTGGCTACAGTATTCTTCCATTTCTTTTATGTTTTTAGGCTTACGCTCATGAAGAAAAGATAGAAAAGCTTCATTAACAGAAGACATAACCTTATCTCTAAGTAGTAAATCCATAAGAGCTTCAAATGTATTTTCTGTCTTAGACAACTCAACCCATCGTAAAAAAGTAAGACGGATGCCTGAGATGAATTCAGAGAATTCAACTCCAGTTTCTGGTAACATGGTTTTAAATTTAAGACGATATCCGTCCTCGTTAAGTTGGTACTTCTTTAACAATGCCGCCCTGACAACCTCATAGTTGTTTTTGTCAGGCACATCTACCATACTCAACAAAGTCAAAGCATCACCTCTAAGTATCTTGGACAGATGATACACATATAATGTTTTATCTATATTATGCACATTACATGCACTTTCAAATCTATCTAGATAAAATGTTATATCATCGATTGAGGGATTAAATGCTGGTAGATTAAGCTTGAAATCCTTAGCATTAGTCTTATTTGACACCTTATTTGCATCATTAGCATTACCAGTGTTCAATAACTTTAACTTCTCTAACTCTAAAGCTAAGATTTTTTCATCATGTTCCATTTTTGCTTTTCTCTCATCAGCCTCTCTTTGTAACCTTCTTTCTTCAGCCTCAGCCTGTAACTTTCTTTCTTCAGCCTGGGCCTGTAACTTTTTTCCTTCAGCCTCTATTTCAAGTCTCTTATTTTCAGCTTCTTTTTCAAGTCTCTTATTTTCAGCTTCAGCCTGAAGCCTCTTCTCCTGAGATTCTGCTTCTCTTTTTTGTTTTTCCATTTGAAATCTTTTTTCCTCCACCTGCATCTGCAGTTTCTTTTGTTCTATTTCAGCCTCTATTCTCTTTTGTTCAGTTTGTTCTTTCATTTTCTTTTCTTCCGACTTCAATGCCTTGGCATATTGAACAGTCGCAAATTCTTCTAATTTATCACCTGTCTTCCCAAGGGCTTTACCCTGCTCAATAAAGTACTCAAATGTAGACATGATGTCCAAAATGTGAGTACAGAACCTGAAATAATTAATTATCTTATTTCAATGTTAAATAGCAACAAGACTTAATAAAGTGCTTGTATAATCTCTATGTTGAACCCAATCTCTGTGGGAAACAGGAGTTGACACCAACTTGTATTATCAAATGTATAATAATATCACAAGTCCTCTTAATTAACAGTGCACTACCCAAATCAGTGCATAATCATCAGTTATTTATCATAACTGCACTACAATAGTGCATAAGCAAAAAACACCAGTTTGTTATGATAAGTGCACTATAGACCAATAGTGCATGAGCATATATCAACAATAGTGAAAGCTAACTATGCAAGAACTATGTAAACAATAACAAGACAATGTAAACAATAACAAAGGTCATCAACAATGTAAACAATAACAAAGATCAAAGTCAATGTAAACAACAACAAAGATCAGAGTCAATGTAAACAATAACAAAGATCAGAGTCAATGTAAACAATAACAAAGATCAGAGTCAATGTAAACAATCAACAAAGATCAAACAATACGAAAACATTCGCATAAGTCAAATACACAAACAGCAAAACTAAAAAGAAATATGCGAAGATATGACTAACAAATGACGCTACAGTGTATACACAAAAATATACGTAAAGAACTGAATAATAGCAAAGGGGAGACCTACAAATACAAACAATCGAAATCGAAACTAAAAACACAAAGAAAGAGAGAGAAGAAAAAAGAAAAAAAATATATATATACAAGAAACAAAAATAAAGCACAACTCGTCACAACTAAACAGATATAGCAACGATTGTCGCTAGCAAATTTCACTGTAGGAAATTCGCACAGTCCCTAACGAAAACGCTAACAGTAGAACCTCTGTGACGTGGTATCTTCTACTGTAAGACTCCGCCCAACCGAGAAAACCCGCTGAAATATAAACATATAAATATACAAATAACAAATAACATATAACATATAAAACAGTATCATGAAAACAATAGGAGAAAGTGTGAAAGTACAGAAGGCTCAGTTAGAACATAAGGGCACAGTTCACAAACAAAACAGGCCACTTAACTTCTATAAATCCAGCGTCAGCACGGTGCAGAACAGGATGTAATCAGCATTCTGAGGATAATGATCCAACGTTGATTAACTTCTGCTCCCATAAACAGCCATGACGAAGGAAATGAGCTTCTAATACTGCAACAGTTGTTACGGCACTTGACCTTCTGAATCTTCTAAATTGATTTAACCGGCACTTGACCTTCTGAACCCGCAACAGTACCCCTGAGACCGGAACAGTTGTTACGGCACTTGTCCTTCTTTTCACCAGATCAGGAAATCCATTCGCTCGGTACTTGTCCTTCTAATTTTACATAAACTTCAATATTGCCGAGCAGCGCCGGGTAGTTTCAAAATCAGCAACTGTCAGAAAATCCGGATACTTTCAATAAAATTTCTTGTAAGGTGGTAGTTGATGCTGTAGTTGTATCTAGTATGATGATGATGTCTGGGTTTGCTGACCCCCTTGATAGCTGGAATCAGAGTGAACCAACCTATGGCCACCAAAAATGATATGGTGCGCCAAAATATCAGATGATAGAACCAGCTCTGGCCACCAAAAATGATAAGGGTGGATTTGTGCTGAAGTGGTAACTTGCCACCCTTATCGACACCTGGTGTTAAAGTGTAAGATGTAGGTGTCTTCTCTGATTTAGGATGTTGCTGTGTATGTGGTAGTGGAACAGTTCAATGGGTTATCACACAGGCAACATGACGTGTAGAGTCATAGAAAGGGTAACTTCGTTGTATAAGTTTCTTTCATTTATTGCACGCCACAAAACAGTCATGATACTTATGACATCAACATGGTTAACGAGTTCAGCAAGATGATATGGCACATTGAAAACAATTTCTGTAGTCAGCAATGATAGCTGTTGTATATATGCGTCATAAGACATCACAGTTCAATAGATTCAGAAATTCATCAATCATCGAGTGCTAGTTCGTGAAGCTGTATAAATAATAATAATTTCTATAACTTCTGCAACAGTGTCAGCTACAGATCTTCAATGTTCATAAACAATAATAAATGCTCCCATTCTGATGCTAGCAGATCAGTTGTATACAATAAGTCCGTTCACTGTCTGCACGTGAATAGCATACATGGGCTACAGGTCAGCTCGACCTTTATAATGTTCCTAAGTCTAACCATCTGACTTGGACGTGATCTCTGATATAACGAATCCTGGAACACAGACAACAGTCTTGTTGGTCTAGAGCGACCCATATATATTTAACTAGTTCAGGTATACAGATACCGGTGACTTAATCCTAGTCAAAGTACCTCTCCATTTTGCATCACACAGGCGAGCAAATAGGCGACAAAATGACGAACCTCTAGACGATAGCATAAAGTTCGATACAAGAGGAATTACCTTATTTCGGAAAATCAACCATGAACATATGCCTCCAGGCAGGCTGCATAATACTGGGAAATAGTCTAGTTAGCTAACTAACTCACTAAGACACTGTATTTCCCTCAGAGAATCACAAGACGCAGTTGCGTCTGCTCGCTTCTTAAACCATTTCTAAACTGCCCCAACTGGGCGGAACACACAGAACGAACTCCCGGTTTGACATGCGCAGAACGACAATCTCTGAGTTGCCGTTCACAATAAGACGATTCGAAGAACATTCGAGATAAAAGTCTTACACAGTCGCGCCTTTTATGGTCATGAAAAGAAGCGTTAAGAAAGGTTTCAGACATCTACCATAGTTGACTGATACTACCAAATAAGGAGATGTGGTCACGCTTCGTTCAAGAAATTATAGACCGAACGTGTCTCTATACAAGAGAAGGCAACTCCTAACAAATTGTAGTCTCGATAACTCGGATTATGTCCCTTTGACCATAGAAAAAATAATACACACTTCAGTCAAAAAAATGACACCTTTGAAGACCCACATTAGAAATTCTAGGTTTAGGCCACTGTTGGACCACTACTGCAGAGCAAAGGGAGGCAACCCGTGACACTTACACACCAAAATTTACATACCCCCTGTGGGGTTTTTCAGTCTTATCAAATTTCTCTAAGATAAACTTAGCATGCGCACTCTTAACAATAAATTTTTAAGTTATTAAAACGAAGAATTTAATATGGTTGAGCGCAGCTCATTAACTCTTAACAGACGATGGGCCAGTATTCGGGGCCAGTTTTCCCAACATCTCATGAAGGAGGCAAAATTTTCGGGGCCGGTATATTTAGTTTTTATTTCATTTCGTCCTAATTTTATATTTGATTAATTATCATTCAGTTTCTTTTACAACTACATTTAACATTTAATAATAGCCCCTTCAGTCATAACTGACTATGGGAATGCGCCCCTGAGGTTACAGCCCTCAGATGCTTATTTTCCTGGTGTTTCTTTCGACGTTTTCTCATCTCTTCTGCTTGTTATCAGAGCTTCTTTTCGCCCAATCTGGGATGGCGCCGAAAATAGCATCGCCGCTTGGTGCGATCGGCAGTTTCATCCTCCTAGGTTGCTGGATTTGTGTCCACGGCCCCCATGTCTCTTCTTCTTCTTCTTCCGTCCTTAGCCAAAGACCGACCAAGCAGTCAGAGGCCATCACGCCTTGTGGCATCTTAAGGGCAACAGCAGATTGATTTTCTCTGTTGCAGTTTCCCATCACACCTAGCGGCGTCTTTAGGGCAACAACAAATAGATCCATCTGCCGTTGTTTCAGTAATCGGTGTGACAAGCCAACGGGTGATCAGCCCATTGGGCGGCCCCCATGTCGTTCTTGCACATATCTGTGAATCTCAGCTGCGGTCGCCTAACTATTCTTTTGCCATCTGTCAGTTGTCTGTAGAAGATATTTTTGGGGATGCGACCATCTTCCATGCGGCGGTCATGACCAAACCAGCGTAATCTGCGCACACAAAACTTGGAAACAAGCGACCATTAAACTTTAACACTATACGACAATTAAAAGCGACAGAAAATTCTTTATGTCAAACATGAGAACACCACCACGTCCTTGAAGAGTTAAATGAAGTAAACCTTGGCATGCTAAAGTGTACCCATGCCTGATCTAGAACACATTTTAAATATTAATATTACAAATCGTGGCTAGTCTGGCAATAACAGGTAAGGTAAATGTAGTCCAATAGCAGATACTTCCGCAAGGCAGTGGAGTGTTGGAGACTTCACTATACTAGGTCCAGCAGCGATAGTGTCCCCATGAGGTTTGCCCAAGCATTATTCATGCTATGGTTA
Source organism: Oreohelix idahoensis (assembly GCA_024509875.1). Classification (NCBI taxonomy): domain Eukaryota; kingdom Metazoa; phylum Mollusca; class Gastropoda; order Stylommatophora; family Oreohelicidae; genus Oreohelix; species Oreohelix idahoensis. The sequence continues at coordinate 1,947 of JAMPIV010005285.1, read as the reverse complement.
AGGTGAGATAAACAGTTAGGACAGCTCACAAGAGAAAATAATGAATGAAAATAATAATATTGCTGTAGTGAAATTGACAGAGATACAACGGTAAAATACCTCCAAAGATAACATGTAAGGATAAAAAACATAATGCGTAGGCTGCTGATGTACATGATCGCCCAGACCGCGGGTCATCACCCTCCATAAAAATTGACTCGCTAGACAGGAGGGGAACGGCGGATCAAAAAGGAAAAAAATATGACTGGAAAGATTGCGTGAGACTGGAAAGGCTAAGGAGACGCTATTGGGGGGGGAAACGGAGAAAAGTCACGTTTCCCAAGTTGACATAAAAAGTAAGCAACTCGACAGAAGGGACCATAGATATGTTACGCCACAGTCATTTATTGGACGCTTTTGCAATACCAAGCCCTTGATTTGAATTCAGCGGCTAAAACGCAGATGTTAGGAAGAATTACAAAAAAAATTAAAAAAGTTATTTTTTTTCTATATATTAATGTTAGGAATATAAAAATTAGCTGGCCGGATGGCCTATTATGAGAAGTGAACTAATATGTTCTTAATTTTACAGACGGATAGATAATATTGACGATTTTTAATGTTGACAAAAGACTGTGTTGTTTCATCACATCTATCGACAGACTGTATTGAATCTAAAAGTGTCCGCTAATTGCACCAAAAAACACTGACGACTTGGTGACGCACGTGTGTTCAAATTTTACTTAGTATGGAGGAGTGTGTTTTCTTGGGTGGTAGCCCTGTTGTATCTAATATATAACTTTTAACGAAAAAATTTTGTGTGGGGGAGGAGAAAGGTTGGGTTCCAAAAAATCCAAGTACATTTTGGTCAGAAACAACCCCAAGTAGAGACGCCCGAACTGACCTAACAGAATAACCATCTCATACTTTGACTGCAGCATGAACTGAAATGACTTAATATGGTAGGAAATTTGAAATTCCAAATAAACCTGGGGCAGTGATTGGCCACAGGGGACAACTTCATATCTCATTAGCGCTCAGACGCGAAAGTGGGGCCATTCTTCAATAGTTGTTCAGTGATAGACACAGATTTTAAAGTGTGGTGATTTCCATATGAAAGAAAGTGTAAGAAGTTTAGGGACGCCATACTATAGCCAGCTGCTCAGCTGAGTTTTGCTAGCAATTCTGTGTTATTTATTCATAATCTGGTAAGATTGAAATTATTTCTTTGTATATTTTGAATATTGTTTCATGTTCGAGTGATTTGATACTGCCATATCGAAATCTAGCCTTACAAACAAGTAGGGATTTGCTCTAGACCCCCCGCCCAAGTCAGGGTCTAGGGACCAACAATGTACATAAACTCCAGCAAGAGTTAGGCAAGACAGATCAAGTGTTGAGAATAATGAAACATACTACACTATCCTCTTTTAGGCAAGAAAACTAATAAATATTTTCAGAATCTATAGTCTGGGAGGATCTATCTGATGTAAAACCACCATGGTAAATGTGCTGTTTGGTCAGAGAGATCTGACCTGTCTGTATGATGTGGTTGTTGTGTCAGTGTTGTGTCCAGACGTGGGTAGAGAATAGATTTTGACACATGGCCCATACTTTGATTGCAGAGCTGTGAGTTTCTGTTGTCAACCAAGCAGTGTCTATTCAGTTGGTGACTTTACTCGAGTGTATCTGTGCAGTACTTGTGACAGAGACCACCATTCTAAATTGCCCTGCCCCATGCACGGACGAGGTGGGCACCACCAGATTTTCAGCATCCAGCAGCTTACGACTACAAGATGAGTGAGCCTCTGGTCTGCTGGATGCAGTCACCACACCGTTTTGTTTCTAATACCACCGCCATAATAATTCCCACCTTTTGCTGGACACTGTGGAGTACTAATATAGGACAGGGTGTGAATGAGGCCACCACCAACAGCTCAAACATTAACTATACTCCCAAGTAGATGA
>JAMPIV010005284.1:122500-136843 GCA_024509875.1 Oreohelix idahoensis | reverse complement strand
GGGGGGGTGGTGGGTTGGGGGGGGGGGTGGTGGGTGGGGGGGGGGGTGTGGGGGGTGGTTGTGGGGGGGGGGGGTGGGGGGTGGGTGTGGTGGTGGGTGGGGTGTTTGTTATGGGGAGTGGTGTGGGGGGGTGTGGGGGGTGGGGGGGTGTGGGGGGGGTGTGGGGGGGTATGGGGGGGGGGGGTTGGGTTATTAGGGGGGTAAGTGATTTTGGGGGGGAATGGGGTTGTATAATGAATATGGGGGGGGGGGGGTGGTGGGTATATAGGTTGGGGTTTATATGTGGTTGGGGTGTTGGTATTTGGGGTGGGGGCTTGGTTTTGGGGTGTATTATTTTTGGGATGGTTGGGGGTTTGAGGGGTGGTTGGAGTGGGGGTTGTAAGTGGGTGTGGTTGTTGGGGTATTGTCGGTGGGTGTTATTTGTGACTAGGAGGTTGAAAGTTTGGTGTGGGTGGAGGGTGAATGGGTGGTTATGTTATGGGTGGGGGGTTGGTGGTTGTTGAGGTGGTGGGGGGGTATTTGGTTTGGGGGGGGATTTGAGATTTTCAACCAAAGGCATGTTAATATTAATCTAGATAATGGGTTACAAAATTCTGAGGAAAACAACACTTAATATAAGGAGGATACCGGGGGGTGGTAGGTATCTAGGGTTTTGAAACCTTGTAATGGGGAACATAGCGAACTCTAGGACGGGAGTGGCATTTGACCAGCATCTAAATTGGAACTACATGTTCATGCACTGACCATCAAGCAAACGGCACAGAAAGGTTTACCAGTTAGCTAAAATTAAACATTTCCTAGATGAAGATGCACGAAAATTGTTCTATATATCTCACATCCAACCAAACCTTGCCTATTGCTCCACAATCTGGGATGGTTGTTTCTATGTCCAACACAAAAAGACTCCATTCACTACAAAAGCGTGCAGTGCGTTTGTTGTTAGTTTCTGACAACTGCCAAAACAGAGTGTGTAAATCTATATAAAGATCTCTTAAATACTGCCTCTAAGAAAGACTTTCCTGTTCAACAAAGCTAAATTTGTTCACAAAATCCTGTCACAGAATGCTCCAACATATCTGTGGCCAATGTTCAAATACAATGAAAAGAGACAGCTGTTCCTCAACGCCTTTAACAAAATACAAGTGCCCAAGCCTAGGCTTGACTTATTCAAGAAACTGCAAGAGCTTAGCTTACTCTGCTGCTCATCTTTGGAACTATCTTCCCCATTATCTAAAACCATAACAACAACTCAGTCCCTTATTCATACAATCGTAAACTTAGATTCGAATACTTTATGCGTTTCTGATTATCTGCCCCCCTAATGTGATTATTTTTTTTAACCGAACAAATGATATAATATCGAGTGTAGGTTTAATGGTGATGTTAGTGCTTTTCAACATAATTTTGTTTCATGGTAATACTTAGTTTGTACTTTTCAATAAATTTTTTTTCATGTTTATAATTAGATACTGTGAATGTGAGTATGCTATTATTTTACCTTTACAACGTTGATTTCCTTGAATTGATGGGTAAAATATATGTGAGAATAAATGAAATCAGTATAAAAGACGAGAGAAAGGAAGGGCAGAATGTCAGACGGGCCTGTGAGCCCAATTCTCAACCCTTTGAAAATAAAGTTCGTTCGTTCGTGTCTCTCTCTTAGACGAACCTATGTTCCTAATCTCAACACTTTGAAAACAAAGTTCGTTCGCTCTCTTTCGCTGTCTCTCTCTCTCTCTCTCTCTCACTCTCTCTCTCTCTTTTGGCTCTCTCTCTCTCTAGACGGGCTCTTAAGAAAAGATTCTCTCAACACTTTGAAAATAAAGTTCGTTCGCTTTCTTTTAGTCCCTATTCATACAATCGTAGACTTTTCGAATACTTTATTAGTTTTTGATTACATGCCCCCTATACTCAGATTATCTTTTCTTATAATATCAATTGTAGGTTCTAATGACCATGTTTGTACTTTTCTACATATTTTATGGCATGTTTATAAGTCGTTAATGTTAACTATTAGTGTGCTATTTTAGTTTACTTTGCAACGTTGAATTCCTTGACATTGATATGTAAAATGCATATGGGAATAAATGAATTCAGTATGAAAGGTGAGAGAAAGGAAGGGCAGAATGTCAGACGGGCCTGCGTGCCCAATTCTCAACCCTTTGAAAATAAAGTTCGTTCGTTCGTTCGTTCGTTCGTTCTCTCTCTCTCTCTCTCTCTCTCTCTCTCTCTCTCTCTCTCTCTCTCTCTCTCTCTCTCTTCTTCTTAGACAGGGCCTGTGTGTTTAATCTCAACACTTTGAAAGCAAAGTTCGTTCGTTCGCTTTCTCTCTCTCTCTCTCTCTCTCACTCCATCTCCCCTCACAAATAACTCTCTCTCTAAAAATCTAATTCTTCTCTTTCTCATCTCTCTCTCATCTCTCTCATCTCTCCTCTCACTCTCATCTCTCATATCACTCTCTCTCTCTCTCTCTCTCTCTCTCTCTCTCTCTTAGACGGGCCTAAGTTCCTATCTCTCAACACTTTGAAAATAAAGTTTGCCGCCCACTCTCTCTCTCTCTCTCTCTCTCTCTCTCTCTCTCTCTCTCTTTCGTTCTCTATCTCTCTGATGGGCCTATGTTCCTAATTCTCAACCCTTAATAATAAAGTTCGTTCGCTCTCTCTCTTTCTCTCTCTCTCTATCTCTCTCTATCTCTCTCTCTCTCTCTCTCTCTCTCTCTTTTCTTAATCTTTCTGATGGGCCTATGTTCCTAATTCTCAATCCTTAAAAATAAAGTTCGTTCGTTTTCTCTCTCTCTCTCTCTCTCTCTCTCTCTCTCTCTGCTCCTCTTTCTCCTTCTCATATCATTATAATCATTTCCATATGGAGCGAAAACTACAGCTGATACTGCACTAAAACAATCCTGACCTCTACCTCTAATGTTATATATAAAAAGGCAGTTAATGGCAAAATAAAACGTCCAACCAAACTAAAATTATTGTTAATCTTTCTCCTTATTTCTGATCCCTATGGAGCATGGAGACACCACTAACGTTGAAAGCTTGAACAAATTATTGACATGGTCTTGTAGCGGTGGTTGTGTCATTATCACTCTTAAGCTCAGCCAGGAGAATAGACCTTCAACAAACTTATGTCATTATCACTCTTAAGCTCAGCCAGGAGAATAGTCCTTCAACAAACTTATGTCATTATCACTCTTAAGCTCAGCCAGGAGAATAGTCCTTCAACAAACTTATGTCATTATCACTCTTAAGCTCAGCCAGGAGAATAGTCCTTCAACAAACTTATGTCAAGTCTTTTTGTCCTGTGCCATCAGCTCCAGGTCTTTCTGTGTCTTCTTCATGTCATTCATGTCTGTATCCAGTTCTTTTCTCCACGTTTTCCTTGGTCTCCATCTACCTGTTTTACCCTGAAGATTCCAGAACAAGAATTGCCTTGTAATGTTATCAACACGTTTCGTCAATGTGCGTCCTATAACATCTCTTGTTCTACTGGCACTTGTCTGGTTCTTGTCATCTCTTATTCTACTGGTACTTGTCTGGTTCTTGTCATCTCTTGTTCTACTGGCACTTGTCTGGTTCTTGTCATCTCTTGTTCTACTGGCACTTGTCTGGTTCTTATCATCTCTTGTTCTACTGGCACTTGTGTGGTTCTTGTCATCTCTTGTTCTACTGGCACTTGTCTGGTTCTTGACATCTCTTGTTCTACTGGCACATTGTCTGGTTCTTCTCATCTCTTGTTCTACTGTCAATTGTCTGGTTCTTGTCATCTGTTGTTTTACTGGCACTTATCTGCTTCTCGTCATCTCTTGTTCTACTGGCACTTGTCTGGTTCTCGTTTTCTCTTGTTCTACTGGCACTTGTCTGGTTCTTGTCATCTCTTGTTCTACTGGCACTTGTCTGGTTCTCGTTATCTCTTATTCTACTAGCACTTGTCTGGTTCTTGTCATCTCTTGTTCTACTGGCACTTGTCTGGTTCTTGTCATCAGTTCCACATCAGTGATCATGTCTGAATGAGCAGTAATCCTGTTCCTTATCTGTTTCATAACACATGGCAACGAATATAATATGGTTGCCATAGAAACTGGAACACTTGATTACAGGAACTATTTTATTTTAATTTACAATTCTGTCACTCTCCAGATATGTCTTGCTTCATTAATTACAATTCTTTCTTTTTTCAGACTTGGACATAGTAACAAGTTAGTTGTAAGACAATTCTAATATATTTGTTTGATTATTCTGACAGAGAATGGCTGCTGAAACTGTTAGAAAGCCACCCAGCAAGAAGGTTGACAGTTGCAGGTTTCCTTAACAGAGTAAGGCGGGAGAGCGCTTTTCGTTCTGTTATAGATAATAACTAAATTTGTAGGCGTGAGATTTGTTAAGTTGTTAGAGCGCTCTCGTCCCGCAGTGAAGTTACCGGGTTCCTGATTCAAAACCTAGTAGTGTCCGATCTATCCAGCTGTACTTATTTATAGTTAGTTTTTCTTACAAGCAGGTTTTAAATAATGTGTTTTTAAATGTGTTAATTTTATGCCTTTTTTCCGTACTGACATTTTTATGTTATTTTTAATGCTTTGCTTGTTCGTAGGTCCAATTTTTTTTTGCAAATGTGTCTTTCGTTTAAATTTATTTATCAGTTTATTTTATTATTTCACTAACATGGATTTGTGCTTTCAAAGTACTTTATCTGTGTATATATTTCTACTAAATTGTTTGTCTTGGTTTTTTTTTAATCAATAAATAATGAAGACTTTCATATCACGTGACGTGTTCTGTGTGTTGTTGTCATCTTAGTCGTTATCGTCTCATAATTCTTTCATTACCGCTCAGTTACCCATAATTCTTGTTCCTCACTTTCATTACCGCTCAGTTACCTATAATTCTTGTTCCTCACTTTCATTACCGCTCAGTTACCCATAATTCTTGTTCCTCACTTTCATTACCGCTCAGTTACCCATAATTCTTGTTCCTCACTTTCATTACCGCTCAGTTACCCATAATTCTTGTTCCTCACTTTCATTACCGCTCAGTTACCCATAATTCTTGTTCCTCACTTTCATTACCGCTCAGTTACCCATAATTCTTGTTCCTCACTTTCATTACCGCTCAGTTACCCATAATTCTTGTTCCTCACTTTCATTACCGCTCAGTTACCCATAATTCTTGTTCCTCACTTTCATTACCGCTCAGTTACCCATAATTCTTGTTCCTCACTTTCATTACCGCTCAGTTACCCATAATTCTTGTTCCTCACTTTCATTACCGCTCAGTTACCCATAATTCTTGTTCCTCACTTTCATTACCGCTCAGTTACCCATAATTCTTGTTCCTCACTTTCATTACCGCTCAGTTACCCATAATTCTTGTTCCTCACTTTCATTACCGCTCAGTTACCCATAATTCTTGTTCCTCACTTTCATTACCGCTCAGTTACCCATAATTCTTGTTCCTCACTTTCATTACCGCTCAGTTACCCATAATTCTTGTTCCTCACTTTCATTACCGATCAGTTACCCATAATTCTTGTTCCTCACTTTCATTACCGCTCAGTTACCCATAATTCTTGTTCCTCACTTTCATTACCGCTCAGTTACCCATAATTCTTGTTCCTCACTTTCATTACCGATCAGTTACCCATAATTCTTGTTCCTCACTTTCATTACCGCTCAGTTACCCATAATTCTTGTTCCTTGTTTCCCGCTCAGTCCCACTTGTTCATCACTTTCATTACCGCTCAGTTACCCATAATTCTTGTTCCTCACTTTCATTACCGCTCAGTTACCCATAATTCTTGTTCCTCACTTTCATTACCGCTCAGTTACCCATAATTCTTGTTCCTCACTTTCATTACCGCTCAGTTACCCATAATTCTTGTTCCTCACTTTCATTACCGCTCAGTTACACATAATTCTCGTTCCTCACTTTCATTACCGCTCAGTTACCCATAATTCTCGTTCCTCACTTTCATTACCGCTCAGTTACACATAATTCTTGTTCCTCACTTTCATTACCGCTCAGTTACCCATAATTCTTGTTCCTCACTTTCATTACCGATCAGTTACCCATAATTCTTGTTCCTCACTTTCATTACCGCTCAGTTACCCATAATTCTTGTTCCTCACTTTCATTACCGCTCAGTTACCCATAATTCTTGTTCCTCACTTTCATTACCGCTCAGTTACCCATAATTCTTGTTCCTCACTTTCATTACCGCTCAGTTACCCATAATTCTTGTTCCTCACTTTCATTACCGCTCAGTTACCCATAATTCTTGTTCCTCACTTTCATTACCGCTCAGTTACCCATAATTCTTGTTCCTCACTTTCATTACCGCTCAGTTACCCATAATTCTTGTTCCTCACTTTCATTACCGCTCAGTTACCCATAATTCTTGTTCCTCACTTTCATTACCGCTCAGTTACCCATAATTCTTGTTCCTCACTTTCATTACCGCTCAGTTACCCATAATTCTTGTTTCTCATTTTTATGTATCTTTCAATTTTTTTGTTTCTAGTGTTCTTGTCTTTCATCATAATTTAATCACTAAATATTTCTCACAAAAGTTTCCGGAAGTAAATTTCTCTCATTTATGCCTTAGTCGATCTCAATTTTTGTTTTTGTATATGTGTTGTCTTTCTCACTCCTTGAACTAATGAATGTGGTTTATTTTGTTGGTTTATGTTAGTAATTCTGAAAGGCTATCTAAATATTTTGCTTCTTTTTTCTTCTTTTTCCCTCTTAACGCAGGTATATCTGACAGGGAATTTTTAAGGAAAATTATCTTGGTTCTAGCGTTATCTTTGTTGTCCTTGACGGTTATTGCACATCTTGTTCGTACCTCTGTCCTATCTTTGAATGTTTTGAAATTTTTCCAGATATGAATTTTCATTTCATTCTTGACTTCTCTTTATATATCTCTGTCTCCGTTTTTTTTTTAGCTCTTCATGTCCATCCTCAGCCGTGTGTTACCGGGGCCCGAAAGAGGAGCAAAGAATAGTAACGCTGTTCCCTTCCATGCATGTCGTAGAAAGCGACTAAGGAGGGTTGGGCATGAAGCTGGTTACCCCATCCTGTAAAAAATTTAAATTACAAAAAACTTCAACAAATAGGGACAAGTCAAATAAGGAAAATAAAACACAGCCATCCAAGACAGGGGAAGGTCCTCTCGCAGGGAGGCGTATGATGCAACACAGAGAAAGCCGAAAAGAGTCTGTGTTGCTGACTAACCTTCTTTCTTCTAGGAGAACTTCCAGATTTGGCACCTGGAATGTTCGGACATTAAACGAACAAGGGAAAGTGGCACAAGTAGCAGCAAAAATGAGGGAATATAAAATCGAGGTTCTGGGAATGTGTGAAACAAAGTGGAAGGGGGTAGACAGGAAGAAACTCATCACAGGTGAATTGGTGCTGTCCTCAGGACATGAAGACGAAAGTTCACACCACAGTGAAGGGGTAGCTCTTATGTTATCTAAAGAAGCACAGAAAGCACTCATTGAATGGGAAGCTGTTGGATCCAGAATAATAGCAGCTTCTTTTAAAACAGCTAAAAAGAAAATAAATGTAAATGTCATCCAATGTTATGCACAAACTAATGACAAAGAAGAGTCGGTGAAAGAAGCATTTTATACTAGACTACAGGAAATTATGGAAAAAGTAAAAAGAAGAGACATCACAATTTTGATGGGTGACATGAATGCAAAGATAGGTACAGTCAACACCGGCTTTGAAGAAGTCATGGGAAAACAGGAGCTAGGTATAATGAATGAAAATGGGGAACTATTCTCAAACTTCTGTGCTTCAAATCAACTGGCTATAGGAGGAAGCATGTTTCCACATAAGAGAATACACAAGGCAACATGGATATCACCAGACCATAGAACAGAAAATCAGATTGATCATATATGCATAAACAAGAAGTTTAGGTCATCATTGCAGGATGTAAAGGTATATAAAGGAGCAGATGTGGCATCAGATCACCACCTTCTGATAGCCAAAGTAAAAATGAAACTCAAGAGATATGCAACAATGCAAAATTATAGACAACAATTTAATGTAGGACATCTAAGAAATCAAGAAACAAGAGACAAATTTGCAGTCACAATATCCAACAAATTCCAAGTGCTCCAACAGCTGGAAGATGCAGAGAATACAGAAGACTATTGGCAGCAAATCAAAACGGTATGGAATGAGACATGTGAAGAAATACTGGGGAAAAGGGAACGACAACAAAAAGCATGGATAACAACAGAAACCATCAATAAGATAAAAGACAGGAAAAACAGGAAAGCAGATTCAAACACAAGCAAAACCAGAAGTTCCAAAGCCAAGGCTCAAGAAGTGTACAGAGAAGCAAACAAAGAAGTAAAAAGAAGTATCAAAAGAGACAAGATGAAGTATATTGAGGAGTTGGCAAGAGAGGCAGAAGATGCTGCAGCCAAAGGACATATGAGAGAATTGTATAGCAACACAAAGAAGCTAACAGGGAAATACAAACAAACAAGTTTCCTCATAAAAGACTAGAATGGGAAACTGCTCAAAAATATACAAGAGCAAATGAAGAGGTGGACAGAATATTTTAGTGACCTTCTCAATAGACCAGCTCCACAAAACCCCCCCCAGACATCCAGCCAGCAGAAGAAGAGCAACAAATTAACGGTGAAAGACCAACGAAGGAAGAAATAAAGAAAGCCATAAAGCTTCTAAGAGATGGAAAAGCGGCTGGACCTGATGGCATTCCATCAGAGGCCATAAAAGCAGATATCGATACGGCTACAGAGATGTTATATAAATTACTTGGTAAAGTCTGGGAAAAGGAAGAGATACCAGCAGAATGGAAGGAAGGATATCTGATTAAGTTGCCCAAGAAGGGAAATTTACAAGAATGCACAATTTATAGAGGAATAATGTTACTATCAGTGCCAGGAAAAGTATTAAACAGGATTATCCTTGAGAGATTAAAAGAGTCCATAGATAAGAAACTGAGAGATGAACAAGCAGGTTTTCGACAAAACAGATCCTGTACAGACCAGATAGCCACTTTGAGAATAATAGATGAGCAAAGTCTGGAATGTAATTCACCACTATACATCGGATTTGTGGACTACGATAAGGCATTTGACTGTGTAGACAGAGAATCACTTTGGAAATTGATGAGGCATTATGGAGTTCCCCTGAAGATCATTAATTTAATAAAGAAAACATATGAAAACATGACATGCAGAGTTCTTCACGAAGGACAGCTTACAGAACCGTTTGGAATAAGAACAGGGGTGCGACAGGGATGCATCGTGTCTCCATTTCTTTTCTTACTAGCAATAGACTGGGTTATGAGATCATCGTCAACACACAACAGAAATGGAATCCAGTGGACTGGCTAAGCAGATGGATGATCTGGATTTTGCTGATAACTTAGCTCTTCTGTCCCATAACCGTAATCAGATGCAGGACAAATTGAAAACACTCGATGAGAGGTGTCGTAAATTTATTTTGAGAGAAAGAGTCTTAGAAATAGTGGTCCGGTTTAGAGTGGAGAATGATGATGAAAGCTCAGTGATAGAAAGGTTACAGAGTAACTAGTTGCTTCACAGTGTGCTGTGGAGAGAAAAGACAGACTTATTTACGACAAATCGTTTCTCTCAATCTTCTCTTCATCCCTCCTGGTCAAACAATTATTTGCCAGTTTCCAGACACACACCTGCGCTCACACCGATTTGGTGCTTCAAACACACAGACGCACGTGGATACAACTATATTAAACTAATAGGGGAAATGTTGGGCTTTGGGTATTTCCAACACAGTGCTAACTAGGTTTATGATGTTTATTAACCTAAAAAAAAATCACAAACAAATATCACGTGTTACATAAAATTATCATAAGTACAGAACATGCAGATAACAAGGTGGGGAGGGGGTGAAGAAGATTAGGATCGACTACGCCCTTCCCGCTTATTAGACAAAGATGAACCCAGTCCAAAGAGAGATAGTTATCAGGAACATAGGTAATGTAACCTAACAGTGAAGTTAATTACTCTGAAAGAGGGGTTACGATACTAGGTATGGGTGGTAGAAAAAATCCTGTTATCCCAAATTGTTCTTCCCTTTACTGAGCAATTGAAGGAGAGGGGTTAAACAGAGTTAACAAAATATCCCACTTAAAGGAACAATGTGGGGTATACAGAAAATGTATTGCCCGGTAGGCAAGTTAACAAATGGTTTGCAAAAAACAATTAGATTTCCTGTCATTCATGCACGCGCGTGAGGATCCACACTCATATACACACACACACACACTTACCGATTACAGCATCAGACAATCCATAGAATTATATAAACAACAATTACTCTTGACACGTGAAAATGTCTAGTACTTCGATGTCCCGCCCCAGATGTAGCGAGGTTTGCTGATAGCGAATATTCCCACTAATCGCCGGACTGGAAGACTCATCTTATGTTTTATTATATAAAAAGGAGTCTATGGGATGGCACTGACACAATTCAATACAGGGGTGAAAATGAGGTCTCTTTAATGTCGCTGCTGGAGGTAAAATTCCTTCAAGGCGTGATGATAGCAATTGACCGGTATGGTTTAAATCCAGTGAGGAAAAACAGGCCAAGTCACAGTTCATGTAAATAGGTACTCTCTCACAACAGTGCAGTTAATAAAATATCGCTACTGGCACTGTTCATCTTCCAGATTATCTTACCGATTGTAAGTTAATTTGATGATTGATTTAACTGTTCTTGGGTAGGCTTTCTTTCATGTAATTATGATAGCTAGGTCGCATCGGACCGCCACAAGAATACAATTTAAAAAAAGTTTCATCAATATCTCTGGAAGTTTTAAGATGTATGATTTCTTTATTGCTTTCTTAATGCTGGGATCGCAAAGGTTACGATCACTCTGTATGAAAGAAAAAGACATGTAATATACCGAAAAATCAAATAACATTCTAAATCGCGATGCATTTCCCGTTAAGACTATCTATATATATATATATATATAACCTCGCATATTTAATTCGGTATTTGGTAAAACACTGGCGAGTTCTAATGGTTAAAACACACATCTATATATATAGGACTTAACTAAATTTATCAATTATAAATTCCTTCGCGACTTTAAAAGTTACTTTAACATTTAAGCCTCTATTATTTTTGGAAATAATATAACAGGTATAACATTACATTTACAACTGGGAACTATTGAGATGGTTTAATTTAATAAATTTAAATTAACACAATATCCAGTGAAATAGAATGAATGAACTAGTCCACTGATCACTAGACACAGTTATATTTTACCGTTTTGCACAGAATAGAATTCACTGCAAATATATATGAAAATCCAGGGGAAAATCTATAACAAGATTTCAATATCACTAGTGCTTCTGTCAAGTTCTGGCCAACGAGTGATAACATGCATTTTTTCATGGTCTGTATATCTACAACTGGAATGCAAGATATGGGGGGGATGAGAAATTTGACACCTTTTTTTTATCTCAGAAGACTTTTGGGGATCTGACCGCCAGACTAAAGAGAGAAGCCGCCCCTGGTCTCTCGTATCTTCGCTCGCTGCTTGCGCCGGCTTTCCCGTTCGCTCCCACTGCGATCGGTTTCGTGTTTAACACCGAGATGCGAAATATCGGCAGGAAACTTGCGTCGCTCGTTTCAGGGACCACTACTGCTTTTGATAGCATGCCACCAGTCCTTCCTGAGATCTCCCCCAGTGTCTTTGATCGTGGTCACTACTATCGTTTGATGCTGGCAACGCCCTCCACTGGCCAAGTTAATGAAAATACCTGCATATGATTGCTCAAGAGATATCCGTGGGCTTGATTTAATCTCTCCTTAAATCAATGCGATGACCGGAATGAACGGTAGATAAACTGTCCACATATTAATCAGCAAACGTGTTGACCATCTGCGTGGAAAGGTTGCATAGCTAATGAGTCCAGGTGAAAAAAATCCCGTTTGACGAAAAGTTACAATATATTCGGGGTCACTGATGCTATACGAAGGGGTCGTTACAAAGGGTCGTACTATATCATCCAACGCTTCAGGGTCAATCTGGGTCGGCTGAGTTCGTCTGTCACAAGAGGTCACAGCAATTGAGTCTGAAAATACACAGGGAAAAGACAAAAATAATGAGAATAAATGCAGGTAATGATAACAGGGTTGAACTTGAAGAAACACCAATACAAGATGTAGAATCATACACATAACTTGACAGTAATATAGACAAAGTTAAAGGGACAGACAGCGATATCAAAATAAGAATACAAAAGGCAACAGGAGCTTTCATTGCATTGGGAAATATATGGAGATCAAGAGAAATCGGATCCAACACGAAAATAAGAATCTTCAACTCAAATGTGAAGTCAGTCCTATTGTATGGCTCTGAGACATGGAGAACAACAAAGACAACAACCAAAAAAGCTACAGACTTTCATAAATGGGTGCTTGCGTAGAATAGAGGGATTATGACAAGGTTACCAACGTGGAACTGATGACAAGAACTAGACAAGTGCCAGTGGAACAAGAGATGAGAAGAAGACGATGGCGATGGATAGGACACACACTGAGGAAACCTGTTGATAGCATTACAAGGCAGTCCTTGTTCTGGAACCCCAGGGCAAGAGAGGCAGAGGTAGACCAAAAAGCACATGGAGAAGAGAGCTGGAAACAGAGGTGAAAATGATGAGGAGAACGTGGAAAGTACTTGAGATGATGGCACGTGACAGGAGGACTTGGCATGTGTTTGTTGAAGGCCTGTGCTCCTTTGGGAGTGGAGGGTTATGATGATGTCCATCCTGATGTATTTGTCTGTGTTTGGGAACATCTTTATGAATGTATTCCATGGAAACATGTTTCCTTCCTACGTCCATTTGTCTTCCTTTATTACCTCTTTGGGTATGCTGTCATTTAGTTCTGGAGCTCTTGTGTTTCTCAATGGTGGAAATGTGCTGCTTGTCGTTAAATTTAAAAATGTGATAATTAAAACAAATAATAATACAGATAATAATAATAGTTTCGGTATTAATAATAAAAATAACTAAAAGCGAGAAATAAATAATTACACATTTAGTACACTCAATAACAGTATTAAAAATATGTTATAATTAACAATTATTAAGAAACACTATCAACCAAGAGTAATAAATGACACGAAAATTGAATCCAAGAACCATTGGCAAGTAATACTAACAAAACAAAAGCGAAAAATAAAATAAAATATTAAGCGTGACAAATATCAACAATAAAATTAAATTTATGCAAATAATCAAACAAAAAACAGAAACACATCAAATTAAATGGTTTACATCGTACAAAATTTGTATTTATTGTAAATAACACAATGAATAGTTTACAAAACGAAGTTTGTAGCAACGTTAGCAGTGAAACCAACAACATCAACCAACAAAAAATGGAATTCAGTTGACTCCGACAAAACAACTTGACACTCCAGATTTTGCGTGTGACCTGGCACTTCTGTCTCATAACCGTAAGTAGATGTAAGGCGAGTTTTCGATTGACAGAGTGGTTAGAGCGATGGTCTTTCACAGCGAAGGTATTGGGTGCGAAATATGTTGAGATCACGCTCGAGTCTACACCACTGTAAATGGGTACCTGACTCTGTACGTGAGTTAGGGAAGGAAAAGACAGCGAGGAAGGAAACAGGCTACCCTACCTCTAGAAGCTGGACCTATTATAGTGAAGGCTCTAACACTTCATTCACCTCCGGCAGTATCTGCTATAGAACTACCTTGACCTTTACGTGCAAGACAAAATGAAAATGCTGAAATAAGAAGTCACAGCAGCCATGTCTGAACATTTGATGAATATATGTATATGAAAGATATAAGAGACCTCAGATTTTCATAAACGTGTGCTGGTATAAATAGAGCAATTGAAATGGTATGACAAGATCACCAAAATAGAGTTGATGACAAGAACCACACAAGTGCTGATGGAACAAATGGCGAAATGAAGACGCTGAAGTTTGATAGGACACACTGTGTGGTCACAGCAACATTACAAGGCAGCTCTTGATCTGAAGTCCCCGGGGTAAGAAAGGTAGATCCTGCTGTAAATGAGTGCCTGACTGATCTTTTAAGTAAGAGGAGACAAAGACAGCGAAGAAGGGTACTGGCCACCCAACCTCAGAAAGCTAGGACCTAGTATAGTAAATGTATTACTTTACTCCCCTATAGCAGTATCTCCAATGGTATCCGTTAACACCTCATTCATTCATTCATAACCCTCCACTCCACTGTTAACACCTATGAACGGGAAAATGACACCAAAAACTGGTGTAAATTGAAAATGGCCCCAAACATGA
>JAMPIV010005284.1:0-120000 GCA_024509875.1 Oreohelix idahoensis | reverse complement strand
TATGTGTTGATGTTTATGTGTTGATGTTTATGTGTTGATGTTCATGTGTTGATGTTCATGTGTTGATGTTTATGTGTTGATGTTTATGTGTTGATGTTCATGTGTTGATGTTCATGTGTTGATGTTCATGTGTTGATGTTTATGTGTTGATGTTCATGTGTTGATGTTCATGTGTTGATGTTCATGTGTTGATGTTTATGTGTTGATGTTTATGTGTTGATGTTTATGTGTTGATGTTCATGTGTTGATGTTCATGTGTTGATGTTCATGTGTTGATGTTTATGTGTTGATGTTCATGTGTTGATGTTTATGTGTTGATGTTTATGTGTTGATGTTTATGTGTTGATGTTTATGTGTTGATGTTTATGTGTTGATGTTTATGTGTTGATGTTTATGTGTTGATGTTTATGTGTTGATGTTTATGTGTTGATGTTCATGTGTTGATGTTCATGTGTTGATGTTCATGTGTTGATGTTTATGTGTTGATGTTCATGTGTTGATGTTTATGTGTTGATGTTTATGTGTTGATGTTTATGTGTTGATGTTCATGTGTTGATGTTTATGTGTTGATGTTTATGTGTTGATGTTTATGTGTTGATGTTCATGTGTTGATGTTTATGTTGATGTTCATGTGTTGATGTTCATGTGTTGATGTTTATGTGTTGATGTTTATGTTGATGTTCATGTGTTCATGTTCATGTGTTGATGTTCATGTGTTGATGTTCATGTGTCTACACACAATTTTAGTTCTCAGTTCCAAAAATTTCTTTAATTTTTCATTAATAATAATAGCCCCTTCATTTATAGTTGAGTATGGGAATGCACCCCTGAGGTGGAAGCCCTCATCTGCCTTATTTTCCTTATGTTCCTTTAAACGTTTTCTCCTCTCTTCTGCTTGCCATGAGAGCTTCTTTTCGCAGAATCTGAGGTGGCACAGTAGATAGCATCGCAATTTTGTGCGATCGGCAGCTTCATCCTCCCAGATTGCTGGATTTATATCCAGTACCTTCATGTTTCTCTTGCACACATCTTTGAACCTCAGCTGCTGTTGCCCAACTGTTCTTTTGCTATCTGCCAGTTGTCCATAGAAGGTATCTTTCGGGATGCGACCATCTTCCGTGAGGCGGACATGGCCAACCCAGCGTAATTGGCGCTTTGAAGGCCTAGCACGTGACAGCACCTCGACATTTGTCACTTTGTTTTTCCACGAAATACCAAAGATGTGGCGTAGACACCGGAGATGGAAGGTATTGAACCTTCTTTCTTGCTTAGCATAGGTTGTTCGTGTCTCGCTGCCATACAGAAGTGTGGAATACAAAGACTAAAAAAAAGTGCGCATGCGCGCAGCAGGTATTTCAAGTGAAACTTTCGCAGTTGAGTTGCAACCGGTAATTGTTACATGTCTCTAAACACACTGGTTAAGTAGGTGAAAAATAAAGAAATAGGTACATTCTTTTTGAGTCTTTGTAAGGTATGCTTAAAAACATGCAGAGATTATCTTACTTTTGTGATAGAAAGCATCCTCGTACCACATCATGGGGCCGAGAATAAATTGTTTGAAAAGGGTACAATCTTTTATGGACACCCTGCACAGTATGTTGACATACATATCGCCAGCTTTTTACGCGCAAGTCACTCATTGAAACATTAGGGGAAATAACTATGTTGTTCTGTTTATGCTCCATGTCCTAATGACCGCATTAACTCCCCTGTGGTTATTTTTTTTTTTTCATTTCCTTTCCATTTCAAACTTCATTAGATCTTTGTAGTCAAACTTTTCATGAGTTATGGTCGCTGGTCAGTGCACCACGAAAATAATGTTAAGGCATTCGTGCTCTTTTAATTGGTGTTCAATTTAGCTTTATCTGTGCAATGCGCACCTTTTCTGTATTTTCCCGAAATGTTGGCGAGATTTTTAAATTCTTTATCACCTACGTTTCATTAAGACAATTTGTTTACAAAGGATATCTTGCCATCTCAAATTTGAACACATTTTCTACCCCTTGAACACACATAAACATGACTGGACAGATACAAAATTGACTGGACAGACAGGAAATTGACTGGACAGACACAACATTGACTGGGCAGACACAAAATTGACTGGACATACATTAAATTGACTGGACAGAATTGACTGGACAGACATAAAATTGACTGGACAGACATTCAGATCAATACTTCCCACGGAGCATAGGCCTACAACAAACACATACCTGGGACCGACATACACCAATAACCTTTTATGTGTGTCTGATCGTAAGCCTTTCATTTAAACTCTAGTTGTTCTGTGTGTGAGCGTGTAGTATCTTTTTATGTTTTCCAAATTAGCATTCTTGTTTCACCCATTTTTAAATCCACGAGCCCCATACACGACCAACATTCTATTATCTCTCTTTGGGGGCATACAGCCACCACTGTAGCTGGACCCCTTACAGGAAGCCTGCACAGAGTAATCACGTGCTCTTGTAGTGGTGTTTTCTGTATCAATTTGTTTTACTTGGTATTGGCTGACAAGAGCGAGAAGCTCAGCAGCCCTAGTTAAACAACAACAACAACAAGATGACATCACCATCCTCATGCACAACTTCATATTTGTCACCATGTGATACATACCTGAGGGAGTAGTAGTCATATTTATTCTCTGTGTCATCAGAGACCCCCGGGACCACACTGGACAAGGTTTTGAATGGAACAGTTTTGTTCTATTATACTGGTAGAGTGGTTAGAGCGCTGGCGTCATGTGGCAAAGGCACTGCATTCGAAATATGATGGAGTCATGCTACAATCTACCAATCTGTAAATAGGTACCTGAGTCAAAGGCAGTGAGGAAGGAAACTGGTCACCTCATCTCACAAAGCTAGATCTATTATAGTGAAGTCTCTAACATTTCACTGTCCTACGGCAGTATCTGCTACGAGATTACCTTTTTTAAGTAATTAACTGTATCGGTTTTAGTTTATTGTTCAAGTTTCTAAAGTCCAGTTTATTTAACTTCGATAAAGTTTAAAACTGAAAGAAAGGAAGATTGTGGACAGAGAAGATTGTTGTTTGTTACAAAAAGTAAAAGAGATTTAAAACGGATGTAAAATAAAGCATAGAAACAAAATGACACACAGGCATTCAATACCCTTCAGTTCACAAGGGAGCATATGAGAATAAATTCCAACAGTCTCAGCTGCAACATATCTCCAGCGTTTTCTGTCTCTTGTCTTCATGGTTCATACTGATAGACTTTTGTCTGTCCGTCTCTTAGGGTTATCTTCCCATTTATAGCGCTGTTTTCTTCTTGCACTCTTGCCGTTAGCTCTGTCTTCATATGTGATTTTCAGCGAGGTTATGCCTTTTTATGTTGCCAAAATATTTTGGCTAACTTTCATTTAATATTTATGTTTTCAATTTTTAGCGTTTCTACATCTGTGCTTGTGTTCTTCTCTTTCCATGGGATGTGCGGTAATTATACATATCCATATCTCAAAGGCCTCAATTCTTTCTTCCAACTGCTTTGTTTATTATCCATGTTTCTATACCATGCAATAATGAAGATCATATATAGCACTTGACAACCATCAGTTTTAATTTGTGAGTTAATTGTTTTGATATTAGTATCTGCTTCCTGTTGAATGTAGCTTTGACCATTTGTGCTCTCTTCATGATTTCTATTTCACAGTTGCTATCTTCTGTTGTTATATGTCCAAGATTTAAGAAACTCTTGACTTGTTCCAGTAACCTCCGATTTATTCTGTTTCGCAACTTTGGGTTAACATTTGCTTTGCTAATTATCATAATTTTTGTTTTCTCAGTGTTAATGACCAGTCCTTTTTAATGACACAGCTATTTACTTGCTTCACTAGTTCTTGTAAGTCATGTTCACTTTCACCAAACAAAACTGTATCATCTGCACATCTAAGGTTGTTTATTGACCTTCCACCGATGTCCAGTCCTGGACTTTCCTTTATTTGTTTTAAAATGTTTTCTTCGTATACATCAAAAAAGCACATGGCCAGTTTGCAAAATCACCTGACATCTCTTTGTTTTATTACAACATGCACACTTAGAATGTCAAAGTAGCAAAAAAAGGTGACCTGTAATTTGAAACAACCAAGGATATGAAATGAAATTACGCGGAATAATAAGGTATTTAAAAAGTTTTTATTGAAATCTCAATCAAATCAATAGTTTTCATTGAAACACCGCAAGAGAAAATAACCATAATTATACACAAATTGATAAGCAGAAGAATTATAAATAATTAGTAATATCAGCAGTGTAAGCTGATAATACTTGTAATTCAACATTATTGAATGAAAAATGTTAGTATTGTTAGAGACATACGGAAACTTTTTTTTTTTAAATTTTAAATTAAGTTAAAACACACACTTACTTACTTAGTCGTTCCCCTTCTACCGTGAGGTGTAGAGGTTTGGAAGAGAGAGCGCCAGACCATTCTATCAGCTGTCTTCTTCCTGGCCTGGTTCCATTCTAGTCCTCGGTCCTTCAAAGATTGTCTAATGTTGTCCTCCCAGCGGACTCTGGGTCGTCCTGGAGGTCTGGATCCCTGGCTCTTTGTTTCCCATGCTTGTCGTGGTAGCCGATCTTCTCCCATTCTGCAGACATGGCCAAACCATCTTAGTTGGGACTGTTCTATTTGGGTCCGCAGCGGATGGGATTTTAGGCCTTGATCTGGCTTTTGTGGGTTATAGTCATTGCCCACGACTCGCATCCATATGTCAAGATTGGGACATAGGTGGAGCGGTATACAGCCATCTTCGTCCCAACAGTTTTCAATAAATAATGCACTGATGCAGCCACAAACCCTCTTGCGCCCACTTCAACAGCCATGACCCTTGCAGTGAACTCATCGTGTCTCAGACATTTATAACATGCCCCTATGAAAGTGGACTGCTTCTTTTTAACATAAAGAATGAGTTTAACTTGCGGGTTGGCATCTTTAGGTATAGCAGGGCAAAAACAAACTAGTTAGGCTGAACACAAAGTAAGTAAACATGGACTGCAGTATAATCTACCGCAGAAGTGTAATGTAATAGTAGTATGGGCGCTGGTTTTAATTAGGGGTAAAAAAAGATCCCGTTACACGCCCAGGCATTTCGGGAATATGGTGTTAGGCCCGTGTTTTCTTGACCGTCGGCACACTAGGGGTGATGTGCTCAGCATGACGCCGGCCGAGTAAATCTTCCCAGAGTTGCTCTGGTACCCAATTCATGAGGCTGAGTCGACCCCGGAGCCGTTTGCGGTCAAAAAGTTTTAAGTAGGCGCCATGAAATATCACGAGAGGCAGAAGTAGACCCCCCAAAAAATATGGAGAAGAGAACTAGAGCCAGAAATAAAAATGATGGAAAAGACATGGAAAGAACGAGCCGAAAGCACGTGACAGGAGAACGAGGCATGTGTTTGTTGAAGGTCTATGCTCCTTGGGGAGCTAGAGGGTACTGGTTGACTGCTATAACAACAGGAACATTTCTAACTACCTGTCGTCAGTGAAAATCAAATTGAAAACGAAGACAAGAAACACAGGGCTGTGATAAGGAATATCATTAACCATTATCCTTCATCTACAAGCGCCATAGGAACGAACGAACGAACTCATTTCATCAGGGTAAAGAAATAGGCATAATTGCCTTTTTACATTTCTGCCCTGCAATACAATTTTCAGCGTTTTACAAATTAAAATTAAAATATTAACAACTTCAGACAGGATTAATTAATATTATCATCACAATCAGAAACTGAGCATACACAAGTACATTTTCTCATAGTCATTCACGCACATAGAGAGAGGGAGGGAGAGAGAGAGAGAGAGAGAGAGAGAGAGAGAGAGAGAGGTCAAGCAATAAAGCTACTTAATATTAAAAATTCAATTTAAAATTGAAAATATTACAATGACAGTTAAATGCTCATGGAAACGTTGAAATAACTGAAACGAATTGTCGTTAAATGTGTGTACAAGATTTCATGACAAGTGAATACAGATATCTTTTGAATGAGATGTAATTATCAGTTTTGACAGACTTGGGTAGGGAATTCCATGCTAAAGCACCTGCATAACTAAAACAACTTCGGAAGAGGTCAGTTCGAGGTTTTGCTAGGTCCAAAAGTAGGTCGCCACGTATAAAATATGAGCAGTATTTATAGCGAAAGAACATTTGCAAGTATGAAGGTGTTCTGCCGTGTAAAATGTGATGCACAGACAGGGGATCTTGGAAGAAGAAGAATTTTTTAAGAGGAAGAACAAGAGATGAGAAGAAGACGCTGGACACAAATTGGGGAAACCTGCTGATAGCGTTACAAGGCAGTCCGTGCTCTGAAATCCCAGGGATTAGAGAGGTAGAGGAAGCCAAAATAACACATGGAGAAGAGAACTGGAGACAGGCATGAAGGAGATGATGAAGTCATTGAAAGACCTTGAGGTGATGGCACGGGACAGGAAGACTTGCGTAAGTTTGTTGAAGCTCTATACTCCTAGGGGAGATAAAGGTGATGATTATGACTATTATTCATCTCTTAAAGGAGCATCAGTTTTTTAACAAACGTGCACCAAGTCCTTGTGTCGCGCGCCATCACCTCAAAGTCTTTCCATATCTTAATCGTCATTTAAATTTCTGTCATCATTTCTCTTCTTCAGTTGTTTTTCTGTCTACGTCTGCTTCTCTTCACAGAAAGTGAAAACTAAAAACAGACAACAACAACAAAGATATCAAAGATATAGTAGCAGTATTAAAACCAATATATCTTGTAGTTCCCAAGAGGATCTAATGAGACAACGAAAGAGTAGATCTGATGCTTCCTCAAGCATGACCTGCTAATCGGCTAACACATGAGGTTGTCCATTTAGCTGACTACCTCATCATATCAAACAAATTGCCACATAAACCATCCTTGTAAGAATATGTGAATACTTGGTGCAGGCTTCTGGCAAGAGGACCGGGTGCAGTGGAGATCATAAAGGTTTGTTTTGGGTGTTTGTTTTAACGACTATCTTCCTTGCACACGGACAACTCCGATCTTCTCCTTAGATCACACAAGGAGGATCTCAGCACAGTGCTGGAACTCCGTAGTACCGGCGAGAATCCCAATGTGGATATATAGGAATCACACATTCTATAAATATTTGTGTGGATTTTGAAGAACAATGAATGAGCAAATGAATAACAGTGAGTGAGTGAGTGAGTGAGTGAGTGAGTGAGTGAGTGAGTGAGTGAGTGAGTGAGTGAGTGAGTGAGTGAGTGAGTGAGTGAGTGAGTGAGTGAACTGAAATATGATCTGTTCAGTCTGTAAAGTGAAAGTATAATGAAATCTAAAAGACCCATATCAGGAATATCAATTGGTAGACATAATATAAACAAGTTGCGGTATATTACAGGCAGTAGGAACATATATTCGATAACTGTTGGCTCTATGGTAGGAGCATGGTAGCAGCGTGACCTTCTCCAACCCAGTTGAGGTAGAAAGTGGATGGTGATGAGAGAAGCTTAAGACGTGGTTATCTGAGAGCGAACGTGAGTGAAGATATGAGTGAGTGAGTGAGTGAGTGAGTGAGTGAGTGAGTGAGTCAGTGAGTGAGTGAGTGAGTGAGTGAGTGAGTGAGTGAGTGAGTGAGTGAGTGAGTGAGTGAGTGAGTGAGTGAGTCAGTGAGTGAGTCAGTGAGTGAGTGAGTGAGTGAGTGAGTGAGTGAGTGAGTCAGTGAGTGAGTGAGTCAGTGAGTGAGTGAGTGAGTCAGTGAGTGAGTGAGTCAGTGAGTGAGTGAACTGAAATATGATCTGTTTAGTCTGTAAAGTGAAAGTATAATGAAATCTAAAAGACCCATATCAGGAATATCAATTGGTAGACATAATATAAACAAGTTGCGGTATATTACAGGCAGTAGGAACATATATTCCATAACTGTTGGCTCTATGGTAGGAGCATGGTAAACAAAGTGACCTTCTCCAGACCTCCAGGACGACCCAGTTCGCTGGGAGGACAACATTAGACAATCTTCTCCAACCCAGTTGAGGGAGAAAGTGGATGGTGATGAGAGAAGCTTGAAACGTGGTTATCTGAGAGCGAACGACGAAGAAGAAGAAGATATGACGATGATACAATCTTTATATCAAAAAGGTGAAAGAAAAAGTTACAGAGCAAAACGACACAAGTTTTTGTCATCTTGAAGAAAATGACTTCTCCAGAATACACTGTCTAAATGAATAGAAAGCTTTAAACCAGTCAATAGATTCAAATACTTAGGCACGTTTATAAATAACTTTGGATGACAGATGCGCCTCAAAGGCGAGAAGTAGAAAACTCCAGGTAAAAGAAGCGTTCCATAAAATAAAAAAAAAATTTTAATACAACAGCGAACAAGTAACCCGCCAAAAGTTACGCGGGAAAGGGGAGGATAATCATGTTGAGGTCTTTCTGCTGTATGGGTCCTGATGACGGCATTAATTCTCCTCTGGCCATTTTTTCCTTTCCATCTCATTTCACTTTCATTGGAATCGTTGTACTTAAACTTATCATGCCTTTAGGTCAGTGGTCTTTGCACCACGAAAAAATTAAAAGGTATTTGTGCTCTTTTAATGAGCGTTCAATTAGCTTTCATTGAGCAGTGTTCGCCTTTTCCATATTTTCTGGAAAAGCTGACGGGATTTATTTCACTGCTCGTTACCGGACACTTAGACAATTAATAATATGGAGATACTTTGTCAATAAAAATAAGAAAGAGAGTTCTTCAGTGTTACATAAGGCCAATTCAGTCGTACGGAAGTGAATCACGAACAATTAATAAACAAGCAAGAAAAAATCAATGAAGGCCACAGAGATGTGGTTTTACAAAAGAATATTAAGAATATCATGGACTGATAACAAGAGAGATGAGGATGTTCTGAAAGAAACCAATGCTCAAAGGAATCTCATTGATCACATTAGAAAGAAGTAATGCGCTTTCTTTGGACATGTTATGAGAAGAAGAAATCAGGAATATATATCGTGACGACATGCAAGATTAAAGGATAACAGAGATAGAGGGTGACAAGCAGAGAAGATACTCGTCAGTTTAGCATCAAGGCATGCAAAGAAGTGATAAATAGAGTTGATAAATAGGAAGTTGTGGACAGGCGTGATCACGTACGCCACCAAGCATGATACATGAAAAAGGAAGATTAAAGTCACTTAGTCCGCACAAATAAAAACAAGACCTGCAAAACTGATTGTTGGAAGAAAAGAAAGTTAAATAGTAGAAGCAAAATAGTAAAAGACAAAAAAATAAATAAATAGGCAGTCAACGTTAAGAATGACCAAAGTACCAGGGACACATGGCCAGAAAACCTGCCGCCAACTACTTAAGGAATATGTAGAAATAATGTAGCAGTGAAAGCAGACCCAGAAAGTATTTGGTTAGTTGACTGTTTGACAGCTACCGGTGGGGAAAGGTTGGTTGGGGGGAGGGGCTCTTCGTGATGAGACAAAAAAAAATATAGCTTCTTCTCTCACAAACATGTCGTAGAGGGCTACTAATATGAGGTTGTGTGTGGGTCGACTAATATGAGGTTGTGTGTGGGTCGACTAATATGAGGTTGTGTGTGGGTCGACTAATATGAGGTTTGCTTGGGTCGACTAATATGAGGTTGTGCGTGGGTCAACTAATATGAGGTTGTGTGTTGGAAGACTAATATGAGGTTGTGGATCGGTCGACTGATGTGAGGTTGTGCGTGGGTCGACTAATATGAAATTGTGCCTGGGTCGACTAATGTGAGGTTGTGTGTGGGTCGACTAATATGAGGTTGTGTGTGGGTCGACTAATACAACGTTGTTCGTGGGTCGACTAATATGAGGTTGTGGGTGAGTTGACTAATATGAGGTTGTGAGTGGGTCAACTAATATGAGGTTTTCCCATTTTATGTAGTGAATACAGGGGTGACCCAGAACTTGCCGGCGTTTAGTAGTAAACAGACATACTTGTGAGAAGAATAGACATTTCCTATCTTTAACCAAGTAACACTGGTCTGACAGTGCATGTGCCATCAGAGATAGACAGTAATACCAATCCCACTAACGGTTTTCTAAAGACTAAATGTTTATACTGGGCCCTTGAGCCAGCCTTTATTTCTTAACAATAAACTCAAATATACATGCTGCCTGGCGGCGAGAATAATTACAAGAAATAACATTTATATTTCCGACAAGCATTGAAAGAGTGTATAGTGAACCAAGACTATCTGTTAAAAGAAGTTGTCCACTGGTCAGTTTTTCCCAACTGAAGAAAACCCTTGTGTTTTGACTCTGTGTGCCCGTTCAAACTTGCTTACCCTAACTGATCTAAGTGACATGAACAGTAATCTAAAAACATAACTGGTGAAGTGAATGCTCCCCGAAAAACAGTGGAAGAAACCTGTAATTGTAGAGCTGGGATTCGCTTTATCCAAAGAATACAGACTCACTGTATAGAGAAGTGTCCTAAGGTTGCGCCAGACTGTGAACAACATCAAGTTTTAAGGTAAGCACGTGTGCCAGGGTACCCTGATGAAAGAACCGAATGAAAGTGGACTGAGTGAGTTTTTTTTGATAACTATTTATTCACCCACATTTATAATCTCCTTACGGAAGATTGGCTGCTTAATTAAACTGTTCCTTTTTGAAGGACTATAGTAGACCCTAACCATATGTATTTGTGACTCTTTGGGCCATCATCTGTCTCATAACAGGGCTGTGGGCTAAACCTAGAGTTAATATCAAAACGGGGCTAACATCCTTGTAGCATTCTCTTGATATTGTATGACTATTTATATATGTGTTGATGTAATTTCTATGTATTGTGAAGGAATTTTAAATGATAATTAAAATTTCCCTTGGAATTAATCAGCGTGTTGGTCAATATAGGTAATATATATATATATATATATATATATATATATATATATATATATATATATATATATATATATATATATATATATATGTGTGTGTGTTTAGACTGTATGACGCTGTAAAAGCTGTCGTAGAAGATAGGTGAGAGAGAGAAGAATTTTTTTTCGCTTTCAGAGACAGCCTCTATATCACATTCTATCATCTCACTCGTGGAAATCTATTGTGTATTTCTATCTCACACTGTGACTGTCACTCATTCCAACCTATTCAGAAGGGACCAACCCAAGTCTTAAATCTCCTATCAAAAATCTACGACAATCGGACATGTAAAAAGATAACATTTGAAATGCCAGTTTGTTATGTAAAAACTTCTCACACCCCCTCCCCCTTCTTCGGCTATTTCAAAAACTGACAAATAAAAAATAAAAAAAAGAATGAAAGAACGAACTTTATTTTCAATGAGTTTCATACTCCTCATGGACGATGTTATCAAGGCTTGTAAGGAGAGAACAAGAAAGTATTCAGTGGGGTATTGGAAGATGAGACAGGTATGAATTTCAGAGCTGACATTTGCTGATGATGTTGCCTTGATTGCTAAATAAGAGGCACATCTTCAATCCAACCTCGATTTCTATGAGATAACAAACTGCCCGACAAAACAAGCAGAAACCAGGAACCCAGCCTTGAACAATGAACGAATTAGTCACAGGAGCATCATAAGTAAAACACGACACGTGTCAGACGCGCCGCTGGTTCTATGATGTCGTCTGGTTTATCTAAAGTCCAGATGGGTAAGAACACTGAACATGTGTCTTTCAAATGTTCGTAGGCATGACATTCTTTACCAGAACATCAAGAATGACGCCTTGGTAGTTAAATCGCTAAATTGTTTGGGGACGGTATTACCTCTTTGATTTTAAACCAAGCTTTGGTTCATAGCGTCGGGGTATATTAAATGACCAGAACAAAGAAAGCGACACTTTCCTGGTTAAGTGGCATTGTTGTTTGAACTAGCCGATGCCGTATACGATATTGAACCAACCTTTGCTTGAAACGCCTCGGGCAATATTACATTTTTAAGAAACTATTGATGTTACATTTTCTGTACTAAACTATCAAACCCTGATAGATAACTATACCGAGCTCTATGTGGGATGTAAGAAACGAAATGTCTTAGGTACATCGACAATACAGAGAGTCCTCTCACTGATAATGCTAACAAATTATATCTATTTAGGAAACCAGTAAACAACAAATGCAATGAATAAAAAGATCAAACTCATTCATTCATCATCTTTCAACTCCTCAACAAACTTATGCCAAGTCTTCCTGTCCTGTACTATCAGCTTCTCATGTCTTCTTCATCCCCATCATGCCTGGCTCAACCTCTCTTCTCAATATATTCTTTTGTTGTCCTCTGTCTCTCTTACCCTGGGTATTCCAGAACAAAGACGTTGAGAACCACTGGTATAGATGGTTCTCAATCTGTTGTGCGCAGTACGCAGCCGGAATATACGTTTAACTAAGAGTATAATTGAGAGATATTAAACTGTTGTGTCCAGTACGCAGCCGAAATACACGTTTAACTACGAGTACAATTCTTCTTCTTCTTCTTTGATCCTTAGCCGCCGAACGTCAAAGCAGTCAGTGGCCATCACGCCTAGTGGCGTCTTGTAGGGCAACAACAAATTGATTCCACTTTGCTCGGTCGGTGGCCATCGTTCGTACAGTGCCCCAACTCTGGTTCATTCTTTGCATCTCAGCCTCCACAGTCCTCCGCCAGGACGAGTACAATTGAGAGATATTAAACTGTTGTGTCCAGTACGCAGCCGAAATATACGTTTAACTACGAGTACAATTGAGAGATATTAAACTGTTGTGTCCAGTATGCAGCCGAAATATACGTTTAACTACGAGTACCAATTGAGAGATATTAAACTGTTGTGTCCAGTATGCAGCCGAAATATACGTTTAACTACGAGTACAATTGAGAGATATTAAACTGTTGTGTCCAGTATGCAGCCGAAATATACGTTTAACTACGAGTACCAATTGAGAGATATTAAAACTGTTGTGTCCAGTATGCAGCCGAAATATACGTTTAACTACGAGTACCAATTGAGAGATATTAAACTGTTGTGTCCAGTATGCAGCCGAAATATACGTTTAACTACGAGTACAATTGAGAGATATTAAACTGTTGTGTCCAGTATGCAGCCGAAATATACGTTTAACTACGAGTACCAATTGAGAGATATTAAACTGTTGTGTCCAGTATGCAGCCGAAATATACGTTTAACTACGAGTACCAATTGAGAGATATTAAACTGTTGTGTCCAGTATGCAGCCGAAATATACGTTTAACTACGAGTACAATTGAGAGATATTAAACTGTTGTGTCCAGTATGCAGCCGAAATATACGTTTAACTACGAGTACAATTGAGAGATATTAAACTGTTGTGTCCAGTATGCAGCCGAAATATACGTTTAACTACGAGTACCAATTGAGAGATATTAAACTGTTGTGTCCAGTATGCAGCCGAAATATACGTTTAACTACGAGTACCAATTGAGAGATATTAAACTGTTGTGTCCAGTATGCAGCCGAAATATACGTTTAACTACGAGTACCAATTGAGAGATATTAAACTGTTGTGTCCAGTATGCAGCCGAAATATACGTTTAACTACGAGTACCAATTGAGAGATATTAAACTGTTGTGTCCAGTATGCAGCCGAAATATACGTTTAACTACGAGTACCAATTGAGAGATATTAAACTCAAAGCAGTTTTAACAAACACAACAGCTAAAAGTAATTCTATAGAAGATATTGCTGTAAGGGAGCGAAGTGTTAGAGAAACTAAGCCCATCTCTATGAGGCGAGTGTTACGTGCAGTCTTTGATATCTTACAATATAATACATTTGTATGCTTGTTATGTTCGCAAATATTTTGTAAACAAAATAGATACTTTTTAGTGCTTAAGGAAAAGTCATTATTGAGTTACTTCCCTTGAAAGGAGTGTCGTCTTTCGATCGAACTCCGCGGATGAATCCAGTTTTACTGCGATTTATTCTTTGTTTGGGTAGGAATAGATTGTTCTTGCTTCAGTGTATCTATGGCCTGAATTTATGTGTATTGTTTGTCTGGGTAGGACGAGTCTGTCTTATATCTGAATATCTTTGCATGTCTAAGTCGAAGTATATGGTCTTTTGGTCGCTAGAAAGGTCAAAGGGCTGTTCGGCGGATGTGTCGCTAGAGAGGTGTGATTTGGCTTCGCCCTGATGATGGGGCTGTGTTTTTCTGTATCGGCTTGTCGCCGGGAAAAGTGATCTCAAGATTGTTGGGGAAAGTGATAGACGTTTAGACCTATCCTGTATGCTTTACCCCAGTGTTTATTCTTATTTCCAAGGAATGGCAGAATCATATTTCTGATACCAAGGTAAAACAAACGCACTTCTTATGAACTCTTACGAGGCCATCGTTTTTCAATAAGGGAAGATTTAACTATATGAAGGTGACATTCATTCATAGCAGCACCATATTGTAAAGTGAAGTCAATTGTCTCATGATAGAATCTACAAAGTAATGAGAACATTTAATGTATGATTAACTTTGATACAGATTCCTAGTTGTATCCCAAACGTGAGTTACAGCTCACGAGAGAAGCCATCTTGTATTCACATATTTAAGGACTATCAGGAAGAGAAAGGGATGCCCCGTATTATCGCTTGATGAGTCCAGAGATCACTGCTACACATGAGAACCCATTACTAGTGGTTCAATATGATTATATGAAAAAATATGTGCTGATCATTATTTAAAGGAATCTTCGCTAGACGAGGTTAGGTCTAGAAGCCAGCTTGAATATTGTTTATAAACTGACGTGCTTTTGTCAGTAAACTCAGATGATATATATATATATATATATATATATATATATATATATATATATATATATATATATATATATATATGCAATACTGAGTGCTAGTCTACTGACAGTCCATTATGCTATTATTCTACATGAGTGCCCATGTATCATTGCAAGACCATTTATCCACTGTACCATGATGTATTATGCCAACCTGTGATTTGTCAATGTATCCGTGCTGTCGAGTGTGTACGTCCAATTAAACTGTAGCAAAGGTACACAGTCGTTGGTGTCGATGACTTCCAGCCATACATGAGTGAAAGAAAAAGACCATTTGTCAACACCACGAACTCTTCTTATCATTCGCGTATTACACTCTCACTTCATGCTTACACACCCCTGCGTAGGTCGAGTTGACATTCCATACTCAAACCACGAGCAACACTCTGGCGAATCTTTAACACTGGAGCTTCCAAACATCCTCTTAACACCGTGGTCCTGTACACAGTTGATGTCAGCAGGAAAAATAAATAGATAACAACAACCCAATACATCTATTTAACACTGATGTTCTAACACAGCCATTCAACACTGATGGCCAATATATATTCAACACTGGTGGACATCATTAATCAAAAAAAGGAGGTTTATCATCTGGTGGACCAGCTTTATGGGTTTGACCTCGCAGAAGTTGAGAAGTCAACAGACTACCGATACCAGACCGTTTCCTGTGGCTGATACGACACAGTTGTATTATTAGTTTGCTCTTTGTCAACACTTTGTCACGTGACCTATCAAGGGAATGCAGTAACTAGGTCAGCGTTGTTGACATTTTTACATTAGACATTACAGAGTTTCACAGAACAGTTGGATCAATTCTTGTCAATATTAACAGGAAGACAGTATTATTGAACTAAGAAGTCCTATTTTCATCGATGGATCTTCTTGTTTTCTATATATGAACTTTGATATTTAAGGCCAGAATTTGTAATTCAATAAAGTGGCAGTTTATTTATTTGCATAAGAATAACTTTGCCATTATTGTAAAACTGAGCCTATTTTGCAACACATACTATCATACACATAATTTATATATTTATGTTTACATGTTATTTGTTTGTATAACTTATTAGTTTATATGTCAGCGGGTTGTGTTTAGGTTGGGCGGTGTCCCACAACAGAATATCCCACGTGATAGAGGGTCCGTTGTGGGCGTTTTCTTTAGGTGCAATTTCCTTAATTGGAAATTTGCTTGCAACAAGTAGTTGCTATTTGTGTTAGCTGTGAAGACTGTAATTATTGTTATTTTTGTAATATTTCTTTGTTCTTTTGTTTTGTTTTGATTTGTTTGTAATTTGTTGGACTACCCTTTTCTATCTTTTAGTTCTATTCACAATTTATATTCATATACTGTGACGTCATTTGTGTTGTTATTCCTTTGCAGATTCAGTGATTATTTTCATTGATTTCCCTATTTGATTTATTTGATTTCTGCAAACTTTTTCGTATTGTCAGTCTTATTTGTACTTTATGCATTCTGTTGGTTAACATATGTTTTATATAGGTACATTTCATAAGACACTATTGCTTGTGCACTGCACTTGGATTATGGTATAAACCAGTACTTGATTATTATTACTGTTATACAAGACCTTATTAAGGCTTGTGACCCACAGATATTGGGATAGTGTGCTGATTAATCAAGTCATTAAGAACTTGTGGTATTATTGTTTCAAGTGATTAGTATTATTGTTAGATATCATGTCTACATTAGAATACTTCATTATACAAGGGAAAGCCCTTGATAAGACTGGTCAACAATTAGAAGAATGGGAAGTTGCTCAATATGACAAGACATTAGCTGCTGCTGCAGAGGAAAGAAAAGCTGCTGCAGAGGAGAGAAAACTTCAAATAGAAGAAAAAAAAGCTGCTGCTGAAGAGAAAAAAGCTGCTGCAGAAGAGAGAAAAGCTCTGGCTGAAGAGAAAAGATTAGAAAAAGAAGCTGATGCTGCTGCTGAACAAAAGAAATTGCAGATGCAGGTGGAGGAAAGGAGATTTGAAGCTGAACAAAAAAAAATTAGAAAGAGAAGCTGCTGCTGAACAAAGAAGATTAGAAGCGGAAGAAAAAAAAGCAATAAGAGAACATGAATTTGAGTTAGAGAAATTGAGATTGACAAGTATGAGTAATGTTAATCAGGCATCTAGTGGTAATGGTAAACCTTCTACTTACAAGGTTAAGGTCCCACCGTTCAATCAGTCCAGTGACGATATTACATTCTGGCTGGATAGATTTGAACGTTCTTGTCGTACACATAATGTGGATAAATCACAATACGCTAATCAATTAGCAGAAAACTTGAAAGGTGAATCTCTGACTAGATTATGCCTTGTAGGAGAAGCAGATAAGGATAATTATGATGTCATTAGGGCGGCTTTGATAAAAAAATACCAGCTAAGTGAGGAAGGCTATCGCCTTTTGTTTAAGACGATGGTGCCTGAGACAGGTGTAGAATTCTCAGAATTCATTGCAAAGGCACGTCTCACAGTTTATCGTTGGATTGAGCTTTCCAAAACAGAAAAAACGTATGAAGGACTTATGGATTTGTTGCTCAGAGATAAGATTATGTCATGTGTTAACAAACCATTCCTTGAATTTATACATGAGCGTAAACCCAAATCTCTAAAGGAAATGGAAGAATATTGTTCCCAATATGTCACTGCACACCCCGACGTGACTTTTGGCAACACTAAGATTAAGGAGAGTATGCCAGTTGCTTCAGCAACACCATACAATCCCAATTATTCACACAGATTTCAGGGACCTCAAAACAGATTTGATAAAAAAAGGTAACCATAATAGTTATCAAAACCAAGGTAACCAATCATTTCAGGGTTCTTCTTCAAAGAACTGGAGACGAGCTGATAGCTCTCGACACAGGGGTGGTCACAATTATAGCAATTTCCATAGAGGAAGTAATTATAGAAACTATCCGAGGTATCCGTCTTGGATTCAACAAGATCGCAATTACAGAGATACTCATTATAATGAATATGATAATGGTAACCAAGAGAACTATGACTCAAACCCAAATAGGGGTTACAATAGAGGTAACAATAACTACAGAGGTAATAATAACCGAGGTAGATCTCAAAACAGAAGACATAAACCACATTTTCAGGCAAACTCTGCACAACAAGAGTCCCACGAAGCCTATAAACAGAGTAAAGACAATAATGACGCTAATAATATGGCATGTTCCACTTTTGATTTTGGGAGAGCATCTCAGTGCCCCCAATGCAAAACATTATTTGAGCCAACCACAGTGTCTACTTTAAGCTGCGGCCATCCTCTTCCTGCTCTTCCTGCATCAGTCGCGCATGATGGAAGAGGTTCTCTTGTCTTACATAAGGGTTTAGTAAATAACAATCCAGTCTCCGTGCTATTTGATTCTGGATGCACCACAATTGGTGTTAGGCAGTCACTCGTAGATCCTTCCCGTGCCACTGGACAAGTAGTCAAATGTGTAACATTTGGCGGCACATTAGAGAAATACTCTACTGCTATCATTAGGATTGCTACTCCTTTCTTTACAGGAGATGTACACGCATGTCTTCTTCCGAATCCGATCGCTGACCTCATCATCGGTCGCATTCATGGAGTCAAAGAATGCACTCCGCAACAAATTTCCGCATAGGAAAGGCAAAACATGCAGATTGCTAACGCTGTAGTCACTAGAGCTCAGGCTCTTAATATGCCTCAAACTTCATCTACTGAAGATAATGAAGTGCATAACCAAGATGATCCCTTGGTAATTTCTCGTGACTTGTTTATAAAACAGCAAGAAGATGATCCCACTCTGAAGAAATTCTTCATTCTTGCAACTAAAGGTGATCCGAATAAAGACACAAGTCGTAAATCGTGGATTACAAAGAAGAATGGCGTACTTGTACGTATGGTTCAAGACTCCATTACGTCAAGTCATTCTCAAATCCTGGTTCCCAAGAATTTGAGAGTTAAAACTTTGCAGCAAGCTCACGACTCTCAGTGTGCTGGACACATGGGTTTTTCCCGTACTAAGTCAAGAGTCCTTGCGGCTTTCTTTTGGCCATTGGTAAACAAGGACATACGGATTTATTGTCGATCTTGTAAAGTATGTCAGGAAGGTAAATCCAAAGGTCCACGGCATGCTGCACCCATTCAGGCGGCAGACATTCCTATTCGGCCGTTTCAAAAAATGGCCATAGACATTATTGGTCCATTTAAGATTAAGTCTGCCAGAGGACATCAGTTTATCTTGACGTGTGTTGATATGTGCACACGTTGGCCAGAGGCTATTCCTCTGAAGAGCATTACTACTGCTGATATTGCAGAAGCTCTTTGGCTTATATTTTCTCGTCTGGGGTTCCCCGGAGAGATATTGTCAGACCATGGCACCCAACTAATATCAGATACCATGTCTCAAGTAATGTCTACTCTGCAGATAGATAGATCTTTAAGTAGTATCTATCATCCAATATCTAATGGGATGGTCGAACGCCTTAATAGAACACTTAAAAACTTACTAGGAAAGATAACTGAGGATCATCTTCAAGATTGGGACAGAGTTTTACCTGCGGCCTTCTTCGCTTACAGAGAGGTCGCCAATGAACATACAGGATTTTCTCCCTTTGAACTCGTCTTTTTCGCGCGTCCGCGCGGCCCTATGTCGTTGCTTCATGATCTCATAACAGCTGACAATATTGACGATGACACAAAGTCATCCTACGAATATGTCATCGCGTTGAGACAAAAGATTATCGAAGCATGCAAATTAGCAACTTCTTCTTCTGAATTTGCGAAACAGAAGGCAAGGCAATTTGCCAATAAGAAGAGATGCTTACGACAACTTTGTCCTGGTGACAAAGCATTTCTATTACTACCTTGTAGGGAAAACAGACTACTTATGTCTTGGAAAGGTCCGTACGATATAATATCGAAAATTTCCGATGTCGACTATATTGTCGATATTGATGGGAAGCATAAAACCTTCCACATCAATATGCTTACTGAATTCCATGAACCTCCGGATTATTTACAACCCATTTTCCAAGCAACGGACAATTCTCCAGTACAACATGGTCATTACTCATCACTGTCCGTGATACAGGATGAGGAAACAAGTTTTTCAGATGTAAATCTTCCTCTTCCAATGATCCCACTTCATTCTAGTGAATCATGGAAGAACGTTACTGTCTCTCCTGATTTGTCTCTAGGAGAACAGCGACAAGTTTCAACTATGTTGCAAACATTTCAGGATGTACTCACTGACATCCCTGGACAAACTCATGTCATTGAACATGACATTGTTCTAACTGACCATACTCCTATTAGGGTTAGACCTTATCCTATCCCTATACATTTTCAAGCACAGGTCGAGAAAGAGTTGGATGAGATGATAGATTTGGAAATAATCGAACCATCCACCTCTGCATATTCTTCGCCGATGGTTATTGTTCGGAAAAAAGACAATAACATACGTCTTTGCGTTGACTATCGCAAATTGAATCAAGTAACGAAGTTCGATGCCGAACCTATGCCTTTACTGGAAGAGCTACTTACTCGACTCTCCAAATCTCATTTTTTCACTAAACCTTGATTTGTCTAAAGGATATTGGCAAGTTCCTTTATCTGAACGCGCCAAACCTCTCACGGCTTTTTCAACACCTAGAAGTTTGTTCCAATGGAATTTTATGCCTTTCGGTCTTATGAACGCACCAGCTACATTCGTACGCATGATGCGCCGAATCCTATCTTATCGGTCAGATGTCATTGCATATCTAGACGACATCTGTCTTTTCAGCGATACTTGGGAAGATCACTATTCAGGGTTAGATGAATTGCTGTCTACTTTGCGCAAGCACAACCTGACAGCGAAACCCTCTAAAGCCTATATTGGTTTTAGCGAAATTTCTTTCCTAGGCCACCGAGTTGGTCATGGTTTCCTAAAGACAGAGGACCATAATACTAGTAAGATACTTAACATCTCTATCCCTAAGA
This sequence comes from Oreohelix idahoensis, assembly GCA_024509875.1. Lineage (NCBI taxonomy): Eukaryota > Metazoa > Mollusca > Gastropoda > Stylommatophora > Oreohelicidae > Oreohelix > Oreohelix idahoensis. Next base: position 99,225 of record JAMPIV010005284.1, on the reverse strand, counting down.
CTAAAAAACAGGTGAGAAGTCTGTTAGGTCTTATTCAATTTTATGGCAGATTCATTCAGAATCTATCGTCTATCATGGCACCTCTTTCTACACTTTTAAAGAAAGGTTCGCCTAATATGGTCCACTGGTCTCAGGAATGCCAATGCTTTTTGGATAAGATTAAAACATTGTTTTCAACACCACCTATTTTAGTGCTACCTACTAAAGATAAGACATTTGTTTTTCGTAGTGATGCGTCATCCACTGGGATTGGAGCGGCACTAATGCAAGAGTACTATGGAACTCTGCATCCTGTAATGTATATTTCCAGAAAACTTAATGCGGCAGAAAGGAATTATTCGGTTTTAGACCGTGAGCTATTAGCTATGGTTTGGTCGATCCTCAAACTACAGAGATTCCTTCTAGGCGCACATTTCATAGTAGAAACCGACCAAAAAGCTCTTACTGCTATACAGAGTAAGAATTTAAAGAGCTCGAGGTCTACTCGATATGCAATTGCTCTTCAACCTTTTCATTTCTCTGTGCGAGCTATTCGTGGATCAGATAATGTGATGGCAGACATTCTGTCAAGATGCCCACATGATTCCACATAACTATTAGGTCTTAGACTTCTTGATATGTCTAGTTTATAATAGTTCCTTTCTATATCAAGATAGATACACATTTGTAATTTAATAATATAATGATTGTATCACTACTTAGCGGTTCATTGATGTTTATTCACCGCTGTGCTTTGATGATTTTTCTTCATAAATCATAAATTTAAGATATCTAATACGAAATTATGGTATGAAATTTTTTTAGGCATTGTGTAATTGCCAGAATTGTATTATACTTTGATGACACCTTCCTGGAAAAAATTACTTGTAGAGAAATAATTTCTCTCAGTTTATGAGATACATTCTCACCAGTCGCTCCATAAGTCGACTTAGCCTCATATTAGGCGTTATATTTATTCCTGATATTTTCATCTGCGCATTATTCATGCGTTGTGAGCCTATTGTACGTTGCTCCTAGATGTATTTCAAAAAAAAAAAAAGTTCCATTTTTTTTCCCGGGAGGTGTGGTAAGACTGTTACGTGCAGTCTTTGATATCTTTCAATATAATACACTTGTATGCTTGTTATGTTCGCAAATATTTTGTAAACAAAATAGATACTTTTTAGTGCTTAAGGAAAAGTCATTATTGAGTTACTTCCCTTGAAAGGAGTGTCGTCTTTCGATCGAACTCCGCGGATGAATCCAGTTTTACTGCGATTTATTCTTTGTTTGGGTAGGAATAGATTGTTCTTGCTTCGGTGTATCTATGGCCTGAATTTATGTGTATTGTTTGTCTGGGTAGGACGAGTCTGTCTTATATCTGAATATCTGTGCATGTCTAAGTCGAACTATATGGTCTTTTGGTCGCTAGAAAGGTCAAAGGGCTGTTCGGCGGATGTGTCGCTAGAGAGGTGTGATTTGGCTTCGCCCTGATGATGGGGCTGTGTTTTTCTATATCGGCTTGTCGCCGGGAAAAGTGATCTCAAGATTGTTGGGGAAAGTGATAGACGTTTAGACCTATCCTGTAGGCTTTACCCCAGTGTTTATTCTTATTGCCAAGGAATGGCAGAATCATATTTCTGATACCAAGGTAAAACAAACGCACTTCTTATGAACTCTTACGAGGCCATCGTTTTTCAATAAGGGAAGATTTAACTATATGAAGATGACATTCATTCATAGCAGCACCATATTGTAAAGTGAAGTCAATTGTCTCATGATAGAATCTACAAAGTAATGAGAACATTTAATGTATGATTAACTTTGATACAGATTCCTAGTTGTATCCCAAACGTCAGTTACAGCTCACGAGAGAAGCCATCTTGTATTCACATATTTAAGGACTATCAGGAAGAGAAAGGGATGCCCCGTATTATCGCTTGATGAGTCCAGAGATCACTGCTACACATGACAACCCATTACTAGCGGTTCAATATGATTATATGAAAAAATATGTGCTGATCATTATTTAAAGGAATCTTCGCTAGACGAGGTTAGGTCTAGAAGCCATCTTGAATATTGTTTATAAACTGACGTGCTTTTGTCAGTAAACTCAGATGATATATATATATATATGGGCAATACTGAGTGCTTGTCTACTGACAGTCCATTATGCTATTATTCTACATGAGTGCCCATGTATCATTGCAAGACCATTTATCCACTGTACCATGATGTATTATGCCAACCTGTGATTTGTCAATGTATCCGTGCTGTCGAGTGTGTACGTCCAATTAAACTGTAGCAAAGGTACACAGTCGTTGGTGTCGATGAATTCCAGCCATACATGAGTGAAAGAAAAAGACCAATTGTCAACACCACGAACTCTTCTTATCATTCCCGTATTACACTCTCACTTCATGCTTACACACCCCTGCGTAGGTCGAGTTGACATTCCATACTCAAACCACGAGCAACACTCTGACGAGTCTTTAACACTGGAGCTTCCAAACATCCTCTTAACACCGTGGTCCTGTACACAGTTGATGTCAGCAGGAAAAATAAATAGATAACAACAACCCAATACATCTATTTAACACTGATGTTCTAACACAGCCATTCAACACTGATGGCCAATATATATTCAACACTGGTGGACATCATTAATCAAAAAAGGAGGTTTATCAGCGAGGTGACCATTTTCCTTTCTCGCTGCCTTTACCTACCAACCCTTCATCTAGAGCAGAATCATGCAACTGTTTACAGGTTGGTAGACTGGAACACGAAGCTAAAAAGGTTATATAAATAAATACATAAATAAAAATAAATAGTGCAGTCATTAAGTAAAGGTTTGCCCATAGCAGATACAGCCGTAGGGGAGTAAAGTGTTGGAGACTTCACCATACAAGGTTCAGTATCGAGAGCTGGAGTTCCCTTTCTCGCTGCCTTTTCCTTCCTTAACACAAAGGTTAGAGTCAGGTACCCATTTACAGATAGGTAGACGAGCATGTCGGTACCGTGATTCGAACCCGGCACCTTTTTCAGCGAGAGACCAACGCTCTAACCACTCTGCCAATCGGGTGCTTACGTGTAGTGTAAATGTCATTATTTTGAAGAGTGGATAGGAACGTGAGATCACATGATGAGATTGTAAGAAAAAGTATGAATAAGTCGAAGAATATTTCATTGTAACATGGAAAGATATGAAATTGGTCAAGTTAGATGAAATCATGAAAAAAAAAAAAAAAAAAAAAAATATATATATATATATATATATATATATATATATATATATATATATATATATATAAATATATAGAGAGAGAGAGAGAGAGAGAGAGAGAGAGAGAGAGAGAGAGGAAAAATATATTGATTGTACTTGTGTTCTCACAGTCCTAATCTTCGCTAGATAAAGCATCGGCGATTGATTTCAGCAGAACGCCACGTTCTTTGATGTCATCTGGTTTATCTAAAGTCAAGATGGGTTATTTTGTAATATTTTTTAAAATCAAAATGTGGAAGTAGAAAGTACCTGAACATTGAACAGGTAGGTGAATTTCAAGTGTTCCAAGACGGGACTTTCTTATCAGAACATTCAGAGTGATACCTTTGTATTTGCTTTGCTAAATTCTGTGGGGTAGATATTACATCTTTGATTTGTAACCCAACTTTGCTTGAAAATGTTGGAAATCTTAAATGACCAGAACAAAGACAGTGACATTTTGATGGTTAAGAGCTTTGTTGTGTGAACTAGACGTTCCTGTTTCTGATTTCGAAACAACCTTTGCTTGAAAGCCCAGGCGTACCGTATATTGCATTTTTACATCATTATTGATGTGACACTGTATTAATGCATGTACAAGTCAGTGAATTTAAAACTATCAAACCCTGATAGATAATAATATTATAACCATGCGGCGCTCTATATGGGATGTAAGAAATGAAATGTCTTTGATACATTGACGATACAGCCATCAACTACAGGTCTTGTTGTTTCGTGCCATCAACTCCAGGTTTTTCTATGTCTTCGTCATCCCATGTTGTCTCCAGTTCTCTTCTCCGTGTGTTCCATGGGTTTCCTCTGCCTCTCCTACCCTGATTATTCCAGAACAAGGACTGCCTGGTTTCCTCTGCCTCTCCTACCCTGATTATTCCAGAACAAGGACTGCCTGGTTTCCTCTGCCTCTCCTACCCTGAGTATTCCAGAACAAGGACTGCCTGGTTTCCTCTGCCTCTCCTACCCTGGTTATTCCAGAACAAGGACTGCCTGGTTTCCTCTGCCTCTCCTACCCTGATTATTCCAGAACAAGGACTGCCTGGTTTCCTCCATCTGTGTGCTATCCATCTGTAGCATATTTGTAACTGTATTTTTTTTCTTGTTGAGGTGATCACTGGCCCAAGACAGTTTACATGTTGTTAGATGTGTAGTGCGAGCGTATGATGAGTTGAGTGTGGGTGCGAATGAAGACGCGAATGTGTTTAGGCTCGTATAGATGTAGATCCTGCAACCCATACTCTCACATGCAGTAATCAAGGATGCTTTGACACTGCAGGCATGTTTCAAGACATTTATTGACGGGAACACACATAATATCAACAGGAACAGTCAGTGTAACAAGGTCATGCTGACCTGACATCGATAGGTATACATTTGGCATTCAAAAAGGTAAACATCAGAATAGACGTGCATGGTCAATAGCAAAGTTCTTCAATAATGACAGTTCGTAGCGTCGCCCTTGGCGTCTCTGACTAAACGCGTCAGATGCCTTAGTTACCTTGACACACAGGTGCAACTTGGCACTCCCTGCCAATTGCACATATCAGGCTGTAGTATAATAGCCGGAAGCACAGGCCTCGTCCTAACGTCGGCCGTGTACTTCTGTTAAATAGGTTATCACCAACCCTGCAGTAATACTTATTGTAGATAGAAGTTCCGCCAATCTGCGGCTCCCACAATATATCCTCGTCACTGGATTTCTGGACAATATAAGACTAACAGTCTTGGATGGCTACCTCGAGCACAAATATATAAGTTCTGAAATGGCGGATCCGTGAACTGCTGTTCACCCTAGGTAATCCTTTACATGTTCTGCCACCGAAAAGCGTAATAATGCATAAAGGTCGGTATTACCTGGTAAATGAATCCCCAGAACTACACAAGGAATTCTGTCGTCATCCCGACGCACAGAGATTCACTGGGGAAAACTGCCATAGCAGTTACTTCGAAGATTCTCCCCGAAAAACAATGGACTCTTGGTCCCTTCAGAAAAACAGGACCTCCCGGCTTCCCGGAAGTATATCTCACTCCCGCTTAAAAAACCTTCCCATAGGCCCACGCCGAACTGTCAACCTCTGACCCCAAAGGTCAAACACAATGAATGAATAAACAAGGGAAGACAACCCCTAATCAACCTGACATCGCAGGTAAAGACACAATTATACTTATGATACAAACATAAGCAAATAACTTGACAGATGACTCCGTCGAAAATGACAGCAACATTACTACCACCCCCCTGTAAAAAAAAAAATGCAATTTTTTTTTTTTTTATATGTTCATGAGCAAGATAGCACCAGTATCACTTCTGTGCTCATGCAAACAATGAACCTAATATCAGGTACAATAGAAGAGGGTACAAATCATCTCCCAACATAGGAGAAAATATTTCCTTTAAGCCAAACAAACTAAGGGATACCATTCAAGAAACCTAAGTTGCTGGCAATACCAATCATATATCAAACATTACTAAATAATATAATCATAGCAATATACAAATGTCAATGCTATTTTAGCAACATATCACTGATGGATGGACAAAATGAAATTTGTTAAATTATCTAAACATCATCCAAATACATTTGTATTACAACATATTATGATATTAAGGACAGACCTAAGTCTGAAAATATATCAGGAAAAACTAGGACACAAGATTTAACTGGAATCATGTGGGCATCTAGACAATATGTCCGCCATCACATTATCCGAACCACGGATAGCTCGCACCGTGAAATGGAAAGGCTGAAGAGCAATAGCATAACGAGTAGATCTCGAGCTCTTCAAATCCTTACTTTGCATAGCCGTAAGAGCTTTTTGGTCGGTTTCCATAAAGAAATGCGCGCCCAGAAGGAACCTTTGTAGCTTAAGAATGGACCAAACCATAGCCAACAATTCACGGTCCAAAACCGAGTAATTCCTTTCTGCCGCATTCAGCTTCCTAGAAATATACATTACAGGATGCAGAGTTCCTGAATATTCCTGCATTAGTGCCGCTCCAATGCCAGTGGAAGAGGCATCACTACGAAGGACAAAAGTCTTATCAATCGTCGGTAGTCTTAAGATAGGATGAGATGAGAACAAATTCTTAACCTGATCCAATGAAGATTGGCATTCTTGGGACCAAAGCACCATATTAGGAGAACCTTTTTTCAATAACGTTGAAAGTGGTGCCATAATGGAGGACAGATTCTCAATGAATCTTCCATAGAATTGTATCAATCCCAAGAGACTACGCACTTGCTTTTTTGTCTTCGGAACCGAGATATTTAATATCTTTGAAATGTTTTGGTCCTCTGTCTTCAACAGACCATGACCAACTCGATGACCTAGGAAGGAAATTTCACTAAACCCAACAAAAGCTTTAGAGGGTTTAGCAGTCAAACTATGCTCACGTAGAGTAGATAGCAATTCCTTCAGACCGACATAGTGTTCTTCCCAAGTATCGCTGAAAAGACAGATGTCGTCTAAATATGCAATGACATCTGCACGATCTGATAGAATTCGTCGCATCATGCGCACGAAAGTCGCTGGGGCGTTCATAAGCCCGAAAGGCATAAAATTAAATTGAAACAGACCCCTAGGTGTCGAAAAAGCAGTGAGAGGTTTGGCGTGTTCCGTCAATGGGACTTGCCAATAACCTTTCGACAAGTCTAGTTTAGTAAAGAATTTAGCTTTAGAAAGTCTAATAAGTAGATCATCTAATAACGGCATAGGTTCAGCATCGAACTTCGTAACTTGATTTAATTTGCGATAATCAACGCAAAGACGTATGTTATTGTCTTTCTTTCGAACAATAACTATCGACGAAGAATAAGCTGAAGTGGATGGTTCAATTATTTGTAGTTGAATCATTTCATCCAATTCTTTCTCGACTTGTGCTTGAAAATGAATAGGTATTGGGTATGGTCTTACTCTGATCGGATTACGATCAGTAAGTATGATGTCATGTTCTATGACATCTGTGTGTCCAGGAATGTCGGTAAGGACATCCTGATATGATTGTAACGTAGAGGATACTTGACGTTGTTCCTCAAAAGACAAGTTAGAAGAGACTGTAACGTCTCTCCACGATTCCTTTGAAATAAGTGGAATCGTAGGAAGAGGTAAGTTCACGTCAGAAAAAATAGTTTCCTCATCCTGTATAACGGACAGGGATGAGATGTGACCATGTTGAACTGGAGAGTCGTCCGTCGCCTGGAAAATAGGCTGTAAATAGTCTGGACGTTCAATAAACTCTGTTAACATATTTATATGGAAGGTTTTATGCCTTCCATCCACATCGACAATATAGTCGACATCAGAAATTTTCGAGACTATAGTGTATGGACCCTTCCAAGAAATGAGAAGTCTATTCTCTCTTGAGGGCAGTAAGACATATGCTTTGTCTCCAGGACAAAGTTGACGTAGGCGTCTTTTCTTATTAGCAAATCGCCTAGCTTTTTCTTTCGCAAATTCGGAAGATGAAGTTGCTAACCTGCACGATTCGATAATCTTTTCTCTAAGAGCTATAACATATTCATATGACGATTGTGTATCATCGTCAATATTATCGGAAGTTATCAAATCGTGTAACAAGGACATTGGCCCGCGCGGTTGCGCGCCAAAGACAAGTTCGAAAGGAGAAAACCCTGTATGCTCGTTGGGAACCTCTCTATAGGCAAAGAGGACTGCAGGTAAAACCCTGTCCCAATCTTCAGGATGATCCTCCGTTATCTTGCCAAGTAAGTTCTTTAGTGTCCTGTTAAGACGTTCTACCAATCCATTGGACATTGGATGATAAATACTACTGAGAGACCTTTTAATGTCTAGCGTAGCCATTACCTGAGACATAACGTCCGAAATTAACTGAGTGCCGTGATCCGACAGTATTTCTCCGGGGAATCCCAGACGAGAAAATACGAGCCAAAGAGCATCAGCGATATCGACAGTTGATATGCTCTTCAGAGGAATAGCCTCTGGCCAACGCGTGCACATGTCCACGCAAGTGAGGATAAATTGGTGTCCTCTGGCTGACTTAATTTTGAACGGACCAATGATGTCTATAGCCATTTTCTGAAACGGCCGAATCGGAATATCTGCAGCCTGAATAGGAGCAGCATGTCTCGGACCCCTAGACTTGACCTCTTGACAAATTTTGCAAGATCGGCAATAAATTCGGATGTCTTTATTCACGAATGGCCAAAAGAATGACGCAAGGACTCTAGTTTTAGTTCTGGAAAAACCCATGTGTCCCGCACACTGAGAATCGTGTGCATGCCGAAGAATTAAGGCTCTCATACACTTAGGCACAAGAATTTGCGAGTGCATAGACTTGTCCGAGTGTTGTACCATTCGTACCAATATACCATTCTTCATAGTGATATACGATTTGTGATTCGTATTTTGATTGGGATCCCCTTTCTTTGCAAGAAGGAAGTATTTCTTCAAAGAAGGATCCTCTTCTTGACGTTTAACAAACGAGTCATGGGAAATCACCAAGTGCTCGTCTTGGCTATCAACTTCATTACTATTATAAGATGAAGTTGGGGGATTAAGAGCTTGAGCTCTTGTCACCACTGCATTGACCGTTTGAATGTTTTTTTCTTCCCAACTAGAAATTTGTTGCGGGGTGCATTCCTTAACCCCATGAATACGACCGATTATAAGATCCGCAATAGGATTAGGAAGAAGACATGCATGGACATCTCCTGTGAAGAAAGGAGTGTCAATCCTAATAATAGCAGTAGGATAGCTTTCCATAGTACCACCAAATGTAACACATTTGATTGTTTTTCCCGTGGCACAGCAAGGATCTATCAGAGACTCCTTAACCCCGACGGTAGTACATCCCGAATCGAAAAGTACTGAGACTAGCCTATCATTTATTAGACCTTTATGTAAGATGAGAGATCCTCTCCCATCATGCGCAACTGTAGCAGGTAGAGCAGGAAGAGGGTGACCACAACTTAGCGTAGATACAGTTGATGAGTCAAACAATGTTAAGCATTGGGGGCATTCAGTTGCTCTCCCAAAATCGAAAGCACAACCAGTGATAGCCCTAGAGTTACCACTATCATTTACTGTATTACAGACTCCATCAAACTCTTGTTGCGCAGAGTTTGCCTGTTGGTAAGGTCTTATTTTGTTAAACCTAGGTCTACCTCGATTATCATTTCCCCTGTAATTATTTCGACTATCATTTCCCCTGTAATTGTTATCATATTGCCTATTGTAATCATCATTCCGGTTTGAATCCCGGTTTCTAAATTCACCATCGTCATAATCTTGACGTCGAGAATGATTACCTCGAAAATTTGAATAGTTATTATTTGGATAGCCTTTACGAAAGTGTCTCAAATTATTACCACTAAAATTACGAGAACTACCATCTTGTCTCCACTGCATAGACGAAGAACCATCATGTGTTGGATTACTCCGCTTCTGAGTGTAATTTTGATTACTTCCCCTATTCCAATTTTGTTGAGCACCCTGAAATTTTTTTCTGAAATTAGGGCCATATGGTGTTGCCGAAGCAGCTGGCAACCCTTCTTTCACTTTAGAATTGCTAACTGTAGCATGGGGATGTGCTGTGGCATACTGACAACAGTATTCCTTTATTTCTTTTAAGTTTTTAGGCTTACGCTCATGAAGGAATGCAAGAAAAGAATCATTAACAGATGACAAAACCTTATCTCGCAATAATAAGTCCATTAGACCTTCATATGTTTTCTCAATCTGAGACAACTCAACCCATCGTGTAAATGTACGACGTATCTTTGTAACAAAATCAGAGAAATCTACTCCATTTTCTGGCAACATTGTCCTAAAACGAAGACGATAGTCTTCTTGTTTTAATTGGTATTTCTTTAGTAATGCTGCCCTGACAACATCATAATTAGTCCTCTCATGTTCGTCTATTGTCATAAGAGTAGTCACTGTGTCACCTGTAAAAAATGGCATCAGTTGTTCAACGTATTTTTCCTTTTTTATGTTATGCGTATCGCACAAAAATTGGAATCTATCTAGATAATCTGCTACGTCATCCTTTAAAGGATTGAAATGAGGCAATTTAATCCTACTAACAAACTCCTTTGTCGTACTCGAAGTTGTTTGCTGAGCACCCGTACTCGCCAATTTCAATTTCTCTAACTCCAAAATTGCGAGTTTTTCATCAAGTTCCATCTTCTGTTTTCTTTCCTCATGTTCCATTTTCCTAATTTCAGCCTCAGCAGCAGCTTGAAGTTTTTTTTCCTCTGCAGCAGCTTGAAGTTTTTTTTCCTCTGCAGCAGCTTGAAGTTTTTTGTCTTCCATTTCCATCTGGAATTTTCTTTCATCAGCTGCAGCTTGAGCTTTCCTCTCCTCAGCAGCAGCTTGAGCTTTTCTCTCCTCAGCCTCTCTTTGATACCTTCTTTCTTCAAGTTCTAATCTTCTATTCTCAGCTTCTAGCTTCTTTAGTTCAGCTTCTGCTTTCAATTTAATTTCCTCTTTTTGTTTCTTTTCTTCTGACTTTAATGCAATGGCGAATTGAGCAGATGAATATTCTTCCAATTCTTTACCAGACTTACCAAGGGTCAACCCTTGCTGGATGAAGAAATCCAATGTAGACATTCTGTCTAATGAGATCAGAAACCTGAAAAAAAATTAAATAAATTACCTTATCCCACTTCAATGGGAGACAAGTCTGAAATGCTAGACTTGTATACTCACTTCACTTTATTTTACTGTCTTAATCTTTGTAGATAACAAGTCTTTTATCAAAGAACTTGTATAAATATCTTATATAATATTAGTTAACAAACTCTATATGAAGAGTCTACCTTATCAATAATATCAAAACATGACCAAGTATGTGTATGTAGACTGTGCATGACAGTAATGTAGTACAACCAAAAAAAAAAATACAAAGACAAAAATACAAAACAATACAAATGGCAACACTGTTTTAACCAAAAATGTGTAGAGAAATACACAAGAAAGGAGAGACCTACAGAATACAAACAAAACAAATCGACAATCAAAACTGAAAAACAGACAAAATATTACAAAAACAACGTTAAGTACAATTACATCACAGCTAACATCAATAGCGACCAATTGTCACTAGCAAATTTCCAAATTAAGAAAATTTGCACCTACAGACCGCTTACAGTAAGCCTCGATCAAGTGGCATATTTACCGTAAGACCCACCAACCGAAAAACCCGCAGAAAAATACACAAAACAGTAGAAGTGACATAAACATATAGCAATCAATTTCAATGTGTTGCAGAACAAGTTCAGTCACAGCTGAAACTAAAATAAATTTCTTGCTCCTTGCGAACACAGAAACGAAATGTCAAACGCGCACTGAACGTCAAATCCACTGTAACATAAAGTGGTATTCACGAACCAAAGTTACTATGACCTTCTCAAATTAGGGCTTGCACATTGAATGTTTACAATTTCACGTACTGTTTACAGACACTTGACCTCCAACAATGTAGCTTGAATACTCTGACCTAGAAAAGTCTGTTGTTGAATGAAACGTGTAACAACCCGCAGTACTGTTTACAATAGGAACCCGCCTTCTATGCAGTTATGGTCCACGTAGCAAATGCCTAGTAGTTCACTTCAGTACTTGTCTTGTTATGCTTTATGTAGCATTATAATATAAATGCTCGTACTGTTTATTTGTGTCAACCGTTGATGACCTATATCTGTCCTGTTGTAGCCAAAACTTGCAAGTGTAGAATTAGCACTGTGTGTTACCGCTGTCCCGTGTGTAGCTTAGACCCACAGATCAGAAGTGTAATGTGTACTTGTCCTTCTTGTAACTTTCTCGACAAAACTGGAGACATCATACATGTAACAGCCAACCAGGAATGTAAATTTCTGGATCCATAAATGTCAACAATAATGTCAAATGCTCGCTCTGTTCTTTTTAAACCCACAGATCTGGTCCATCAGAAATGTAAGTTTCTAGGCCACATTGGCGACAAGAAATGTATCATAAGAGCCCACGTAACTGGTCCACCAGAAATGTAACTGTATTTTTTTTTCTTGTTGAGGTGATCACTGGCCCAAGACAGTTTACATGTTGTTAGATGTGTAGTGCGAGCGTATGATGAGTTGAGTGTGGGTGCGAATGAAGACGCGAATGTGTTTAGGCTCGTATAGATGTAGATCCTGCAACCCATACTCTCACATGCAGTAATCAAGGATGCTTTGACACTGCAGGCATGTTTCAAGACATTTATTGACGGGAACACACATAATATCAACAGGAACAGTCAGTGTAACAAGGTCATGCTGACCTGACATCGATAGGTATACATTTGGCATTCAAAAAGGTAAACATCAGAATAGACGTGCATGGTCAATAGCAAAGTTCTTCAATAATGACAGTTCGTAGCGTCGCCCTTGGCGTCTCTGACTAAACGCGTCAGATGCCTTAGTTACCTTGACACACAGGTGCAACTTGGCACTCCCTGCCAATTGCACATATCAGGCTGTAGTATAATAGCCGGAAGCACAGGCCTCGTCCTAACGTCGGCCGTGTACTTCTGTTAAATAGGTTATCACCAACCCTGCAGTAATACTTATTGTAGATAGAAGTTCCGCCAATCTGCGGCTCCCACAATATATCCTCGTCACTGGATTTCTGGACAATATAAGACTAACAGTCTTGGATGGCTACCTCGAGCACAAATATATAAGTTCTGAAATGGCGGATCCGTGAACTGCTGTTCACCCTAGGTAATCCTTTACATGTTCTGCCACCGAAAAGCGTAATAATGCATAAAGGTCGGTATTACCTGGTAAATGAATCCCAGAACTACACAAGGAATTCTGTCGTCATCCCGACGCACAGAGATTCACTGGGGAAAACTGCCATAGCAGTTACTTCGAAGATTCTCCCCGAAAAACAATGGACTCTTGGTCCCTTCAGAAAAACAGGACCTCCCGGCTTCCCGGAAGTATATCTCACTCCCGCTTAAAAAACCTTCCCATAGGCCCACGCCGAACTGTCAACCTCTGACCCCAAAGGTCAAACACAATGAATGAATAAACAAGGGAAGACAACCCCTAATCAACCTGACATCGCAGGTAAAGACACAATTATACTTATGATACAAACATAAGCAAATAACTTGACAGATGACTCCGTCGAAAATGACAGCAACAATCTTCTTCTCATGACTTCTTCCACTGCCGCTTATCTGGTTCTTGTCATTAGCGCTACATCAGTGATCTCGTCATACCACTTCAATCCTTCCGCACTGTACAAGCATCCACAAATAAAGAAATAATGTCCCCTTGTACAACTTCCGAAGCTTTAACCCACCATTACAGTTGGTTGCTATACATGAAGCCATCGCTAAAGCACTTTAATTGTTTGTTAGTAGTGGTTTATGTAGCAATTTATTTTATATGATGAGTTTGCTAGATACATACGATCACTTGAGCTACCTATTACGATTTGTTAGATGGTAGCAGTCGTCCTATTATCTCTGTTTGTCATCTCAATAAGAAAACAACCCAGTAGCCATACAATTTGTAAATGTGGATTCTTCAGTAGTACAGAGAAACCCCAACAATTATAACTGTCATGACACCAGCAATAAATACAATCATCATCATCATTTCATTTTTCGCTCCTTATCGGGCATGGGGTCAAGACTGCAGGAGGTCATGTTGGAGGAAACATTCACCAAAATATTGACGTCATTTCTTACAAAAATAGTTTCTGTAGCATTTTGTTTGAGATGATAAGGTTACCAGCCGCTCTCATAACTGCACATCATTATCTCTAATACCGTTGTCTGTGAATCAGCATTCATTCTAGATAGCTTCAGAAATCCCCTACTCCCCCTCCTCCGCACGGGAACAACACGGGGCAGAGCTAGAAGATGTAAGAATAGGTAGGACTAGAAATTCAGATCTTAACGTTCAACTATTATTGAAAGATCTCAACGTTCAACTATTATTGAAAGATTTTAACGTTCAACTATTATTGAAAGATCTTAACGTTCAACTAATATTGAAAGATCTTAACGTTCAACTATTATTGAAAGATCTTAACGTTCAACTATTATTGAAAGATCTTAACGTTCAACTATTATTGAAAGATCTTAACGTTCAACTATTATTGAAAGATCTTAACGTTCAACTATTATTGAAAGATCTTAACGTTCAATTATTATTGAAAGTTCTTAACGTTCAACTATTATTGAAAGTTCTTAACGTTCAACTATTATTGAAAGATCTTAACGTTCAACTATTATTGAAAGATCTTAACGTTCAACTATTATTGAAAGATCTTAACGTTCAACTATTATTGAAAGATCTTAACGTTCAACTATTATTGAAAGATCTTAACGTTCAACTATTATTGAAAGATCTTAACGTTCAACTATTATTGAAAGATCTTAACGTTCAACTATTATTGAAAGATCTTAACGTTCAACTATTATTGAAAGATCTTAACGTTCAACTATTATTCAAAGATCTTAACGTTCAACTATTATTGAAAGATCTTAACGTTCAACTATTATTGAAAGATCTTAACGTTCAACTATTATTGAAAGATCTTAACGTTCAACTATTATTGAAAGATCTTAACGTTCAACTATTATTGAAAGATCTTAACGTTCAACTATTATTGAAAGATCTTAACGTTCAGCTATTATTGAAAGACCTTAACGTTCAACTATTATTGAAAGATCTTAACGTTTAACTATTATTGAAAGATCTTAACGTTCAACTATTATTGAAAGATCTTAACGTTCAACTATTATTGAAAGATCTTAACGTTCAACTATTATTGAAAGATCTTAACGTTCAACTATTATTGAAAGATCTTAACGTTCAACTATTATTGAGAGATCTTAACGTTCAACTATTATTGAAAGATCTTAACGTTCAACTATTATTGAAAGATCTTAACGTTCAACTATTATTGAAAGATCTTAACGTTCAACTATTATTGAAAGATCTTAACGTTCAACTATTATTGAAAGATCTTAACGTTCAACTATTATTGAAAGATCTTAACGTTCAACTATTATTGAAAGATCTTAACGTTCAACTATTATTGAAAGATCTTAACGTTCAACTATTATTGAAAGATCTTAACGTTCAACTATTATTGAAAGATCTTAACGTTCAACTATTATTGAAAGATCTTAACGTTCAACTATTATTGAAAGATCTTAACGTTCAACTATTATTGAAAGATCTTAACGTTCAACTATTATTGAAAGATCTTAACGTTCAACTATTATTGAAAGATCTTAACGTTCAAATATTATTGAAAGATCTTAACGTTCAACTATTATTGAAAGATCTTAACGTTCAACTATTATTGAAAGATCTTAACGTTCAACTATTATTGAAAGATCTTAACTCTTAAAGGCCGGAACGACGCTGGTAGCGTACATCCACAAAACCCCTAGAAGCCGAAACGACGTTGGGAACGTCACTTTTGTGTTCTGTGAAATTTGTTCCGTATTTTCATTATGACTCATAACTGAATACTATATGTAGAATATCACTAAAAATCTTCATATTCTAATTCTACATTCATTTATCTTTACTGTGATGTATAATATGTGTGTCTTTGTTGTGTAATAACTCAGAAACTTTAGAATTTATAAAGGTACTGCTTTAAGGTACAAAAATAATTCTGGCAAAACTGATGAAAAAATTCCGGCCTGCAAGAGTTAACTTCATATCCATAATTTAAAAAATGTACAGGTAGTTCAATAGCAGATACTACTTTAAGTGAGTGAAGTAATAGAGACTTCACCATGCTAGGTTATGAGATGAAATGACCATTGCTCTTTCTCGCTACCTTCGCCTTTCCTAACTCAAGACTAGAATCAGGTGATCATTTACAGATGGGTAGACTGGAGCGCGAAGCTACCAGGTTTCAATACAATAATACAGAAATAAAAATAAATAGTTTAGTCATTAAGTATAGTGTAAACATGTCATTCTTTTTACGAATGTGTATAATCATTAAATCAGATGACGACCTTCTAATAAAAAGTATGAACGTATAAACAAATAAGGAGGGGAAACCTGTAAACAATAAATAAATAAACAAACAATACACAAAGATATGTTAGCAGGCACTCAGTGCTGATGATTTTATTTATAAAACAAGTGTAATTTCCCATGCTGTTTAGTGCAGGGTGTCTAAAAAGACTGTACACTCTTTATACTATTATATTTAATATACCTAAAAAAGGACAAATAAAGAATATAATGTAGTAATTGCTTATGAAGGTTAAATAATTAATCCATGTGGCTAAAATATTACAGATTGCTATTTCCGTGTTAAAAAAAATGTTCAATATTTCTGAAAAGTTAGGCTATAGAGAATAATGAATTAGAGTCAATTAAAAAATTCATTGTCTTTTTTTCTGAGATACCCTATATAAATTCACCTTCTATGCATGTCTTCTGTTTCATCGTCCATTATCGCTACTAGTTTCCATTAAGTGGGTAGATTAGTGCCCAGAGCAGATACTGCTGTAGCCTTTTCTTTCCCTAACTCAAAGAGCAGAGTCAGACACCGATTTACAGCTGGGTAGGCTGGAGCGTGTCAGTAACGTGTTTCCAAACCGCACCATTGCCACGAGAAACCAGCGCTCTAACCAAAGAGACAATCGGACACTTAGTTTTTATTATGAAGGGAAACAAATGTAATATTTTCAGCCACTTCTCCGTTTAATTATATTTAAATATATATTGGGGACCGAAGACGCAGCAAACGAGATGAATGCAGTCAGCGGCCCATAGCTTGACTGCTTGCGTCAGGTCAGCGAACCAGAGTTGACCAAGACTCTACTCCACCTCCAAGTGGTGGTTCTGGAAACAGGCTGCATCTCTGCAGTCTGGCTGAGTGAGTAGGGATCGAAGAGGGAAGGCTAACCTGGTCCCAAAAATGCCATGCTGAAATCGGTTGTGTCGGGCCGAAAGGCGCAAATACCGCAGCTTGCTGTAAACGGCGACACAACGTAACAAACGTCCTTTTCAGGACGAACGCAGAAGAAGAAGAAGAAGAAGAAGAAGAAGAAGAAGAAGAAGAAGAAGAAGAAGAAATATGTATTGTTGTTTAACTAATTTTTGTTGTTCTTAGTTGTTTGTTTTCTTGGTATTTAAGTCCAAACAATGTTTCAGATATAATAATAGAACGACCGATTGACAGAGAGGTTAGGAAGCTTGCCTCTCGCGACAAAATTTCGGGGTTCCAGGTTATAAATTTTGTAACACCGCGCTCCAGGCTACATGCTGTAAATGGGTACCTGACTCTGAACTTGAGTTGGGGAAGGCAAAGTCACCGAGGAAGGGAACGGGTCAGTCTACCTCTTAAAGCTTGACCTAGCATAGTAAGTTCTCTTCTTTCTTCTGCGTTCAGTTTGTAGTCATGCTAAATCTGCAGGCCTGTCGCCAGATCCAAGTCCACAGAGTAAACTCTCTAACTCTTCACTTCCTTACAACAATATCTGCTATGAAATTACCTTTACCATTTATAAACATATAATAATATTAATAATTGATAATATACTTATTTACTCAGTCGTTCCTATTCTATTCTGTGGTGTAGAGGTTTGCCAGCGAGAGCGTATTATCCTGTCGGCTGTCTTCCTCCTGGCCTGGTTTAAACTTAGTTCTTGGTCCTACAGAGGTTATCTCGTGTTACCCACCCAGCGAATTCTGTTTAGTCCTGGAGGTCTTCATCCCCGGTTCTAGATTTCACATATTGGTCGTGGTAGCAGATCTTCTATTCATGCAGACATGGCCAAACCGTCGAAAATGGGACTGTTCCACTTAGGTCTGCGGGGCTGCAAACCGTCGAAAATGGGACTGTTCCACTTAGGTCTGCGGGGCTGCAAACCGTCGAAAATGGGACTGTTCCACTTAGGGCTGCGGGGGCTGGGTTTTGAGGCCATGATGTATCGTCTGATAATATTTAATAATATAATAATATTTAATAACATTCGGCAGAAGGGGAACGACTAAGTAAGTAAGTAAGTAACATTCCTGGAGACAGACATAACAGAGATAAAGAGGACGGAGACAGATGTTCAACAGGAAGTTTGGCATGTCTCTTTTTTTCAGGACTCGCTCCGCAGGGAGCTGAACAAACATGGAGGTTGTCCCATACAGGAATTAAGTATTAGAGACTTCATTTTACTTCGTCAAGCTTCGAGAGGTGAGCTGACCAGTTCCCTTCCTTGCCCACCTTTGCCTTCCCTAACTCAAGTTCAGAGTCAGGTTCCTATTTACAGCTGGATAGACTGGAGCGTGACGCCACCGTAATTTGATCCTGGTACCTATGCCAAGAGAGGCCGGCGCTACAACCACTCAGCCTATGGTACGCTCTAATGAAGATGATAATAACGTCTTTTTTTTATTTACTGAACTCTCTATCTCGTCCATCAGAACAATAATGTCTGAACCTCTGAGATTAATGCGAGCTGTGTACCCGGAGTGCTTTATTGGTCGTAAGAGAATGGCCAATGCAGCGCGGGAATCTATTTCTTGAACATTAGAGAGTGAATGAATAGATTTATAATTAACACGCCGATTGCATCTTATCCTTATCGAAACATCAAATGTCAGAGTAATGCTTTCATGTCGGATTGGAGTGTTGATATGCTCAAAGAGTTAACCCAAACGTTAAAAAAAAAAAAATGTGTGTCCACTATCTATCCCCGAGAACAATCATGTCTTAACTAGAAAGGTGTCATTTCCAAAGGTCGCGTAACAAGTATCGTAACTCAGGAACATCAAACGAACTCATTGTTTCCTGTTCAACAGTGTGCGAACACGTGTCTTGGATGTAATGAAAACTGTCCTCCACAAAATTTGAATGCATTATTGGTCAATCCGCTTGACAATGACCACATTTTGTTGGTTTAGGGGACTCGGGGAGACCAGCTCATTGTTCTCTGACTGCTATGTTCAACGACACAGGTGTTAGATCATTCGTGTTCTCTCTGCCGAGAAATTTCTCCGACAAATCTATGTCCTTTGTTTCTGCGTTTGTAAGGTTACATAAGCAATGATTCTGCAGTTACATAGCTATCCACTGGTACATATAAAACCTACGTGATATGTTTTTGATCAGTCAGTTTACAAAGAGAGATTTATGTGCGGCCTTAATATTGCATTCATTTTTTGGGAGCTCCGTATAATATTCAGCTCGTTGCGAAAACAGTCCCATCTGCTCTTTTGGTTTGTCTCTACACTGCAACGGACAGTTTTGATTTGCCTGTGTCAACCTCTTCTGCTGCAGGAAATGGCTGAACCAGTTACACTCCAGAGTCCTGATGTGTTTCAGCTGGAAGAAGAAGATTTCTTTACCGCATTTAAGTTCCAGGTTGAGAAGGTGATTGCCATGGGAATGTGCGGGGAGATTGTTTTGACCAAGTCTTTGGTGAAACCAGAAGTCAGATGTGTTGTAAAGAAGTTCACACTGCTGGACGAAATGAAAAAAGCAAGGAATAAGAAGCTTTTCCAAACTGAGGTGCAGCTTATGCAGTCTTTGGACCATCCATTTTTGACGTACTGCATGATCGCTGGTCAGTGCTCTGAATATCTGGCTATCTGCATGAACTACTATCAGAGAGGCTCATTAGATCTTTACATTGGCGGTCTCGACCTTCAACTATCTGAACTTTGTGTTACACAAGTAGCTTGTGCCCTTCGATATCTGCACAACAGTAATGTGGTGCATCTCGATGTCAAATTGAACAACATTTTTCTCGATGGCGATTTTAATGCTGTTCTCGGGGATTTCGGACTAGCAGTAAAGTTGTTACCTCACCAACAGACGCTGCCCAGAGGGAAATGTGGCGGTACACCATGTTATTTTGCTCCAGAACGAAGAGGAGCACCAGCCGACAAGGAATTAGATCCTTATAAGGTGAGAATGATACATAATTTGTTATACGTATATAAAAATATAGGGAGGCTCATCACTCTGACCCGTTAGTCGCCTCTTCTTATTACTCTCCACCTGCAGTCTTTGTTACAGCTATTATTATTATTGCTACTCTGAGTAAACACTAGTGATACTACTCTTCCAGTTATTGCTCTTGTCACATCTTTCTCATTTAATATTGTTGTTTTCTTTTTGGAGCACCGCAGTCCATCCCCATTCTTTTCTGTTAGTTATAGTACATTTCCACATCTTCCTTTTGAGATCATAGACCTGCAATCCAGTTTTTTCTTCTAGAGTAGAGAATTTGTTTAGTAGTTGTGTCATCACCTTCTATTAAAATCTTCCAATCTGGACATATTTTTGGGTCTGTGACATTTGGTTGCGATTTATGTTAACTATCTACGTATAACAGAATCACGCGCCTACTGTTCTTCGTCATTTGTTAATACTTTTTTTTTGCTGAGTAAATTTGTGTAATGTTATCCATACGTTTGACACGTCCTTCTCGTCTCAGTTTATTTCTTCAAATATGTTATTTCGTAAGGAAATTAAGTAATAGGTCAGCATAGAATATATTCGCTGCAAACACGGGATACACTTCGACAAATTCCATTGCAATGTTGGATATTGTTTGCTAGTGTAAAAAAAAAGTATAATAATGGCTTGTCTGACGGTACCAATGTATTAAGATACCAAAATCGTGATACAAGTCTAGTGTTGTGTGGGTCAGTCGAAGGATGAAAGGTGAACAAAAGAATTGAGAACAGCAAACCTTACAGGAAATGACCACGAGACAGAACCACATGTGGTAATGGATATCCAAGTTTTTTCTTCTTCTTCATACACTCTCAGACGTCTACTTAAATGTTTCGAAAGAAAGCAGTAATCAGTCTGAGGCTATTTGAATCTCCGTAGAGCTTTTCCACGATTGGTACTGGTGTCGGCCATATGCGCTTTCTCTGTTCCGCATATGTTGGGTAACTTTGAAGCAAATGTTCAGCAGTCATTTTATCAGTGCCACAGTTACAGTCATCGGTAGTTCCTATCTTTAGCTTGTTGCATAGATGGTATCTCAATCCGTTGTGTCCAGTGCGAAGTCTGAAGATTAACACTTGTTCTGTTCTGTTGATATGGTAGTATGCATCATTTTGTGTGTTACCTGGATGCCCTACATTCCATTTGTTTATGTATCTGATTCTCCTCAAACTCATTTCTGATACCCCATTTGAAGATGATCCACACGTAACATTTTTTTTTCGCCATTTAATCTGATACTAGCTTAATATATTAAGAGTCCGAGAGACTCAACAAAACAGATAGGTGAAAAAGTAGGAATCAAAGTGACTTGACAGCCATCAAAATGATGCGTGTGACCAGCTCAGACTGAGAGAACAGGTATTAGTTCAGACTTTGTACATGCAAAACCAAAATTAGCAAAATTGTTATAGTGCTAGCATCTCGAGGCGAAGTTACAAGGTCCCGGGTTCAAAAACACGCGGCAGTCTACTCAATTGTAAATAGGCATTTTCTCTGCTCTGGCGTTAAGGAAGGCAAATGCAGTGAGGAAGGGAACTAGTCACACCACCTCACAAAACTTGACCTAGTAAAGTGAAGTCTCTAACACTTCCCTCTCCTACAGTAATATCTGCTATAGAACTACTTTTTACAACAGTGTTACCATCTGGTCAATAAGCTGACAACAGTGTTACCATCTGGTCAATAAGCTGACAACAGTGTTACCATCTGGTCAATAAGCTGACAACAGTGTTACCATCTGGTCAATAAGCTGACAACAGTGTTACCATCTGGTCAATAAGCTGACAACAGTGCTACCATCTGGTCAATAAGCTGACAACAGTGTTACCATCTGGTCAATAAGCTGAAGATAGTAACTACTGATGTAAGTACCTGAGGCACTGATAAAATAATTGCCCTACATCTGCTGCAGTAGTCGGCGACACATTAGGAACGGAGAGAGCATCTATGGCCCTGACCAGGATATATTATAATCTATGGAGATATCAGCAATGTCAGGATTACCACTGCTTTCTTCGGTCATATTCAAGTAAAAGTCTGAGGGCGCTTGAAGAAGAAATAAACCAAAATGATACACGTTATGATTACACGCGCAAGTAACCCGCCAAAACATGACCTGGACTAATTATGTTGCACTCTGTTTGCTGCATACCCTGATGGCAGCACTAATTCTCCTGTTATTTCTTTCTTTTCCTTTCCATCTCAACTTCATTAGATCTTTGTAGTCAAACTTATCATGACTTAAGGTTGCTGGTCAGTGCACCACAAAAATATTGAAAGGCCCGTAAGCTCTTGTAATGGGTGTTCAATTTAGCTTTCACTGTGCAGTGCGCATCAACATTTTCTGTATTTTCTCGAAAATTTCACGGGATTTTTTTTTCATTGATCGTTACAGTATGTTCTGAAACTTAGACAATTAGTATATATTGTATTTCTACTCTTGAATGATGACACTATTGAAAACTTAACATTGTTATCTGCTCGTTGTTGAGTTGAACTTTGTTGTTATGATTGTCCGAAATTCTCATTTCATGATGAAGGACAGTTATTATGATTGGGGGGAGGAGGGGGGGGGGGAATTACACAGTTCATATATCAGCGTTATGGAATGCTGTGCCCGCTGGTGTTCATGACCGCGTTTCTTCATTTGCTACGGTCTCTGGTGTCTTTAATCAGCTTTGTCTGGAATCGCCTATCATGTCATATGATCAGGTTATGAACAACATAACATCTTGGGCCCTTAGCCGCTGACTGAGAAAGCAATGAGTGACTATCTTACCTAGTGGTATCTTGTAGAGCCCTCCAAGCCATAATCTTTGTAGGAAACATTCTTTCTTTTCTTTCTTCTTTGTATGTATGTATATATTTATATATAAGACTGCCTTTAAATATTAGTTGAAAATGATTATTTTTGTATTGGACTTTTTTTTAAATACAGTAGTTATTTAACGTTTTTCACCAAAGAGTCTTCTGACAACTCTCATCTTTCCAGATGGATTCCTATAGCCTTGGCGTTGTTCTGTGGACCTTGGTAGTAGAAAGGGAACCCTCTAGCAGCATTGATTATTTTTTCGAGACAAGGAAAAATCGAAAGTTACCGCCAAGTATCAGGTACGTTTTACTGTTCATTAGTTTTCGCTGCAGTAAAAGAATTCGAAAGTGCAGCATGGAAGAATTTGAAAACAACGACTAAATAAAGTCATTCACCAGCTGATGGTAGGTGCCCCCACGTGGTTCCTGGGGGCCTCTCACGTGACAAGGAAAGAATAGGACTACTGCTACTTCAGGCATGTCGTACAAGGCGACGTATATGAGGTTGGTCATGAGGCTTACAACCTCATCGTGTAAGATAAATTGCTACACAAACCACCCCTGCAAGAGTAAGTGAATGTTTAGTGCAGGCTTCCACTAAATGTGACCAGCTTCAGTGGTGATTGCATGTTCCATAGGGAGACAACAGGATGATGATGATGATGATGGCAAGGCAGAATTAGTGAAATCAGATTTTTGACACTAGAATTCCAAAATATCATGGTATACAGAGAAGTTAACATCACAGTGTTGATGCGTGTCCTAAATGTAAACATCTGAAAAGACAGTAAGGTAAAGGATCCCGTTACACGCCCATTGAGGCATATTGGGAATATGGTGTTAGGCCGATATTTTCTTGACCATCGGCACACTAGGGGTGATGTGGTCAGCATCACGTCGGTTGCCTTAACCTTCCCAGAGTTGCTCTGGTACCTATTTTAAAGCTGCTGGAGTTGACGAAATTTCAGGGGAAATGATTAAAGCAGTTAATGACAACAACCTCTTGAGAATTTTAGATATTATAAACGAAGTATGGAGAGAAGAACAACCACCACAACAATGGAAAGACAGTATTATTGTAAAGTTACCAAAGAAAGGTGATCTATCAGACTGTAATAACTGGCGTGGTATATCTATATTATCTGTACCTGGAAAATTATTATGTTGCATGATGTTAGAAAGACTTAAATTGCATGCTGACGAAAAGATCAGAGAAGAACAAGCGGGTTTCAGGCAGAAACGATCATGTATTGATCAAATATTCACACTAAGAACAATTATAGAAGAATCAGTGGAAAGGCAATCGCCACTTATTATCACCTTCGTCGATTTTCAAAAAGCCTTTGATAGTCTACACCGCCCATCATTGTGGAAGATACTTACAATCTATGGTTTTCCAACAAAATATGTGAATATAATCAAAGTGCTATATGACAATGCAAGATGTTGTGTTAGAACAAATAAAGGGAATACAGAATGGTTTACAGTAGAAACAGGGGTGAAACAAGGCTGTATTATGTCACCACTACTTTTTGGAATAGCTATTGATTGGGTTATGAGAAACTATACCCACAATGAACAATTAGGTATAAAATGGACAAATGGAAAATTCCTTGGGGACCTGGATTTCGCAGATGATGTAGCATTCTTAAGTTCAACACCAAGACAATCTAAAGAAGCAATAAATAATTTGTGTCATCTCTCGGTTAAAATAGGTCTCCAAATAAATGCCTCTAAAACTAAAGCTATGAACTTTTCTAACGAGACCTTTGATATCATCTTGAACGGGGAAAAACTACAGAAAATTGAAAGTTTCAATTATTTAGGCAGTAAAATGACTCAGGATGGTGACACAACAAGAGAAATCCATACTAGAATTGCTTTGGCAGCTAGCGCCTTCAATAGATTATCTAACATTTGGAAATTACGATCATTGAATAAACATACCAAGCTTCGTCTGTTTAATTCAAATGTTATCTCAGTGTTAACATACGGCTGTGAGAGTTGGAAAATAACAAAATCATTGGAGAACAAGCTGAATACATTCGAGAACAAATGTCTTAGAAAACTCATGAACATCAGTTGGAAAGAATTCAAGACTAATCGACAAATAAGAGAAGACTCTAGGCAGAAATATGTCTCCGACTATATAAAGAAAAGACGATGGTCATATATCGGTCATGTCCTACGAATGCAAAACAACAGAATACCACTACAGGCGCTCACTTGGGTTCCTGAGGGTAAGAGGAAAAAAGGAAGACCAAAAGAAACACTCAGAAGAACAATAATAAGAGAAGGAAGAACGTTGGGCCTAAATAATGTGCAAGAGCTAAGAGGAGTGGCGTCACAACGAACAACCTGGAGAGCACTGGTTTCTGCCTTATGCGCCGTGTTTGGTGCTTAAAGAATTTATTATTATTATTATTATTTGGGGCTGGGTCGACCCAGGAGCCGTTTGCAGAACCATACTATATATTACCAAGAAGAGAAATATGGGCCTAACACTATATTCCCAATATGTTTAATGGGCGTGTAACGGGATCCTTTACCTTTACCTTCTGCAGTATCGGACTCTGGGTTTTCCTTGTGCCATTTTTCTATATAATTATTTCTGATTTTTACTTTTATCTCTTCATGTGTAGCCCTGTCTTCTGTTTGGATTTTCTTTCCTCCTTCTTTGACAAGTTTAACTCATTTCCATACATATTGCAGTGGGCAGGCGGCGAAAAGGCCGACTGATATGTCTCAAATGCGTGGAGAGGAGACCACCTCTGATGATCAGAATACCTGGTGTTGCATTTTTCTGTATTGAGCTCTCTATCACTAAAACGATTTTAAAATGTTTTATTTAAACAGCCATTTTCTAGATATCAAAGTCCTTCAAATATGGCGACCAAAATATATTTATATCATCGTCACCATCACACTAAGGCACCTCAGTGAGCATAGGTCGTCAAGAAAATTATATCAAGTCTTCCTGTCACGTGCTATTACCTCAAAGTCCTTTCTTGTCCCTTCCATGTCCAGTTCTCTTTTCCCACATGTTCTTTCGTCTATATATATCCGGTTAATTCCTGAACAAACGATTGCCTTTTACAATATATTTATAACGCAATTATATTTGTTTCAATTCATACAGGAGTTGGCTGTTGAAACTGCTAAAGAAAGATCCTTTGAAAAGACTGGGTGTCGCGGAATTTCTGATCAGACTGAGACTAGAAGGTGCATACAGTTACGTTATAGACAGGTGCTAAATGTGTCTATTGTCAGCGGGTTTTGATATGTACTCTTATTGCCCACTGCTGTACATTTTATTTTATTGCTGTAGCTACATTTGTTTGTACCCATTATTGCTTTAGATGTCTCTCTTACTGTTTTACTGTCAGCTTTGTTTCTTTGAAGTGTTGGTCTCCTTGTGGGGAGACACGCCCTTTTCTGCCTGCACCGATTATGTCATAGCGCTATTGCGCATTCCCATATCAGTTATGACTGAAGGGGCTGCTATTACCAGACAGAGAGGGAGAGATGAGAGAGAGAGAGAGAAAGAGAGAGAGAGAAAGAGAGAGAGAAAGAGAGAGAGAGAGAGAGAGAGAGAGAGAGAGAGAGAGAGAGAGAGAGAGAGAGAGAGAGAGAGAGAGAGAGAGAGAGAGAGAGAGAGAGAGAGAGAGAGAGAGAGAGAGAGAGAGAGAGAGAGAGAGAGAGAGAGAGAGAGAGAAGTCTGCTCTAGCACAGCACTGATAAATATTAAGACAACTATATCAACTAACCACTAACTTGATAAAGTTATGATAGGGGCTAGTTTTTTTTTTAATGTTTGCTTTCATTTCTTTGATTTAATTTTGTAATTGTTAACTGTAATTATCTGAATTTAAATGAAAATGCTAGATCAGAGGAGTGGGTCTGAAAATACATACGGAGGTGAGAGGTCACAGCTAGTGGGTCTGAAAATACACACGGAGGAAACAAAGATCCCTGAAGGGAGATGACTGGACTAGAACAGGGCAAAACGTAGACAGCCGAAAGGATAGTATATCTCTCTCTCTCTTTCTCTCTACTAATATGAGTGTGCTATTTTATTTTACTTTACAACGTTGAATTCCATGAAATTGATATGTAAAATGTATGTGAGAATAAATGAATTCAGTATGAAAGGTGAGAGAAAGGAAGGGCAGAATGTCTAAACCCTTTGAAAATAAAGTTCGCTGGTTCGTTCGTTCTCTCTCGCTCTCTGTCTGTGTGTAGACCTCTACATCCTAGGTAGAAGAAGAACGACTTAGTAAGTATGAAAACTAAAGTAATGTGAATAAATATAGCAAACGATAAAATTTTATTGGAAAAGAACACCACTACAAGATGTAGAATCATATATATATATATATATATATATATATATATATATATATATATATATATATATATATATATATATATATATATATATATATATATATATATATATATATATATATATATATCTTGGCAGCAATATAGATACTGATAGAATGACAGACAATGATATCAACAAAAGAATACAAAAGGCTACAGGCGCTTTCATTGCATTGGGAAAGATATGTCGATCAAGAGAAATCAAATCCAACACAAAAATCAGAATCTTTCAAATGTTAAGTCAGTCCTATTGTATGGCTCTGAAATATAGAGAACAACAAAAACAACAACCAAAAGGAACTGATGACAAGAACCAGACAAGCGCTAGTGGAACAAGAAAGGAGAAGAGTTATTGGAGATGGATTAAGGAAACCTGTAGATAGCACTACTAGGAAGTCCTTATTCAGGAATACCCAAGGTAAAAGAGGTAGAAAGAGATCAATGAACACATGGAGAAGAGAACTGGAGACAGGCATAAAGGGAATAATGAAGACACGGACAGACTTTCAGCGGATAGCACGTGACAGGAAGAATTGGTCTACGTTTGTTGAGGGCAGACTTTCTGCGGATAGCACGTGACAGGAAGACTTGGTCTACGTTTGTTGAGGGTCTACGATCCTTGAGTTGCAGAATAGTAGTGAATGAAGTGAGTCAATTTATTTTCTGAATTTGCCCCGTGTAGTTCCACAAAGAGACAAAGAAAGAATGGACTAAGACATTCTCAGAAATGTTGTACAAGGTGACAAATATAAGGTTGTAGGATGGTGCTGGTCATGTAAAACAAATTTCCACAAGAACCACCGCTGCAATAGCATGTGACAGCTTGGTGCCGCCTTCTTATAAGGCAACCAGTTACACCTGTGGCTCCATGCTCCATATGGTGCAGAAAGTAAAATGATGATGATGATGAATTGTCTGAAAGTATTTATTCTTAATGTTTAATTCCTCTTGATATTATTGCCGTTATGTCGGTTTTAAAATTATTAATTATAATTTTTATTATTTTGCAATGAGGTTTATATCAAATCTGTACAGCCCGTAAGTGTATTTTTTTTTAATCTAGTCTTCCATGGCTGACTTTTTTTGACGTAACGTGTTAGTTCCCCTTTAGGTGCAGTAAATTTATTTATTTTAATATTACTGATCTATATTTATTTATTAGTAATAATTAATTGTATTGGTACTGTTTGTGTATTTGTGTTAGTAATAAAACTGAATGTTTCTTATTTACTCCGATTTCGTTTATTCATATTTCACTTTTCAGAATAGTATTTTGTTTTTTCCTTGTATCGTTCTGTTCCAATATTGAAGTGTTCTTTATCGGATGAAAACACACTTGCGTCACATTTCAGTCAACCCAGCTGTGAATGGGTATCAGACTATTCTCTTGAATTAGGAACAGCAAAGGAATCGAGGAAGAGAAACGGTCACTCCATCTCATAAAGCTTAGACCCAGGACAGTAAACTCTCAGTGAACGACAGTGGTTTACTAAAAGTTGGGAGCAAAAAGAGGGGGGGGGGGGCGGTTCGACCCGGGTGAGAGCCAGGAAAAAAGAGAGGGTAAGGTATTCATTCATAACCCTCCACTCCCAAAGGAGCATAGGCCTTCAACAAACACATGCCAAGTCCTCCTGTCACGTGCCATCATCTCAAGTTCTTTCCATGTTTTCCTCATCATTTTCACCTCTGTTTCCAACTCTCTTCTCCATGTACTTCTTGGTCTTCCACTGCCTCTCTTGCCCTGGGGGTTCCATAACAAGGACTGCCTTGTAATGCTATCAACAGGTTTCCTCAGTGTGTGTCCTATCCATCGCCATCGTCTTCTTCTCATTTCTTGTTCCACTGGCACTTGTCTAGTTCTTGTCATCAGTTCCACGTTGGTAACCTTGTCATACCATTTTAATCCCTCTATTCTACGCAAGCACCCATTTATGAAAGTCTGTAGCTTTTTGGTTGTTGTCTTTGTTGTTCTCCATGTCTCTGAGCCATACAATAGGACTGACTTCACATTTGAGTTGAAGATTCTTATTTTCGTGTTGGATCCTATTTCTCTTGATCTCCATATATTTCCCAATGCAATGAAAGCTCCTCTTGCCTTTTGTATTCTTATTTTGATATCGCTGTCTGTCCCTCCAACTTTGTCTATATTACTGCCAAGATATGTGTATGATTCTACATCTTGTATTGGTGTTTCTTCAAGTTCAACCCTGTTATCATTACCTGCATTTATTCGCAATATTTTTGTTTTTTCCCTGTGTATTTTCAGACCCAATTGCTGTGACCTCTCATCGAGTGTTTTCAATTTGTCCTGCATCTGATTACGGCTATGGGACAGAAGTGCCAAGTCATCAGCAAAATCCAGATCATCCAACTGCTTAGTCAGAGTCCACTGGATTCCATTTCTGTTGTGTGTTTTCGATGATCTCATAACCCAATCTATTGCCAGCAAGAAAAGAAATGGAGACAAGAGGCATCCCTGTCGCACTCCTGTTCTTATCCCAAACGGTTCTGTAAGCTGTCCTTCGTGAAAAACTCTGCATGTCATGTCTTCATATGTTTTCTTTATTAAATTGATGATCTTCAGGGGAACTCCATAATGCCTCAGAAACTGAAACTGAGAGGGTAAGGTATAATTTGAGAATATTATGACAACGCTGCCCTGTTCAATAAACCTGCTTCCAAGCTTAGTATATATATATATATATATATATATATATATATATATATATATATATATATATATATATATATATATATATATATATATATATATATATATATATATATATATATATATATATATATATCTATCCATATACATATATACATATATATATATATATATATATATATATATATATATATATATATATAATAATAATAATAAATTCTTTAAGCGCCAAACACGGCGCATAAGGCAGAAACCAGTGCTCTCCAGGTTGTTCGTTGTGACCCCACTCCTCTTAGCTCTTGCACATTATTTAGGCCCAACGTTCTTCCTTCTCTTATTATTGTTCTTCTGAGTGTTTCTTTTGGTCTTCCTTTTTTTCCGCTTACCCTCAGGAACCCAAGTGAGCGCCTGTAGTGGTATTCTGTTGTTTTGCATTCGTAGGACATGACCGATATATGACCATCGTCTTTTCCTTATATAGTCGGAGACATATTTCTGCCTAGAGTCTTCTCTTATTTGTCGATTAGTCTTGAATTCTTTCCAACTGATGTTCATGAGTTTTCTAAGACATTTGTTCTCGAATGTATTCAGCTTGTTCTCCAATGATTTTGTTCTTTTCCAACTCTCACAGCCGTATGTTAACACTGAGATAACATTTGAATTAAACAGACGAAGCTTGGTATGTATATTCAATGATCGTAATTTCCAAATGTTAGATAATCTATTGAAGGCGCTAGCTGCCAAAGCAATTCTAGTATGGATTTCTCTTGTTGTGTCACCATCCTGAGTCATTTTACTGCCTAAATAATTGAAACTTTCAACTTTCTGTAGTTTTTCCCCGTTCAAGATGATATCAAAGGTCTCGTTAGAAAAGTTCATAGCTTTAGTTTTAGAGGCATTTATTTGGAGACCAATTTTAACCGAGAGATGACACAAATTATTTATTGCTTCTTGGGATTGTCTTGGTGTTGAACTTAAGAATGCTACATCATCTGCGAAATCCAGGTCCCCCAGGAATTTTCCATTTGTCCATTTTATACCCAATTGTTCATTGTTCAAGTTTCATGTTCATGTTTCAAGTTGAAAGTTTCAATATATATATATACATATATATATATATATATATATATATATATATATATATATATATATATATATATATATATATACTTACAGCAGATCATCATATATATATATATATATAAAATCAGGTCTTTCAGTCACGTGCCATCAGCTCAAGGTCTTTCCATGTTTTCTTCATGCCCTTCATATCTGTATCCAGTTCAATTTTTAACGCGTTCCTTGGTCTCTATCTACGTCTCTCATCTTGGGGATTCTAGAACATATACTACCTGATAATGCTGTCAATAGGTTTCATCAATATGTGTCCTATCCATCTCCAACGTCTTCTTCTTATCTCTTATTCCACTTGGCACGTGAATGGTTCTCGTTAATTTCACATTAGTGATCTTGTCATACCACTTTAATCTTTCTATTTTACACAAACACCTATTTATGAAAGTCTGTAACTTTTTTTTTTGGTTGTTCTTTTTAAGGTCTCCATGGCCGGCGCAAGTGTTTTATATGCCATAGGGGAGACTAAAAATTTGCGCCCCAGTTATAATATGTAGCAACCATTCGCTTATCTATACATCACCCTGCCTACCAACAAGATTACTTATAATATTGGAAAACTTTTAAAAGGAAACAATAAACCAAAGTTTGACATATTTTTAACATTCCGTTTTCAGCTGTCGTCGTGTTATCCGGAATGTCATAAAACCATCAAGAGGATTATGTTGTAAATCAATCTTTTTCTTAAAAAAAAAACTGTTCTTAACATTAAATAAAATATTTAGATAATGTTATTTCTTTATTTTGAAATAATTATTAACTTATTTAATTGAAATAATTATTTTTTAAACACTTTAAAAATTACATTTTGTTAGAATGCGCCTATAGGATCTTTGCCCCACTCCTAGGACTTTCTGCCACTAACAATAGGACTGACTTGACGATCTAAAGATTCTGATTGCCTCTAGGATCTTTGCCCCACTCCTAGGACTGGCCGCCACTAACAATAGGACTGACTTGACGATCTAAAGATTCAGATTTTTGTGCTGGACCTCATTTATTTGTATCTCTATATATTTACTAATGAAATGGAAGCTTCTCGAGCCATTTGTACAGCAGATATCAGCTGGAAAAATGAGTACTGTCACTAACCTCCCTTTTCGCTCCTTATAGAACAATGAGATACCACTACAGAAGGTCTCCTTAATGAACCCTGCAACAAAGCACAAACTCTTGCACCGGTGGTTTCCTTGTAAATCGGGTTTGCACAATGAGGTTGCAAGACCCATTGCACTGTAGCTGTGCTGCTAGCAATCTTTCACTTCAGGGAAAAATAAGCATTAAAAAAAAACACGACATCAGTTACTACAAGCTTATATTACTTGATTTGTTCTGGAAGTCCCCGAGTAAGTGCGCACGTGTGGCGTGCGTGTGAGTGTGTAGGCTCTTATGTGTGTGCGTGTGGGTTTTTTTTTTAATCTAGTCGAAATGAGGTAGTCTGTAGAATGTTTAAAGGGAGGAGGCTGCACGTAGACACCGCCATTTATTTATTCAGCGCAGCAACTGATTAAAACAAACCCAAATACACTTGTACATTTGTATTTTTTGCCTAATTCTAAGTAGGCCCTACGTGTTTCTATAAATAAGAAACGATATGTAGAGAACTCTCTGTCCCCTGGGGAAGAATCTACTGTACAAATTAACAGAGAAGAGGCAACTCCTCTAATGAGTAAGGAAGTACATAATGACGAGTGTTCCTCAAATTCTGTTGAAAGGGAGCATTCTGAGAAAGACCACCTAAAAACTAGTAGGAGGAGCCTAAAAATAGGAACATGGAACGTTATAACTCTAAACGGAGAAGGAAAGCAAGACAATCTAATATTAATATTAGAGGCAACAGACATGAAACTCGATATACTGGGAGTTGCAGAGGCAAGACTAAAGGCTACATAAAAAGAGACCAATACACGCTTATACATTCAGGAGGAGAAAAACATGAAAGAGGGGTAGGAATGTTGATAAAGAAGGAGTTAGAAAAATACGTACGTGGATACTGGACACACAACGACAGAATGATGTTACTAAAGATGAGAGCAAGGCCATTCGACATATCAATCTTACAAACGTATGCACTAACTAAAGATCACAGCGAGGAAGAGCTACAGCACACACTTAAACCAGTAAAATCTACAGATGTGTTGATAGTAATGGGTGATATGAATGCAAACGTAGGAAAAGGAAAATACAAGAAAATAGTAGGACAGTATGGATTAGGGACAAGACATGATAGAGGAGACAGACTTATCCAGTTCTGTGAAGAAAACCAATTGGTCATATGTAACACCATTTTTGAACACCACCCAAGGAAATTATACACATGGAAAAGCCCAGGAGATGTAACAAGAAATCAAATTGACTATATGATGATAAAATATAGATTTAAGAACAGTGTCACACGTGCAAAGACACATCCTGGCGCCGACATAAAGTCAGATCACAATCCGGTTGTCATCAAAGTAAATATAAAGCTGAAAAGAACAGGAAACAGAAGACAGGAGGCCCAGATAGAAATATCAGCACTGAAACAACCAGATGAAAAACAAAAATATCTAATCGATGTCAAAAATAAATATCAACAGTTACTAACAGAAAGCATGGAGCAGTATAGAAGAGAAACCCCAGAAGAAAAAGTAACCACAAAATGGGAATGCTTAAAAACAAGCATACAATTGGCAAATGCAAATTTACCTAAAAAGGAGCCTAAGAAAAATCAAATTTGGATGACAGATGACATCTTGAGTAAATTAGCAGAAAGAAAGAAAGCAAAAAACACTCCAGAATATAAAACAATAGACAATGACATACGTACTATGTGTAGGCAAGCAAAAGAACGGTGGACAGAAACAAAATGCAAGGAAATATAAGACTTGGAAGCAAAGCACATGACAAGAGATATGCATGAAGAAATAAAGAAATTATCAAATAGGTCGCGGTTTGCACAAGGAGGAAGCTGTATCAAGAACAAAAATGGTGTAGTATTACTTGATGAGAAAGACATATCAAACAGATGGGCAGAATGCGTAAAAGAACTATTCGAGGACAACAGAGGTAAAAACCATCACCAGATTCTAATGAAGGCCCAAGCTTTCTCAGATCAGAAGTAAAGAATGCCATACATATGATACAAAAAGGAAAATCAGCAGGCACGGATAACCGAAAAATTGAAATGATAGAAGCCCTTGAGAGCTTTGGTATAGATACAATTACTGATCTATGCAACGATATATACAATACAGGATATATACCACACGACATGAAGACATCCGTTTTTATAACATTGCCAAAAAACCTAATGCAACAGAATGTTCAGACTTCAGAACAATCAGCCTGATGAGTCATGCAATTAAGATACTGCTCAAAAGCATGCAGGAAAGAATAAAAAGTAAGGTAGACAGCGAAATCCAAGAAGAACAGTTAAGTGTAACAGTGTAACAACAGAGGCAATATTTTGCCTAAGAATATTAGCAGAAAAATATACAGAGGTCCACAAAAGTATGTACATGTGCTTCATTGACTATACTATAAGAAGGCTTTTGACAGAGTCCATCATGAGAAAATAATTGAATGCCTCGAAGACATAGGTATTGATGGACAAGATATAAGAATACTCTATAACCTTTATTGGGAGCAAACTGCCACAGTAAGATCTGGAAGAAATTATTCACCATACATAGACATAAAAAGAGGTGTCAGACAAGGTTGTGTGCTGTCCCCCTGCCTATTTAAGCTATACACTGAAACAATTTTCAAACAGATACAGGAAATACCAGGACTGAACATCAGTGGAAGGTCAATAAACAACGTTAGATATGCAGATAATACCGTGTTGTTAGCTGAAAGCGAACAGGAGTTACAAGAACTAGTGAAGCAAGTGAACAGTATAAGTCATGAATATGGACTCGACATGAATATTGAGAAAACAAAAACTATGATAATTAGCAAAACAGACGATAAACCCACATTAAAGATAAGCGTAAATGGGAAAATCCTGGAACAAGTCAAGAGCTACGTATATCTTGGTCATATAAAAACAGATGATGGCAGATGTGAAACAGAAATCAAGAAGAGAATAGGAATGGCCAAAGCTACATTCAACAACATGAAACATATACTGACATCTAAACAGTTATCCCACAAATTAAAACTTAGAATTGTCGTGATTTGGTCTGTCTCACAACACGGTCATATTTACCGCACGCCATATTATGGGAAAACAATCTGATACAATAGCCAATGAAAACGCTCCCTTCTTGGTGTGTTATATGAAACATTTTATGCTTAACATAGAGGCCCCTTGTGTGCAGCTTATAGTAAGAAGATATATAATTTCATAAGGACTACAGAAGTTTAAACGGGAAGGAGTATATATTTCAACAACGGGAATGGTACTTTAGAGGTAGGTGCAAAGACTTCCTCAAATAGTAGTTTATTAAGAGAGAAAGATCGTGTGAAGTGACATCTATACATCAGGGTAGTCCCCAATTTCGCTAGTTAAAGTATGCTTAGATTTAAATGCATGTTGCTACCTAAATAATTATTATATAGATAGGTAGAGAAAAGTCCCCAGAATAATTCAAGCTTTATATGATCAAAATCGGCGCAGAATTAAGAAAGATAATGAATATTAAACATTTTGCTAATTGAACAGAAGGCAAAAATACGCCTCGGTTTTAGATTTTTAACACCGTTTTTGCCCCATGCACTCCGAGACGGGGGATGCGGTAGTATATAAGTCCTTGAACTTGGCTGAATTGAGGCCACATAATTTGAAAAGCAAGCTGCACAGAAGAGAGCGGTAAAAGTGTAAAAGTCAAATACTTTGCCACTGCATCTGCCTAACAGACCTAGATGCCCATTAACAGCCTGTTACAGCTTGTGTGTATTGCCTGAGGGTAATACAGAATATATATATATATATATATATATATATATATATATATATATATATATATATATATATATATATATATATATATATATATATATATATATATATATATATAATTATGTAATTTCCTGTGATTAACCCTCTTGTGTGTTAGAAAGTTGTAGAATGTGTTAAGAAAAATTACAAGACGAGTGTGTTGCCGGCGAAAATGCCAGCATCTGTGTACAGTTAGAGGAAAGTCAGTCTTGTAAATGTGTAGCATAATTGAGAATGATGGCCAAAGTACGCCTGAAAGTTTGATAAAGTATTTGAAGGAGTTTTTCTTAAAGGAACGACACACTGATCAGGACCATAAGAAAGGATGACAGGATTTGTTAAAAGGTATTGATCAAGGTATTATTTAGTATGTTATACTAGACCAAATCATTATATGGAGGCAGATCATGGACAAATGGAGCTAACTTAGGATTTATAAGGAAAGTGTAGTCACATTGAACTGGCTGTGAGTGGTATCGAGGAAAATTATCCTGTGCATATGTTAGCACAATGTCTGACACTGTTTGTTATGTCCATACTATGTGAGGACAGAATAGTGCTGGACCATACAGGGGTTGTGATTATTTGTATTTCAGGTTTTATCCTGCAACTACCATAATTGTACGAGACATCCACCTCTGTGGGACTCTGCGGTGCGAAAGTTCTTGATGATCATAGAGCTAGTTACCAAGATTTCCCGGCCTGGAGATTCAGATCTTGAGTGTTCAGTGCTAGAGTGTGATTCATCTCCACATAGCAAATAAGTGGATAAGCAAATCCACTGGTCAGCCTATCCAGAGACTATATTTAATAAATAAACTACAAATGACACAAACCTAGTGAGTGATGACTTATGGTGGACATTATTTAAATGATTACTATCTCCACAGTCCAGTGAAAGGGATAAAACATATGTGAAATAGATAAATGATATTTGAAAGAGAAATTCATCATATTGATCCATTTTGATAATTGATATTTGAAAGAGAAATTCGTCATATTGATCTATTTTGAAAATTGACATTCCATGATAATTTTTTTTGTTATGTAAAAACATTTTAATTCTTCTAAGTGACCTATCCGAAAAGATAAATGGTATAGGTTAAATAAATTGTAAATATGTACAATCAGTCTTTCTGAATCATCTAAATTGAGTTAAAGTTCTGGTTGATATATAGTTACACATTTAATTAATTAATTAATCCCCTAGCAGAGTCAATACACTTAATAGTATAAAGCAGCTCAGAAAGAAAAAGCTGGCATTAGGAAGAAACAGGTAGAAAATAGTAGACCACCCCAAATTCAGGATTAGTATGATAATGGAGACACTTAATAATAATAAACATTATTCAAGGGAGAATCTTGAGAGGTAGCATATAGACATTCAGGAACAAACACTATCATCATACCTAAAGGTTTATACAGCTTGATCTTACCTTTGATTGTCGATACACCCTTACTCTTTTCAGAGAAAGGGGTATTTCTTGTAAGACCAGTCTCTTATCTGGCACTATCCTGGTATCATCTGATAAAACTTTTTGTCCAGGATATCTTACATTCTCAATAACATCTGAACCTCTCGCGACACTGGTGTCTCCTTCCAGGATTTCTCTTACTACCCTGGGGTCTTTACTTTGAGACATTCAGTCGTAAGGTTAACAGTAGGAGTAAGTAAAATATAAAGATATTTTAAATACAGGTAAAGAATATAAAAGTTAAAAATAACTCATTGTAATATTAGTGAGTACATAACAAAATTTTGGTAACTGGATACGCTGACAGTGGTCTTTATTAATTATATGTATATTAATTAAGTTCTTAATTAGTATATTGATAAGATAGCAAGAGAATGGCAGACTTGGCAAAGTTTAGATCTGCTACAGCGCCGTCGGCAAAGGAGTTTGGGTTAAGTGGGGAGGAACTTATTAAATATGTCAATACTGAAAGTGACAAGTTTATAGAAAGAGATGATAAGAGGTTGGAAACAGAAAGAAGATTACAACTAGAAGCTGATAGGGGGACTAAGAAATTAGAAGCTGAAGAGAGAAGACAAGTTGCTGAAAGGGAGGCTGAAGCTAAGAGATTGCAAATAGAAGCTGAAGCTTAAAGATTGCAAATGGATGCTGAGAAAGAGGAAAAATGATTGCAAATGAAGGCTGAGAAAGAAGATAAGAGATTGCAAATAGAGGCAGAGGAAAAGAGGTTACAAAGGGAACATGAATTGAGGCTGAAAGAGCTTGAATTTCAAGGACATGTTACCGGAAATGGAAGTAGCTCAACTACAACTGACACTAGTACTAGTCAAGGTGCCTCAAATGGAGCCATTAACTTTCCCTTGGATCCATTTGTGGAGAAAGAAGATGATATTGAGTCCTATCTAACTTGCTATGAAAGGTTAGCAACTAACTATGGCATAGAGAAAGAGAAATGGAGTCTTAAGTTATCCCAAGGGCTGAGATTAGCTTCGTATGAAGTTTTTGCAAAACTTGGAAGAGAAGACCAAAAAGATTATGAAATCTTCAAGCAGACATTACTGGTTCGCTATGAAAAGAACTCAGAATTTTATAGAAAGAAATTCAGAACTGCTAAGCTACTTTCTGGAGAAACTTACCACAAGTTCTCTGCCAGATTAGAAACATACTTGGAGAAATGGACTGCTCTAGGAAAATGTCAAGACCTAAAAGAAATGGTCGTGATGGAGCAAGTAAGAGAGTCTATGCCTCCAGACATGAGAAAATTTCTTATGAAACAAGGTGCAGAGAAATTGGGGGAGATTTTAACTGTTGCTGAGAGATATGAAGCAGCTCAGAAAAAAAAGCTGGCATTAGGAAGAAACAGGTAGAAAATAGTAGACCACCCCCAATTCAGGATGAGTATGATAATGGAGACCACCAACACAGATACAAACAAGACTATGATAATAATAATAATAATAATAATAATAATAATAGCCCCTTCAGTCATAACTGACTATGGGAATGCGCCCCTGAGGTGGCAGCCCTCAGCTGCTTATTTTCCTGGTGCTCCTTTCGACGTTTTCTCCTCACCTCTGCTTCTTGTGTGAGCCTCTCTTCGCCCAATCTGAGGTGGTGCCGTAAATAGCATCGCCACTTAGTGCGATCGGCAGCTTCATCCTCCCATGTTGCTGGATCCATGTCCAGTGCCCTCATAGCTCTCTTGCACACATCTTTGAACCTCAGCTGTGGTCGCCCAACTGTTCTCTTGCCATCTGCTAATTGTCCGTAGAAGATATCTTTTGGGATGCGACCATCTTCCATGCGGCGAACATGGCCAAGCCAGCGAAGTCTGCGCTGTCTAAGCAGCGTATACATACTTTGAAGTCCAGCACGTGACAACACCTCGACATTTGTCACTTTATCTTTCCACGAGATGCCGAGGATGCGGCGTAGACACCGCAAATGGAAGGTATTGAGCCTTCTTTCTTGCTTAGCATAGGTCGTCCAGGTCTCGCTGCCATATAGGAGTGTGCTGGTGACGCAGGCATTATATACCGCAGCTTTGGTCTTCATTGTGAGTTTAGAGTTTCCCCAAACACGCGAAGTGAGGCGGGCAAAGGTAGCTGCAGCTTTGCCAATGCGGCTGTCGATTTCTGTATCCAGTGAGAGTTTGTCATTGATGGTAGACCCTAGGTATGTGAAGTGGTGCACCACTGCCAATTCATAGTTATCGATAGTGATAACTGGTGTAGCACCCACATCCTGACTCAGCACATTCGTTTTCTTTAGACTTATTGTGAGGCCAAAGTCATTGCATGCTTTAGTGAAGCGATTCATCAAGCTCTGAAGCTCCTGTTGGCTTTGAGTGACGACTGCAGCATCATCAGCGAACAACAAGTCTCTTATAGTGACCCTTCTGATTTTTGTTTTTGCCTTCAGCCTTGAAAGATTAAACAGACGGCCATCTGACCTAGTGTGAAGGCATATTCCTTCAGTTGCATCTCTGAATGCATGTTTCAAGAGTAAGGCAAAGAAGATTCCGAAGAGGGTCGGAGCCAGAACACAGCCTTGTTTAACGCCACTTCGTATATCAAAGGGCTGTGACGTGCTTCCAGCATATTGGACTGTTCCCTTCATGTCGTCATGGAATGACTTTATCATTTCCAGCATTTTAGAAGGGCAGCCTATTTTCAGGAGGATTTTAAAGAGTCCATCCCTACTAACCAGGTCGAATGCTTTTGTGAGGTCTATAAAGGCGATATATAATGGTCTTTTCTGCTCTCTTGATTTTTCCTGAAGCTGGCGGAGAGAGAAAATCATGTCTGTTGTTGATCTGCCAGCTCGGAATCCACACTGTGCCTCTGAATATATGCGCTCAGCTAACTTGTGTAGTCGCATTAAGATGACTTTGGCAAAAACCTTACCAACAATACTAAGAAGAGAGATGCCTCTGTAGTTATTGCAATCACTTCTGTCTCCTTTATTTTTATACAGTGTTACAATCTTGACATCTCGCATGTCTTGAGGAATAGTTGTCTCTTCCCAGCACTGGCACAGCATCCTATGCAGGGGATGTAATAGCGTGCTCTTACAGCATTTGATTAAATCAGGAGGAATCCCATCACTGCCTGGTGCTTTGCCAGAGGCCAAGCTATCAATGGCCTTACTGAGTTCCTCTAATGTTGGTTCGGCATCCAGCTCCTCCATAGTTGGCAGACTATTGACAGCATCAAGGGCTGCAGGCGTAACGGTATTGTCTCTAGCGTAAAGCTCAGAGTAGTGCTCGACCCACCTCTCCATCTGCTTACCCTTATCGGTTAGCTTCTCTTCGCTGATGGTTTTTAGCGGTGTCGTCTTACTTTTATGGGGGCCAAGTGCTTTCTTTATACCGTCATACATTTGTCTAATGTTGCCTGTTTGCGCTGCGATCTGGATGCTCTCACTGAGCTGGAGCCAATAGTCATTTGCACAGCGTCGAGCAGTTTGTTGAACTTTGCTTCTCGTAGCCCTCAGGATCTGTAGGGTTCTGGCACTCGGTGAACGTTTGTATTCATTCATAGCACTGCGCTTAGCTTCAATAACAGGTGCCATCACATCTGATGAAGCGTCAAACCAGTCATTTGACTTTGCTGTTTTCTTACCAAAGGTGGCAAGTGCAGTACTTTGAATGGTGTTCCGTAGATGCTCCCAGTTCTCTGTAATAGTATCACTATGCTGAGGGCTACTGAGCACTTTCTTGAAGGTCGCAGTGAATTGAGCGATCATGAAAGGGTCTGACATCTTGCTGGTATCAATGCGTGGTTTCCCTTCATGTCTGACACGATAGAGTTTTCTTGGTTGTGCTCTGATTTTGCAGCAAACCAAG
Organism: Oreohelix idahoensis; assembly: GCA_024509875.1. Taxonomy (NCBI): domain Eukaryota; kingdom Metazoa; phylum Mollusca; class Gastropoda; order Stylommatophora; family Oreohelicidae; genus Oreohelix; species Oreohelix idahoensis. The sequence continues at coordinate 57,768 of JAMPIV010005284.1, read as the reverse complement.
GAGTGATCTGTGTCACAGTCTGCACTATGGTACGAGCGCGTGGAGAGCACAGACCTGAGGAGTGGCCTTCTGACGAGAATCAGGTCAAGTTGGTGTCTCCATGACACCTTATGCTGGGGTTTTGTCTGAAAGTAGGTGTTGGTCACGCAGAGGTCATGGTGGACGCACAACTCTAAGAGCCGTTGTCCATTTTCATTCATCTTGCCAATACCAAACCTACCCAGACATGAAGGCCATGAAACATTATTGGCACCCACTCTAGCATTAAAGTCACCAAGGAGAACAAGCTGTTCTTGCCTAGGTATGCTTTTGATTACTGCTGCTAGATTCTCGTAGAACTCATCTTTAGCTTCTGAGGCAGAGTACAGAGTAGGAGCATACACACTGACAAGGGTGATGAGACCTGTGCTAGTTTGCAGGCGGAGCGTTAACAGGCGTTCTGATCCATTCTCGCCTGGTTCAACCATGTTAGTTAGCGATTTTTTGACCGCAAAACCTACTCCGTGTTCTCTAGCTTTATCAAGATCTTTCCCTTGCCAATAAAATGTGTAGTCCTTCTCGCTCACCATTCCAGAGCCCGCCAGGCGCGTTTCCTGAAGTGCAGCTATATCCACCTGAAGTCGTTTAAGCTCATCATTAATTATGGCTGTCTTCCTTACATCGTTTACATACTGTAGGTTTTCGGATAGTCCAGTCAACATAGTCCGGACGTTCCAGCATCCCAATCTGAGAGTTTGCTAATTTCTATTTTTTTGATAGTTGCTTGGTGCAAAATTTTCTGTCCACAGTTCGGGTTTGACCCTAATCCCCATGCACCCAATGGGGAAAGCAGACAGTGGCGGGACAACACCTTATTGACTGGGGGCTGCCCAGCTTGAAGCGGGCGGTAGCTGTCCAGTGAGATCGTAGAACCTCTCCCACTGTCGGAAGTAGCCCCTGGCGCCATGCCCTACGCCAATTGGACAAAATGCTTATAACCGGTAACTGCTACTTCCCGTGTTTTGCCGACACCTATAGGGTGAAGCTGGAGTGTCCTCTCCAGGGCGCAAGCTTGGGCACAGTTATATGGAGATCAAGCTGTTGCCCATGCAGCATGTTCCCCCTCTCCACACAGCTGGTAGATCCAAAGGAACGACAGTAGCCGATACAGTTTGGTACCAGCCATGTCGCAGGAGTTGCCAGAATAATGTCGAATCGACATTAGACTGCCTTAGGGACTCCGACTCCGGATTTATCCTCAGGGTTTACTCCCGAAGCCAATTCCACAAATGGATATTCCCGCAAGGCAGCGGTGGTTTGAATTCAGAGTTCCTTCTCTTAGATAAGCTACCAACCAAGGATCACGAGCCCTATCTGCCCGAAGCTGCTGGTTTTAAGGCGCCAGTCGCTCGCCTTTGCCCCTTCTCCCGTCAGTGGAAACAGTTCCGCCGGGCTCAAATTGAGCCACACGTGAAGGCCGGGAGCTGGACTTGGTTGTCAGAGGCTGTTTGAGGCGCGTGCCATAGAAGTATTTTATCTGCAGTGAGAGCTTATCCTCACTACAACTCCCGGCAATAACAACCTTTGGAACCAAACAAGACTATGACAAACCTAGATTTGATCATAGAAACAGGAACCCTCAGGTACAGGATAAGAAACCCTACAGACAGGGGGAAAAGTGGTGTAAAATTTGTAAAATGAACAACCACAATACAATTTAATGTGGTAGGAAAATCCCTCCATATCACGCTGCATGTAAGTAACAGTGGGAAAGGGCAGGAATGAACCGACATCAAGTCCGTAGATCTCCATCATCCCCCCATCTGTGAAGCATTAACGTGTAATGGTATAACTATCAAGTGCCTTTATGATTCAGGATTTGAATTTGACTCAGTTGTGAGTGCAACTCTGGTGCACCTTGATGAGTATACCACAGACAAAGTGGAGGTACAGGGGGCATTAAAAGGAACAGCCACCATGACACTTCCCATAGCCAGAACAAATGTCAAAACTCGTTATGTGGAAGGAGTGATCAGTGCAGCAGTGTGTTATGATCCTAATTACCCGCTGGTGATAGGAAAGAGGTATGTCTTCTTAGGGAACCCATTAAAACCTGTGATAATGACAACACTCTGATAAGGGTGGATTTAGGCTAAATGATAATGGTGCGCCACAATGCCAGGTACGTTAGCTCCGTATAAGATTGACGACCACTTGCCACCCCTATCGACACCTGGTATTAAAGTGCAAGATGTAGGTGTCTTCTCTGATTTTTGGATGTTGCTGTGTATGTGGTAGTAGAACAGTTCACAGAGTATAACACAGGCAACATGATGTGTAGAGTCATAGAAATGGTAACTTCGTTGTATAATTTTTTTCCATTTATTGCACGCCACAAAACAGTCAGGATATTTATATCATCAACATAGTTCAACGAGTTCAGCATTCAAAATCATAGAGTTCTAGTTCGTGAAGCTGTATAAATAATATATATATAAATTCTGCAACAGTGTCAGCTGAAGATCATCACTGTTCATAGACAATAATAAATATTCCCTTTCTGATGCTAGCAGAACAGATGTATACAATCAGTCCGTTTACTGTCTGCACGTGAATAGCATACATGGATTACAGGTCAGCTCGACTTTTATAACCTTCCTAAGTCTAACCATCTGACTTGGACGTGATCTCTGATATAACGAATCCTGGAACACAGACAATAGTCTTGTTGGTCTAGAGCGACCCATATATATATAACTAGTTCAGGTATAAAGATACCGGTGACTTAATCCTAGTCAAAGTACCTCTCCATTTTGAATCACACAGGCGAGCAAAAAGGCGACAAAATGACGAACCTCTAGATGATAGCATAAAGTTCGATACAAGAGGAATTACCTTATTTCGGAAAATCAACCATGAACATATGCCTCCAGGCAGGCTTGAATAATACTGGGAAATAGTCTAGTTAGCTAACTAACTCACAAAGACAATGTATTTCCCTCAGAAAATCACAAGACGCCGGTCGCGTCTGCTCGCTACTCAGACCATTTCTAAACTCCCCGAGCTGGGCGGAACAACAAACGAAAACTAAGTCGAGACATGCGCAGAGCGACAATCTCTGAGTCGCCGTTCACAATAAGACGATTCTAAGAACATTCGAGATAAAAGTCTTACACAGTCGCGCCTTTTATGGTCATGAAAAGAAGCGTTAAGAAAGGTTTCAGGCATCTACAACAGTTGACTGATACTACCAAATAAGGAGATATGGTCACGCTTCGTTCAAGAAATTATAGACCGAACGTGTCTCTATACAAGAGAAGGTAAACTCCTAAAAAATAGCAGTATCAATATTTCGGGTTCTGTCCCTTTGACCGTAAATATATATAATACACACTTCAGTCCAAAAAATGATCATACATACGAAAAATGATCATACAAACGAAAAATAATAATGATCCGTGCGTAACATTACCGCACCCTCCCGGGAAAAAAAATGAAACTTTTTTTTTTTAAATCCTGGAGCCGGAAAAAAAAATCTAGGCTCCTAACGCACGTATGATGCGCGGATATATACCTAACAAATTAGCTCAACGCATGGAGCGACACTGAGATCATATCTCAGCTCCTTAGAGAAAAATTTATCTAAGTATACGCTTATATATTCCAGGAAGGTGCCACCAACACACGCCACAATGATGGCAACATCATAATGAAAATCAAATTATTCTCATACCAATATATGAAATTAAATATATTATTATGGTATCATACAATGTGTTGCAAATAGCGGTGTAACATATTAATATACCGCACTATTTTATTACATTATATAAAGCAACAGTAATTAATCAGTAATACATGTGTTGATCTTCGTTGACATAAAACATTCAATAGAAGAAGATGTGGACATCATCCGCTCCCAATCTAGGACAGGACTTGATATACTCAAAGTTCCACAATGGACACAATTCGCATCTTCAATGATGTGCTGCGAAAATATCAATACCACAAATCTTAAAGACAACTGGTAAATCTCTCAATACAATTATGCAAATATATTGTTTAAATGTGGCCGAGTGATCTTTTGGCCCGTATATCACTAACTAAGCCTTCTTAGATAATTACATGGTTCATCATGTGACGTATTCTTTCCAGAACGTTGTCTCCATTACAGCTGCTCTGAACGCATCACGATTCTGGGCAAGTCGACCTGCATCAGCCAAAGACAAGTTCAGACTCTCTGTGATGTCCTGGGTCCACCGTCGTCTAGGTCGACCCCTTCCCCTTTTTCCAGGGACCATGCCTTCCATCACTGTTTTTTCCAGGCTATTATGTCTTTTTATATGACCGAAAAATTTCAGCTTCCTTATTGCGATGGTATTTAGGAGCCAATGTTCCTGTACGTTTAGTGAGTGCAGTACTTCTCTGTTGGTCTTTTTTTCTGTCCAGGGTATTCTCAACATCCTTCTGTAGCATTTCATTTCAAATGATGTAATCTTTTTTGCAACTGTTTTATTGAGTGTCCAAGTCTCGCAGCCGTATGTTGCCACTGGGAATATACATGCTCTGATCAGTTGTAACTTTGTTTCTTTGCTTGTGCCTTGCCATAGGTTTTTCATCTGTATTAGTTTATGTGAAGCAATTGCAAGTCTTCTTTTAATTTCTACTGCACAGTCGCCAGAGCTGTTGATGATTGATCCTAAGTATTCGAATTCATTAACACTTTCCAGTTCTTCGTTATCAATTTCAATTTCTGGTTTGGTCTTTACTTTGTCTGTTGTCAATACTTTAGTCTTCTTGGTATTTAGGTATAGATTCTGGGCCTCGCTGTGTTTTTTGGTGGACAGAAGTAATTGTTCAAGTCCTTCTGGGTTGGTCGATAGGAGGACTGTGTCGTCAGCATATCTGATTTCCGGGATCTGGTACCCGCCGATGTTAAATGAGTCAAACTCTGTGTGTTCTTGGTCATCTCTTACATTTCTCATGATATTCTCGGCATAAATGTTAAACAGGTAAGGGGAAAGGGTACAGCCTTGTCTTACTCCTTTCTGTACTTTAAACCATTCTGATGTTTCACCCTCTATTCTTACGGCTGCCTGTTGTTCTTGGTACAGCAGTGCGATGAGTTGTATAAGGTGGTTTGGAAATCCCATATTTTTCATAATAGCCCATAACATGGTACAATGTTATAAATTCCCCTCAAAAAAGTGAGAAAAAAAAAATCTACTAACATGTCATTATAATATTGGCTTGTATATCAGGAAATATATATGACAGAAGAATCATGTGGAATCGTGTGGGCATCTGGACAGAATGTCTGCCATCACATTATCCGAACCACGGATAGCTCGAACCGAGAAATGAAATGGTTGAAGAGCTATGGCATAACGAGTGGACCTCGAGCTCTTCAAGTTTTTTGCTCTGAATAGCAGTAAGCGCTTTCTGGTCGGTTTCCACAATGAAATGTGCGCCTAGAAGAAATCTTTGTAACTTCAGAATAGACCATACCATAGCCAATAACTCACGGTCTAAAACCGAGTAATTCTTTTCTGCAGCATTTAATTTCCTAGAGATATACATCACCGGATGCAGAGTATCAGAATACTCCTGCATTAGTGCTGCCCCAATCCCAGTTGACGAGGCGTCACTTCGAAGAACAAAAGTCTTCTCAATAGTAGGTAACCTAAGAATAGGTGGAGATGAAAATAGGGCTTTAACCTGGTCCAATGAGGATTGACATTCTTTAGACCAGCGGATCAGATTAGGCGACCCTTTCTTCAATAAAGTAGAAAGCGGTGCCATAATGGAGGACAGATTCGGAATGAATCGTCCGTAGAATTGGATCAAACCTAATAGACTCCTTACTTGTTTCTTCGTCTTAGGGACCGAAATGTTAAGTATTTTTGAAACATTGTGGTCCTCTGTCTTTAAAAGACCATGACCAACACGATGACCTAGGAAAGAAATCTCACTAAATCCTATAAAGGCTTTAGAGGGTTTTGCAGTCAAGTTATACTCGCGAAGAGTGGACAGTAATTCGTATAAACCCAAATAGTGATCTTCCCAGGAATCACTGAATAGACAGATATCATCTAGGTATGCTATGACATCTGTACGATATGCGAGAATTCGCCGCATCATGCGTACGAATGTAGCAGGGGCGTTCATAAGACCAAAAGGCATGAAATTCCATTGGAATAAACCCCTAGGTGTAGAAAAAGCTGTAAAAGGTTTGGCACGTTTGGTTAGAGGAACTTGCCAATAACCTTTAGACAAATCTAGTTTGGTAAAGAATCTAGAATTAGAAAGTTTATTGAGTAGTTCTTCTAATGAAGGCATAGGTTCAGCGTCGAACTTCGTAACTTGGTTCAATTTGCGATAATCTACGCAAATGCGAATGTTATTATCCTTCTTTCGAACAATAACCATCTGACTTGGACGTGATCTCTGATATAACGAATCCAGGAACACAGACAATAGTCTTGTTGGTCTAGAGCGACCCATATATATATAACTAGTTCAGGTATAAAGATACCGGTGACTTAATCCTAGTCAAAGTACCTCTCCATTTTGAATCACACAGGCGAGCAAAAAGGCGACAAAATGACGAACCTCTAGATGATAGCATAAAGTTCGATACAAGAGGAATTACCTTATTTCGGAAAATCAACCATGAACATATGCCTCCAGGCAGGCTTGAATAATACTGGGAAATAGTGTAGTTAGCTAACTAACTCACAAAGACAATGTATTTCCCTCAGAAAATCACAAGACGCAGGTCGCGTCTGCTCGCGACTTAGACCATTTCTAAACTCCCCGAGCTGGCCGGAACAACAAACGAAAACCAAGTCGAGACATGCGCAGAACGACAATCTCTGAGTCGCCGTTCACAATAAGACGATTCTAAGAACATTCGAGATAAAAGTCTTACACAGTCGCGCCTTTTATGGTCATGAAAAGAAGCGTTAAGAAAGGTTTCAGGCATCTACAACAGTTGACTGATACTACCAAATAAGGAGATATGGTCACGCTTCGTTCAAGAAATTATAGACCGAACGTGTCTCTATACAAGAGAAGGTAAACTCCTAAAAAATAGCAGTATCAATATTTCGGGTTCTGTCCCTTTGACCGTAAATATATATAATACACACTTCAGTCCAAAAAATGATCATACATACGAAAAATGATCATACAAACGAAAAATAATAATGATCCGTGCGTAACACACTCCAAACCAGGTCAAGCATTAGGAAGGAGGAGGTAACACCACTAAATATTCCTCCTAATAAATGAAAAAGGCCCAAGTAAAAGATAAAACATTAAAACCTTGCTTTGGCAAATTGCCAAACAGCCATAACACCCCTAAGAAAGGACAATTTTATTTGAAAGATGGACTGATTTACATGAAAGCTGGAGCAGGACAAAAAGGATATGGACAGTTAGTGCTGCCAGTTAGCTCGGTATGTGACTGCCTGTGAACAATGTAGCAAGGAACATCCCACACGTTGGGAAAATCATCAGGACCTAGAAACGCATTGCGACGACATAGGCCTGAAAATAAAAAGAAACATAAACAGGAAGACATAGTGGGTAGGACGGCACCTTCTCACACATCGTCTTCCATAAAACCAGTGACCCTGGCAACTCTCCGTGTTGTACCGAGAGTAAACACAACCCAGTCCACCCCGACACCCACTTGGACGGAATACGTGGAACTGGATACAAATTTCATTTAGGTTAATAGGCCATATTTGCAAGAAACAAGACGGGGAATCCCCAAGACAATAGGTAGTGGACGATTGGTTTATGCGAACCGAGTGACTGATGCAAAGCCAACTTCACTATACCGCTATTAAAATAGCATTATGAGGGTACCGGTAACGGTGGTAGCTGGCCGACCCTATACACAGTCCATTGGAAGTATTTGACACGGACATGGATTGAGATTTTATATTATATAGCCATGCTAACGGGAGAATTGATTTTGTGAATTTAAAAACAATATATCTTTGAAAAATTTAGAGTATAGTGTATGGCACTCATTTCATTAGATACAAAGTAACATTACTCTTTATGTGGTGATTAAACATAAAATATATATTGTTTTTCTTCTTCTACTTTGTTCACCCTCAGACGTCAACTTAAATATGTTCAAAGAAAGCAGTAATCAGCTTGAGGCTGTTGATATCTCCTTAGAGTTTTCCAGGAATGGTACTAGGGATGACCAAATGCGCTTTATTAATTTCTCGTATGTTAGTCACCTTTCAAGCATATGTTCAACTCATCAGTAGTTCATATCTTTAACTTGTTGGATAGATGGTATCCCAATCTGTTGTGACCTGTGCGAAGTCTGAAGATTACCCCGTGTTCACTTCTGCTGAGCTGTTAAAATGCATCTTTTTATTTGTGGCCTGTGTGCTTTGCTTCCCACTTGCTCCTGTGTCTGCGTTTGATAAAATTCTTGGCCTCTTCATAAGTTATGCTTGTGTCAAGTTGGGGTGGCTTTCCCACTTCCTTTGTCAATCTATCAGACTCCGGATTTCCAGGGATGTTAAGTGAGAGGGGATCCTGTGTATTACAACTCCTTTGAATTGCAAACACAGTTTGATATATTCTTCAAAAGGTTTCAGGAATTGATTGCACCATTATGCTTTACATTCTCATGTATTATCTTCAAATGGACTCTTACTGTCTTGGTGTTGTGATGTGGGCGCTGGTACTGGAGCGCTGTCCCGACGGCAATGTTCATTATTATGTAGAGGCGAGAAAAAAGCGAGACCTGCCCTCAAATATCAGGTACGGAATCTTTTATCTACATTATTTTGAATCAGAAATGTAAAAACTGAGTTTTTCGACTGTCTCTATATACCCCCCTCTTCCTCCCCCCTTCTCCCCCCCCCACCCTATATTCTATATTTGTATTTAAACAGCGAATGGTAAATAAAACTACAGAACCAATCTAAATTAATTTGAAAACTACATTACACTATTGATTACATTTACTTTATATCACTGCATATTTTCAAAGTAAGCAATTCACACTCGTTTTCTCTCTCTCCTCTTTCTCTCTCTCTCTCTCTCTCTCTCTTTCCCACTCTCTAATTATAATCATCATTTCCCATATCCCACCCTATAGAGCATGGAGCAACCGTTGTTGCTGGTACCCTTACACGAAGCCTGCACCAAACCATTCAGGTGCTGATGCAGTGGTGTATTTTTTTAAACCAATTTTTTTGTTACATGATGATGATGTCAGCGCTATGTATAAACTCATCTTAGTTGGCTCTTACGGCATGCATAAGGCAGCAGTAGTCTAATTCCTCAGACCACAGGACACAACACGTGACCTCATTCTCTAACGTTGTATTTAAAAGATGATTTGTGGCAAACAAAAACATCTCGTTATTCTAATGTGGTACCATCACTGGGAAGTAGAGGAAGAAGATGAAGAAAAATAAGAAGAAAGGGACGAAGATGAAGATGATGATGAAGAAGAAAAAGAAGAAGACAAAAAAGAAGAAGAAGACAAAGAAGAAGAAGGAGAAGAAAAGTGGGAAGAAAGATGCTGGCGATGGAAATGGACACACTCTACGGAAACTTGTTGATATGATTATGAAGCAATCCTTTTTTTCTGGATTCCCCAGAGTAAAAATAGAGAGATGAGAGAAATGTTAGATAATATAACACACAAATAAGAGAAACAGGTTGAGGCAGACAAGGAAATACCACGAGCTGATGGTATTGGACAGTCGGACTTGGTACAAGTTTGTTGTAGCCCATGCTCCTCTTAAAGCCGCAAAGTTATGATGATAATTATTATGAGAACTGGAAAACTGGACTGCAATAGTGGTTATATTAGCTTTCTTTCATTGAACCAATCTATGTGATATTATAAGCATAGCCAGAAAACTGGATTGCAATAATGGTTATATTCACTCTATGTTAATTTACATTTTCAAGGACAAAAATTCTCTATATCGTGGTCCTCTTCTCCTTCTCTTTCTCTCTCTTTCTCATTCTCCCTCTCATTCTCTCTATCTCTCTCTCTCTCTCTCTCTCTCTCTCTCTCTCTCTCTCTCTGTCTATGGCTTATATTAACAATAGGTAACAAAATAAAATAACCAACCTCTCATATTATAAACAAAAATACAAAGCTGTATTATTTTTACTCTCTGTTACTATACATTTTCAAGGACAACAATTCTCTCTCTCTCTTTCTCTCTCTCTCTATCTCTCTCTCTTTCTCTCTCTCTCTCTCTCTCTCTCTTTCTCTCTCTCTTTCTCTCTCTGTCTCTCTCTCTCTTTCTCTCTCCAGGTTTATTCGTGAGATAATTCTAATACATTTGTTTTATCATTCTGACAGAGATTGGCTGCTAAAACTGTTAGAAAGTCACCCAGCAAGAAGGTTGACAGTTGCAAGTTTCGTGTCGAGAGTAAGGCGGTGAAGCGCTTTTCGTTACGTTATTGATAACCACTAGAGTTGTCTACTGCTAGTAATGTTTGATTTCGACAGTTACTAGCCTTTGTTATCGAATTGTTTAATGCCTTCAACATCGTGTTGGTAATTAGTGTTTGTGTTAATTGTATTTCTTTTTTTATTGCAGTTATCAATTTGTTATCATCGGCCAAAAAACTACTTTTAAATTTTAACGTTTGTCATTTTATCTGATTACCTTATAATTACTGCATTATTCTCCGCCGGATATTATTTGATTTAAATTTTTCCGACCACATTCAAGGAATATTTTTATGACTTTGAAATTGTGCAGAATTTTTTTATGCCAAATTTTGTTTTTCTTTTTACTTGCGTTAATGTTAATTGATACGTTGAGTATTGTTATAATAATTTATTATTTGTTTTGTATTTTTCAGTGAATGATTTATCATTATGGTGTGCCATTATCAATAGGGATTTTTATTTGTGTATTTTTTTTTCTTATTGTTATTAATTAATTTATTTATTAATTTACGTATTTATCTAAATTTTTTTGTTTTTTTGTTTTTTGTTTTTTTTGCTTTTTACTTTGTTGCTTTGGTTTATTATTTTGTTCAATTATCGTTTTATTGATTTTATTATTATTCTAACCTCACTTTCACACACTGAATAATTTAGCCTTTAGATCATTTTGCATTCATAATTATCATCTTCTGTGTTTCTATTTTTGTTTCTGTTTATGCTTTAATGCATCATTTGTTTTATTATCTGTTTTATGATTTTTTTCGACTGCAGTGTTAATGCGTTCTTAGTTTATGTTTAGTGGTTAATGCGTTCTTAGAGGCTCTTCTTAAATAATTTAAAATGTGCTACTTTCATACATTATTCTGTTCTGGATTTTTCTGCTATTTTTTAAATGCTTTTTTTTTTTCAATACGTATGATTTTCTTATTGATTGTCTTCAATGTTTTTAGTTTTCATGTTATGTTATTTATTTATTTTTAAAATTTCTTTATTTACTGTTTTATGCTTCTAGCAAATGATGACTGCTTAAGAAGTGTTTTGTCGTTGTAGTTATTTTTGCTGTATTTTTTTTATTAATAAAAAGATGAAAACAAATGTAGACTTTCATATCACGTGACGTGTTCTGTGTGTTGTTGTCATATTCGTCGTTATCATCTCACAGCTCTTTTGTTACTGCACATTTAACTCTTATTTATATTTTCCATCTTTATTCTCAAAATCATTTCCTTTTACGTTCCCTATGGAGCATTGAGCAATCACTAGATCTGAAACTTTTGTAGGAAACCTGCACCAAAATATTTATATAATCTTGTCGCGCTGGCTTCTGTAGCAATTTGTTTTACATGATAAGGTTGCCAGGGTTACGTAGTCTTATATTAGTCATATCTTACGCCTTGACTTAAGGAGAAGTAGCCTCATTGTTCCTCCCCAGAGAAACTAAGGGAGGATTTAAATTTACGTGTCACTAAATGTTGTCTACAGGATGTGGAGACACTTGGGAGTCATGACCTTAGAGTGTAAAGGAGAATAACGGGCCGAAACAGGTGTTCGACGGGGGACCGCTTCTGATGATGCGATTGCCTCCTGTTGTATCGCTCTGTATAGAGTTTCCTATCATTGTCTACTGTTGTGCTTCACCATAATTTAATCATTAAATTGTCGCCTTAGAATTGCTTTATTCTATCTTCGCTTTTAGTCATAAATCGATATGAAGTAGTTTAATATATCAGTCTACACAATATCTTATAGTTAACAATTTTAATCATCATAAACAGTTTCATTTTAATTGGGTATATCCATCTTCAACTAGTAACCCAAAAAACTGTGAACGCGTTTGTCTCAAAACAAGCTGAAGTGGTGATGACATAAAGCAGTATCAGGGTGACACAATGTTTCTCACACCAGTTTTCAAACTTTCCAGACGTAACTGTTTCTCATTTACGCTTGTGTACCTTCTTTACGCTCATTTTTTCTGTCTTTCTTTCTCTATCTATTTTATCTTGTGGCAAAATACAAACCTATTCTTCATTTGATTTTTAAACATTTTTATTTCTTCTAATACATAGAATTGGAACCATATAAAACTATAATGAAGCCACCAATGTTTGAACCAGATAACTCATATTCTTAACACAACCGTTCGATGCACATTAAAGAGGGCATGATCTACTGTTTGCATGCACATCCGTAATGCAGCTGTTACAAATCACTCCCGGAGCGAGCTTATGGTGCTTTTCGGAGCGCCTCAGGCTTGAATTTATGCCGAAGTAAGAGCACTTAAGAATAGGTTGTGCTTAGGTGTTCTTTCTGTTCTTCTTTCCCGATGTTTACATCACCCGAACGTGGCCGATTGAACAGTTCTCTAGCAAACTTGAACGGTTCCAAAAAGAATCGTTCCCTATCCTTCAGTGCTCTACACAACCCTTCTGCTCTACACAGAGCACTAAAATGGCCTTTTTCATCCACACCTGTCGTAACTCCTCCTGTTGTGTGTCAACTGCTTTCTTGAACTGTTTTCGGGCAATATTCCTGATTTCTTCTATGTCCAATTGTCTTCTACTCTTTAATCGTGTCTTTTACTGGCTTCCTTGACTGCGACAGTGAAGATATATTATGTCGCCGAAGATTTTTCTCCAAGGTTATCTGCTTCAGGTTGTTGTCCAGGTCTTTAGCCAGCGCTTCGTTCAGTTGTTCCCAAATCACTTTCGCACTGGCAGTTGGAAACTTAATGACGCCTCTCCTCCCGTCAAAGAAGTGTCTGAGATCATCACCAGGCAGGTCAACTCGAATATTCTCAGCGCTGTGAATCGAATCCAGGCTGAGATTTACCGTCTAATCTATAGAAACAGTGTGCTGTTCATCTACCGCTGATGAGCTCCAAAGCCCCTTTCATCTCAGTTTCTTTTCTCTCGTCTAATGTCTTGTTTGTATCTTTCGTTCATTTTTGTCTCTTTCTTTCTCTGTTTCACTTTCTTTTCGTTTATTATTGGAGGTAAATGAAGTCACATAGCAGATACTGCCGTTGGAGACTGAAGTGTTAGAGACTACACCAAACTAGTTCTGCTTCTAGAAGTGAGGTGACCAGTTCCTTTCTTCGCTGTCATTGCCTTTCTTAACTCAAGAGAAGAATCAGGTATCCATTTACAGCTGGTTAAATTGCAGCATGACGCTACCCTGTTTCGAACCTACTACCTTTGCTGCGTGAGGTAAACGCTTTAACCTTTCTGCTAATCGGATGCACCATAATTGGAGATGCAAGCATATCATTACAAGTAACCTATTGAAATAAATATACAATCAAATAAACAAACAAACAAGAACAAAAAATAATTTCAGGCCACATTTGTTTCCGATTTCAGTTTCTTCATCTTAACTTTTAATTCTTATTCGTATTTATAATGTCGTGACTTCATTTATATTTTTATACACGAATTTGTTTGGTGTCATATTAGTTCATTAATCAAATAATGGTAGTCTACTCCAGTCATAGCATACTATTGGAATAATGTGACCTTTAGTTGATAACACTCGTGTAGCGTAGCAAATGTTGCGTAAGTATTATATGTGTTGATAAATGTTCTGTGGAGGATGTCGCATTTGCCACACAACGTTGAGGGTGTTGTAATTCATCTGCTCCTCTCAATGTATGATAATCCTGGCCTTTGCGGAGTAGTGTGCCACCCTCAGACACCAGGGATGATGAGGCGTAGTAACTTGGTGTCTGTAGTCTGGTTTAAGTGTGATGTAGATGTGTATACAGACAGTGAGCATTACGAGCAAGTCAATCCACACAATGACGTCACGTTAACTCACGATGTGAAAAGTCAATGATGCTTGCAACATCTAGTGACGGTTTTGTATAATTTATTATAAACGCCACAATGACGAAGTGTGTAGACATAAACAAGCAGGTACATCATAGGTACGATCAAACAGTCATTATTACATATGTAGACAATTCAACTGGCACAGCAGACAGCCTCAAAATAATGTGCATCATCTGCCTTTTAGGATATCGTAAAGCCGCTGTACATGTAGTCAGGTAGTAAACTTCCCCTTTCCATAAGAGCTAGAAGATATCAACTAGGAGATTAAAGATGGTCTCCTCGATTTGACCTCAACAAGACAGGCATGTCTTTTGAGCGCCACATTATCGTCCTCTATTGTCCAGCAAACAGCAAAGGTGTTGCGTGCATATTTTTGACGCACATATTACAAAAAAATCGATATGGTTATTTAATATGGGAAAAATATAGTCTTGCATCCATCTGTGTATGAAAATGCTGTTTATTGTAAAAGCGAGATAATCCATGTTTGATTCACACTTTTGATTATAGGAGTAATCGGTCTGGATATCGATCCAGCGCAAGAATAGTACGCTTGCGTTTGTACTTAATTTTAGGGCCAGAAAATATATTAATTTGCTTATTGTGTTTATGGCCTGAATTCATATGTATTACATATTATTAGTACAAGTAGAATCAGTCCTATATTGTATATTTTGGATGGGTATGAGGGACTAGATTCTTGTTAGCGGAAGTATGAGTTGTCTTAACAAGTCGTGATGAGTTCCGATGTACTGCTAAGAATGGCGGGGTACGTTTTTCAAGAGCTGGTCCTTTCGTCAAGAAAAAATGTCTTACGAAGTGGGTTTTTTCTTCTGGAGGAGATAGTGTCTCTACGATAGTTTGTGTTAGAGACTCTCCTTATGTCAGTATATAGATGATTCGGACTCCAGGTAAACCCAGCTCGTATTTTTGATGATCTCTCGTCGGTTAGGCCTAGCTTGACTTTTGGGTGCTTCGATATGCTAGTGTCGTGTTTTGTATCGACGAAGATGACAGATTTTCCTGCAGCGGTTATGGCTACGTGAACTAACCTGATCACCGTAGTGCTGCATGGAACTATTCATGAAATCCTTTATATATCCATTGTAAATTAACTTTGGCTGATATTCTTCCTATGAATGAGTGAACGACAACTCAGGAAGGTAGCCATGTTGGATTTCGGTCATCGTCTGTTTTGATCACTGCCAGGAGAACAGATTATTTATCTTATTATCGGACAGTGACAGAGAGATCTCAATCCTGCTAGAAACCCCCTTTTCGTGGTTTCATAAGATGATGTATCATGACATTGAACTTTGATGTACTACCCATTATTTCTGCATGTGTCATGACTTCAGATCTGCTATGTATACCTACAAATTGTTATGTCAACAAAGCCTGATGTACTCGTATGTCCCAGTGTGTACGTCTGAATAAATTGAGTAAACTAAGATTCCAGCAGTCTGCATTGGTGCCTTGTAGACACATGTGTATGAGTGATTATATTGGTCAGCACACGAACAGTACACCATTCGCGGTAATCACACTCTACACTACTACTTCATACATACACCATCCTGCGTCGGCTGAAGTGACCAAGTTTAGGGCCTGCTTCCCCTGGAGCCTTTGCCTTCCCTAACTCAGGACTAGGGTGAGTTACCCATTTACAGCTGGGTAGACTGGAGCATGCCTGATCTCAACAACACACCACTCTTCCTCACAGAGCAGACAGACTGATACTTTACAGTGGTGTACTACAGGTGTAGTAAGAAATAACGTCTTTACAAAAGGTATCAAACCTACATCCATCAACAAAGTTCAGGAAGCAAATAGTCCGTAGGACAGGCATCAATCGATGCGTGACAATCTAAGTGGATCATGAGCTGAGCAAACTAGTCATATCGTAGACTTAAGAATAAGGCAGGCTAAGCAAAAGTCAACATCACAAGATGGCGATAAAGTTACTCAGCCAAAAAAGGGATTTAATTACCTGTTCATAAGGAATTAAATGAATAATCACATATGCCTCCAGGCATTAGGAATAACACAGAGATATATCATCTCAAGATAGGAACAACAATCATGAGGACTCCTTCCTGAATAAACTAAGCGAAGACTAGCGCATAGCTACGTCTCGCCTTCACAGCTTCTCAGCACAGACTGACCTGGGCGGAAATCGTTTTACCAACGCCACAAAAAGGGACATCCGCAGAAAACGCGAATCGAATACAACTCAGGCCAATTTACGAAACGCAGAAGGTTCTACAATGTTCGACTTAAGACCTATTACCTTAAAAGGAAATGAATCTTGAAACATTGCGATTGCCAACTGTTTTCAAAGAACTGACGATCTGAGCGCTCCATATATGGTCGTGACTCAAAATCGTTTACACAGCTATCGGCAACCCTAGCTATCAAGATAAGACAACTTCTTAACGATAGCTATCAAGATTAGACGACTGTAGAAATAAAAGTTACTACAATTTCATGAGTTCCTTCCCATGCATTAAAAAATGAATCTAGTCAGAATGCATGGTCAGAATAAGTTGCTACAAGTTTTTAGCAGCAACATTACCGCCACCTCCCGATAAAAAAAAAATGTGCAACATTTTTTTTTTTTAAATATCCTAGAGTAAAACCAAAAAACGGTTTAACAACGCACGAATTATGCGGGGATAAGTAATTGCACTGCCTAATATGAGGCTAAGTTGACACATAAAGTGTCTGGTGAGAAAATTTCTCAACAGATAAAAAATCTGATTTAAAAAATATATCGGGGAGGTGCCACCAACACACACTACGCTTGCATGAAAATACAATATAAATATGCAAGTTCATATCATTATAATCAAATAGCAGTGTCATAATCTAATACCGCTTAGAATGGATGTACACATCTGATATTGAATGTTAAATATTACATTATCTAAATGTTTAATATTACCATTGCACAATGAAATTAAATATAAATGAAGATCGAGGACACATCTCCTGTCGTTCCAAAGAAACTGTACAATGTGGAACTCTCCATGTTTGACAATAGAAAGGTAGCTTCTCAGATCAACAATAACGTGCTGAGAAAAAACAAACAATATAATTCTATTTAATAGCCATTAAGTTTCATACTATACAATACATTATTATTAATAATTGTGGCCTTTGGAACTTTCGGCCCTTATATTAACTACTCAGTCTTCTTCTTATATTAAAGATGGGAACAGAAGAAGATGATAACAAAGCACAATAGTATGTGTTCACCTAAAGTGAGGACAGATGTGCTAATGTATTGTAGTAATATAGGTGTGTTATGGCTCTGTCGTATATCTAGAAATAGAACAGAAGTATTAGTTGGAATCATGTGGGCATCTAGACAGAATGTCAGCCATCACATTATCCGACCCACGGATAGCTCGTACCGTGAAGTGAAAAGGTTGAAGAGCAATAGCATATCGAGTGGATCTCGAACTCTTCAAGTTCTTAGTCTGAATAGCTGTAAAAGCTTTCTGATCAGTTTCTAGAATGAAATGTGCGCCCAGGAGGAATCTTTGTAGTTTGAGAATAGACCAAACCATAGCTAACAATTCACGGTCTAAAACCGAGTAGTTCCTCTCTGCCGCATTTAGTTTTCTAGAAATGTACATGACAGGATGTAGAGTTTCAGCATATTCCTGCATAAGTGCTGCTCCGATCAGGGTGGATGAAGCATCACTTCGAAGAACAAAAGTTCTATCAAGAGTAGGTAATCTTAGGATGGGAGGAGAAGAAAATATACTTTTAATCTGGTCTAAGGAAGATTGACATTCCTGAGACCAACGAATCAGATTATGCGACCCTTTCTTCAACAACGTTGACAGAGGTGCCATTATCGAAGATAGATTCGGAATAAATCTCCCATAGAATTGGATTAACCCCAAGAGACTCCGGACTTGTTTCTTCGTTTTAGGTACAGAGATGTTCAATATTTTCGAAGTATTGTGGTCTTCTGTCTTCAAGAGACCATGACCAACACGATGACCCAAGAAAGAAATTTCACCAAAACCAATATAAGCTTTAGAAGGTTTTGCTGTCAGATTATACTCACGTAGAGTAGACAGTAGGTCATATAAACCCAGATAGTGATCTTTCCAAGAATCACTGAAGAGACAGATATCATCTAAGTAAGCGATGACATCTGAACGATGAGAAAGTATTCGACGCATCATGCGAACGAAAGTAGCAGGGGCGTTCATAAGACCGAAAGGCATTACATTCCATTGAAATAAACCCCTAGGTGTAGAGAAAGCAGTCAGAGGTTTGGCATGATCTGCTAAAGGCACTTGCCAATAACCTTTTGACAAGTCAAGTTTAGTGAAGAATCTAGAATTAGAAAGTCTACTAAGTAGATCCTCTAGTAAAGGCATAGGTTCAGCATCGAACTTTGTGACTTGATTTAATTTGCGATAATCAACGCAAATTCGTATGTTCTTATCTTTCTTCCGAACAATAACCATGGAAGAAGAATATGGAGAAGTCGATGGTTCAATTATGTTTAATTGGATCATTTCATCCAATTCCTTTTCCACTTGTGACTGAAAGTGTATAGGGATAGGATACGGCCTAACCCTAATAGGATTACTGTCGGTAAGAATTATGTCATGTTCTATGACATTCGTGTGACCAGGGATGTCGGTTAGAACATCCTTAAATGTCTGTAACATCGACGAGACTTGACGATGTTCATCAACAGAAAGATTAGGAGAAATGGACACATCTTTCCAAGATTCCATAGAATGTAGTGGAACCACTGGAAGAGGGAGATCGACATCAGAAAAAACAGATTCCTCATCCTGTATGACAGACAGGGATGAGTAATGACCATGAGGTACCGAAGATTCGTCTGTTGCCTGAAAAATAGGCAGCAAATAGTCTGGACGCTCATGAAATTCCGTCAGCATGTTGATATGGAAATTCTTATGCTTTCCATCTATATCGACCACATAGTCAACATCGGAAATTCGTGAGACTATTGCATATGGACCTTTCCATGCAATCAGAAGTCTATTTTCCCTACTGGGGAGTAGGACGAATGCTCTGTCACCTGGACAAAGTTGTCGTAGACATCTGTTCTTGTTAGCAAACTGCCTTGCTTTTTCTTTAGCAATTTCTGACGCAGCAGTCGCTAGTTTGCATGCCTCAATGATCTTTTGCCTCAGAGCAATGACATACTCATATGAAGATTGAGTGTCATCACTAATATCATCGGCAGTGATGAGATCGTGTAATAAAGACATAGGGCCGCGCGGACGCGTGCCAAAGACAAGTTCAAAGGGAGAAAATCCTGTGTGCTCATTTGGGACCTCTCTATAGGCAAGGAGAGCCGCAGGTAAAACCCTGTCCCAATCTTGAGGATGGTCTTCAGTTATCTTACCAAGTAAAGTCTTGAGCGTTCTATTCAGACGCTCAACTAACCCATTAGACATAGGATGATAGATGCTACTGAGAGATCTTTTAATGTGTAAGGTAGACATTACTTGAGACATAGTATCAGATATGAGTTGAGTTCCATGGTCTGACAGTATTTCTCTGGGGAACCCCAAGCGAGAAAATATCAGCCAAAGAGCATCTGCGATATCTGTAGTAGATATGCTCTTTAGAGGGATAGCCTCTGGCCAACGTGTGCACATATCGACACATGTAAGAATAAACAGATGTCCTCTGGCCGACTTTATCTTAAAAGGGCCAATAATATCTATGGCCATTTTCTGGAATGGCCGAATAGGGATGTCAGCAGCCTGGATAGGCGCAGCATGTCGTGGTCCTCTAGATTTGACCTCCTGACATACCTGACATGATCGGCAGTATATATACGGATGTCCTTGTTAACAAAGGGCCAAAAGAAAGCCGCAAGGACTCTCGACTTTGTACGGGAAAATCCCATGTGTCCAGCACATTGCGAGTCATGAGCATGCTGCAATATTTGCACTCTCATACTCTTGGGAACAAGAATTTGCGAATGTGCTGACGTAGCCGAGTCTTGTACCATACGTACAAGTACGCCGTTTTTCATTTCTATCCAAGATTTTCTTTGTGTATCCTTATTTGGATCACCTTTCTTCGCAAGAATGAAGAATTTCTTTAGCGTAGGATCTTCTTCTTGTAATTTTATGAACGAGTCACGAGAAATAACCAAGGTACTATCTTGGCTATGAACTTCATTATCATTATTCAACGAAGTTTGCGGTGTTTGTAGAGCTTGTGCTCTTGTAACCACTGCATTGGTAGCTTGCATATTATCATCTTCCCAAGCAGCAATCTGCTGTGGGGTACATTCCCTAACTCCGTGGATACGACCAATAATAAGGTCCGCAATAGGATTAGGTAAGAGACAGGCATGCACATCTCCCGTAAAGAAAGGAGTGGCAATGTGAATTATAGCAGTAGGATATTTCTCTAGAGTGCCGCCAAATGTGACACATTTGATAACCCTTCCTGTCGCACAGGATGGATCTACAAGCGATTGTCTAACACCAATAGTGGTGCATCCGGAATCGGAAAGTAGTGAGACCGGAGTATTATTAACAAGACCCTTATGTAGGATTAGAGAACCTCTCCCGTCATGTGCAACCGAAGCAGGAAGAGCGGGGAGAGGGTGACCACAACTCAAAGTCGATATTGTAGTCGGTTCGAACAAAGTACTGCATTGGGGGCACTTGTTTGCTCTCCCAAAGTCAAATGAAGAACAAGTGACAGTGTCAGAGTTTTTATTATCAGAAACCTGATTACAGGCTCCCTGAGATTCTTGTTGAACCGAGTTAGCCTGCTGATATCTCTTTTTTTTTGTATTGAGATCTACCGCGACTACTATTACCTCTGAAGTTATCACTGTTGTTATTGTCTCTGTAGTTATTATTGTCTCTATTATAATTATTATCATGTTTCGAACTACAGTTTCCATGATTATTATCATGTCCACATTGATGTGAATGTCTATTTGTTTGGTTTTGAGGTCTACGCGAGGAAAAACCTCTGTTGCCATATCCTCTTCTGAAATGCCTAAAATTATTATGTTGGAAGTAACGAGGACTGTCAGCTCGTCTCCAATTCTTCGACGAAGAATCACCCTGAAATTGATTTCCATAATTTTGACCGTAACTACGGTTACTTTTCTTATCAAAATTTTGTTGGAATCTATTACTATAGTTTTGACCATAAGGTGCTGCCGAAGCAACTGGCAGACCTTCTTTTACTTTAGAGTTACCAATGGTTGCGTGAGGATGAGCAGTTATGTATTGGCTACAGAAATCTTCCATTTCTTTTATTGTTTTAGGTTTACGTTCATGAAGGAAAGCAAGGAACGACTCGTTGACAGAAGACATGACTTTGTCTCTAAGTATTAAGTCCATAAGTCCTTCATAAGTTTTTTCTGTCTTAGACAGCTCCACCCAACGTAAAAAAGTAAGACGTGTTTTTGATATGAATTCAGAGAATTGCACACCAGTTTCTGGTAACATATTTTTAAATTGAAGACGATAGCCGTCTTCGTCAAGTTGGTATTTTTTTAACAATATAGCCCTGACAACATCATAGTTGTTCTTGTCAGGCTCATCTACCATGCTTAACATACTCAAAGCATCACCTCTAAGTATTTTGGACAAATGATTAACCTGCAATGATTTATCTATGTTATGTACTTTACATGAAGTTTCAAATCTGTCCAAATAGAATGTTATATCGTCGATGGAAGCATTGAATGGTGGTAGGTTAAGTTTGAAAGTGCTTGCATTAGTCTTATCAGAGACCTTATTTGCATCATTAGCATTACCTATGTTCATCACCCTTAATTTCTCAACTTCCAAAGCTAAGAGTTTTTCTTCATGCTCCATTTTTGCTTTTCTCTCTTATGACTCTCTTTGTAACTTCCTTTCTTCAACTTCAGCTTGCTTTTCTAACCTTTTATTTTCAGCCTCTATTTCAAGTCTTTTATTTTCAGCCTCAAGTCTTTTCTCTTCAGCTTTTGCTTCTGCGTCTCTTTTTTGTTTTTCCATTTCCATTTGGAATCTTTTTTCATCCACCTGCATTTGCAGTTTCTTTTGTTCAGCTTCCATTGCTTTATCATATTGAGCAGTTGCAAATTCTTCTAACTTATCACCAGTCTTCCCAAGCAATTTACCCTGCTCAATAAAGTGCTCAAATGTAGCCATGATGTGTAATAATATGAGTCCACAACCTGAAATAATTAATTATCTTATTTCAAATTTAATTATAACAAGTCTTAAATGAAGCACTTGTTTACTCACAACACTATATTATTATCCCAATCTCTGTGGGAAACAAGTCTTATATCAAAGAACTTGTGTATATACCTTTTTGAAATATCATCAATCAACTCTTGATCATAGGTGCACTTCCCATTCAATAGTGCACAATACTATTCATCATTTATTAATCATCAGTGTAGTAGTAATGCATAAGCATAACCCACTATTAAATGTGAATTAACTACTATAAGTGTAACCAATGACTATGTAAACACAATCACAATGTAAACAATAACAATGTAAACATTACACTGTAAACAATACAATGTAAACAATACAATGTAAACAATACAAAGATTTAGCAACAATACGAATACATTCGTAGAAATCAACAAAAAAAAAGCGAAAATTAAAGAAATATCACAAAAAATGTGATGATATCTACGAGAAGATAACACAAATACAAGACACCACAGTGTATAAACAAAAATGTTGTATGAAACTAAACTATAGTAAAGAGGAGGCTAGCAAGTACAAACAAATCAAAACAGAACTAAAGAATGCAGAAAAAATAACGAAAACAATACTAACGCATGGCATCACAACTAACAAAAAATTAGCAACAGAAGTCGCTTTGCAAATTCCAGTATCGGAAATTGCACACCCTACAGAAAACGCTCACAATAGATGACCTCTATGACGTGGTATAATCTAAGGGAGACTCCGCCCAACCGAAAAACCCGCAGAAACATAAACATATAAATATAAATATACAAATAACACATAAACATATAACATGTAAACAAAAGAATGAGATGAAACACAGAAGACTCAGTAGAAGTATAAGGGCACAGTTCACAAACAAACAGGCCACTTAACTTATGGAACTCCAATCGTCAGTACAGCAAACAGGATGTAATCAGCATTCTGAGATCAAAGATCCAACGTTGATTGCCATCTGTACTTGCATCAAAACAGCTACGACGATGGTTGAGACTTGAGTTTTCAAACGGTACATGCAGTGTACAAGAAGTGTAGAACTCGTTAGCGATGGAACTTGGCCTTCTCCAAAGCAGAACAGCAACAAATCGATTCTCCCGTATGTAACAAAACTGGGAAATGTCACTTTCTTGACTTGGAACAGCAATTGTTGAAAATTCCAAAAAAGTTCCTGGGCAACGCCGAGTAATTTCGTAACTCTGCACTTCTGTTGTGGTCTTGTAGATGTTGTCTGTAGACTGATGTAGAGTGCTGAATGAAGCGGGTAAGGGACCCCGAGTATGCTGGTACCAGATCAAACCAGCTTATGGCCACCAAATGTAGCGTAGCAAATGTTGCGTAAGTATTATATGTGTTGATAAATGTTCTGTGGAGGATGTCGCATTTGCCACACAACGTTGAGGGTGTTGTAATTCATCTGCTCCTCTCAAGGTATGATAATCCTGGCCTTTGCGGAGTAGTGTGCCACCCTCAGACACCAGGGATGATGAGGCGTAGTAACTTGGTGTCTGTAGTCTGGTTTAAGTGTGATGTAGATGTGTATACAGACAGTGAGCATTACGAGCAAGTCAATCCACACAATGACGTCACGTTAACTCACGATGTGAAAAGTCAATGATACTTGCAACAGCTAGAGACGGTTTTGTATAATTTATTATAAACGCCACAATGACGAAGTGTGTAGACATAAACAAGCAGGTACATCATAGGTACGATCAAACAGTCATTATTACATATGTAGACAATTCAACTGGCACAGCAGACAGCATCAAAATAATGTGCATCATCTGCCTTTTAGGATATCGTAAAGCCGCTGTACATGTAGTCAGGTAGTAAACTTCCCCTTTCCATAAGAGCTAGAAGATATCAACTAGGAGATTAAAGATGGTCTCCTCGATTTGACCTCAACAAGACAGGCATGTCTTTTGAGCGCCACATTATCGTCCTCTATTGTCCAGCAAACATCAAAGGTATCAAACCTAGATCCATCAACAAAGTTCAGGAAGCAAATAGTCCGTAGGACAGGCATCAATCGATGCGTGACAATCTAAGTGGATCATGAGCTGAGCAAACTAGTCATATCGTAGACTTTAGAATAAGGCAGGCTAAGCAAAAGTCAACATCACAAGATGGCGATAAAGTTACTCAGCCAAAAAAAGGGATTTAATTACCTGTTCATAAGGAATTAAATGAATAATCACATATGCCTCCAGGCATTAGGAATAACACAGAGATATATCATCTCAAGATAGGAACAACAATCATGAGGACTCCTTCCTGAATAAACTAAGCGAAGACTAGCGCATAGCTACGTCTCGCCTTCACAGCTTCTCAGCACAGACTGACCTGGGCGGAAATCGTTTTACCAACGCCACAAAAAGGGACATCCGCAGAAAACGCGAATCGAATACAACTCAGGCCAATTTACGAAACGCAGAAGGTTCTACAATGTTCGACTTAAGACCTATTACCTTAAAAGGAAATGAATCTTGAAACATTGCGATTGCCAACTGTTTTCAAAGAACTGACGATCTGAGCGCTCCATATATGGTCGTGACTCAAAATCGTTCACACAGCTATCGGCAACCCTAGCTATCAAGATAAGACAACTTCTTAACGATAGCTATCAAGATTAGACGACTGTAGAAATAAAAGTGACTACAATTTCATGAGTTCCTTCCCATGCATTAAAAAATGAATCTAGTCAGAATGCATGGTCAGAATAAGTTGCTACAAGTTTTTAGCAGCAACAACTCGGTCAGTTTTTTTGTTTTTTTTTTGGCCTTGTGTTCGTATCGACGTGTTCTCTACTCTTCTGCTTGTTGTAAGAGCCTTTTTTTCACCAAATCTGAGGCCATGCAGTAGGGAGCATCTTCACTTCATTTCTTCGGCGTGCTGAGGTCAAGGTTTTTAACTGAAAAGACGAAACATGACCAAAGTCCTCCTTACGTCTTGCATCGCTTGCAATGGCGGGAAAATACAAGAGTGTCAGCTATTTCCATTTTAGGTTTTTGAATTCTTTTAACAAAGCAAGCCACTTTCAACTTAGACCGAAGTCTGTTGGTTATACTGGAGCGCAACAGCCACTCAAAAATTAGTGAACTCTGTCAATTTTAGTACATTCGGGATAAATACTAGGACCGGAAATGACTACTCGTTTCTATCAGGGAGCAATGAGAAACCCTTAAAATGACTTCTCGTTTCTACTATCTAGCAAGGCGAAACCCTGTAAAGGACTATTATTATATATCAGCTAGCAAGCCCAGACCCTGAAATGGACTATTAATAGCTACCGTATAGCAAGTCTAAACCCTGAAAATGGTTAGCATAAACGAATGAACGAACGAACTTTATTTTGAAAGGGCTGAGAAATGGGCGCTCATGTGCATCCAACATTATTACCTTCCTTTCGCTGATCTTTTACCCTGTATCCATTCATTCTCATATGCACGTTAAATATTAGTTTAAATGCATGCAACATTACAAAGGTAATGTACCAGCAAATATTTAAAATTTAGAATCATAATTTAAAAAAAAAAGTCTGTTAAAGAAACGCAAAAACAAACCAAACAAAAATCGAAATATAATAAGTTATGAAATATTCGAACACTCTGCGACTGAATGAGTAGGGGCTCTGTGATTTTATCAGGCGGCATGAGGAAGATTGTTCCAGAGATAAGCAGCACCGAGTCCTATTGCAAATATTGTCTTAAGGGTGTGAAGTGTTAGAGCCTTCACAATACTTCGTTCAGCTTTATGAGGTGGGGTAATCAGTTCAATTCCTCAATGTCTTTGCCTTCCCTAACTCAGGAGCATAGTCATGTACCCAATTACAGCTGTTTAGTCTAGGGCTTCACGATATCAAATTCCGAACTCCTTCAACAATTTACGTGAAATAAATGTAGGCTTACTTTCCTACTTTTGTACCTCAGCTAGAATATGTATGAAAAACGAGAATCTGCGACATAAATAATGTGCATTGACATGGTTCTATAACTCGTGGACGAGAAAAAACAATAAAGTTGTGTTTCATTGTGGAAATAAACCGCACAACCAGGGTAGCTGAAACTGGTACCTGTTCTAGAACAATGGACAAGGTAGTCACTCAAGTCCCTTAATTAAAACGCGTCAGGTGTCAGACGTTCACCCGATCTTTGATGTGGCTCGGTTTATCTAAAACTCCAGGTGCTAGTAGAAATGCAGACTCTAAATTGCGTCTTTCAATCTTTCAAAAGTTCCTAAATGTTACTATAATATTGAGAGTGACACCTTAGTGGCCAAGTGGCTTTGTTGTTGACAATAGGTATTTTTAAGCTTGATATTGAACCATTGTTTTGTTCGACGTTGGGGCAGTAGTAAATTTTATAGGGAAGCAATAATTTTGTGCTTTATGTTACAGTGAATAAAAAGATATAAATGTATTAAATTAAACTACACAGCAGTGGTAAGTAATTGCGTTACAACGCATTGATCTCTTTGTTGGTGCAGGGCATAACATATCTTAGATTTACAGACGACACGACCAGATATTCTTCCTTCCAATCTGCTGGTATTTCTTCTCTCTTCCATACTTGAAAGAGTAATTTATATCATATGTCTGTATAGTTATCAATATCTTCATGGGTGGCCTCTACTTGAATGCCATCTTTGTCAACAACTTTGATAATTAACAGGTACTCGTTGGACATAAAGGATGACACTAGACAACAGAAAACAAAATATAAGTGATAGGCTTACCGGAAATCGAACCTAGGACCAACCAAACGGCGCGATCTACTTGCTGTGACAGTACATCGCGAAAGGACGCTCAGCCCCCCAAAAAGGGCATTATTGGCTGAGGTCATTCTTATGGCACACACACAACAATGGTATACAGGACCCGTGGACGACCCAGACAGATTAAAGACGCAATATAACTTTCATATCAGCAAGTATAGACCAAATAAAGGAAGAAATACTTGTATCGAGTAATTTGTAGTGGACGACTAAAATTTAAAAGTTTTAAAAATTTTTGAAGTTTTAAAATATGTTTTACCGTGCACCACGAAGTATTTTGTCAGGCATTAACGCAACTGAATCCAGTTGCTAAATATTTTGAAAAAAAACTACCTTTAACAAATGAATGCATAGTTTTACTTTTCTCACCTGTGTTTTATACTCCATCGACAATAAGATTTTTTTCATTCCTGTATTTAAAAAAAAATTTTAGATTGTCATGCAATTGTGCAAAAATGTGTTCAGTAACGGGAACGCAAATATTTATTACAGACAATATTTCGATTTAATTAGAAAAGCTGTCACTTAATGGTGTTAAAGCGAATGTCGTATTTAAGAAATTTTAATTACTTCTCATAAACGGAAAGGATAGGGATGAAGTAGACATTGAAAGACCTGAAATGGTTGCTACGGTTACAAGAGAACAAGGCATGAATTTGACCATGGCTTATGCTTTATTGGGCGCTGAAGGACAAATGTCAAAAGCTGAATAAAACAATTCATAATATTTCTCAAGAAAGTAAAGTTATCGAATTAATAAATAGTTAAACTTCTCTAATTCGGGTTTTTCTTCGCAACTGAAACATCAGATTACTTCTTTCCACATATATCGTGTCAAATATGGTAGTTAAACGTCAAATTGCAAAAATTTTTGCACAATTGCAAGGAAATCTATGATTTTAACAATTACAGGATTAAACAAAATATGGTCTATCGACGATAAAACACAGGTGAGAAAAGTAAAACAATGCATTCATTTGTTAAAGGTAGCTTTTTTTTCTACTGATGGAGTAGATATAAGAACACACTGACAGAGTAGAAATATGAACAAACTGACGGAGTAGAAACATGAACACACTGATGGAGTAGAAATATGAACACACTGACGGAGTAGAAATATGAACACACTGACAGAGTAAAAATCTGAACACAAAGACGAAGTAGAAATATGAACACACTAACAGATTAGAAATATGAACACACTAACGGTGTAGAAGTGTGAACACATTGACAGAGTGGAAATATAAAAACACACTGACAGAGTAGAAATATGAATACACTGACAAAGTAGAACTATGAACACACTAACAGAGTATTAATTTGAACACACTGATAGAGCATTCCTTATTTATATTTCAGCTAACACTGGAATATATGTCTTCAATAAATTCAATCCAAACCTTCTTCTACTGCAACCTCCGCTCCAATATCTGTCATATCTCCTTGATCTCTGTCCTGTCTATCTAAAACTCTAAAGGTTATCGGTGCTCCTTATGCTGAGAAAAGCAAAAACTTGAACACGTACTTTCAACATTTAAAGTCTCGTTTGGACAAGGGCGATATCCACGGTGACACATCATCATCACATGCCATATTCACAAGGAAGGTCGACAGTTAAGGGATCTCCGTTGTCGCCTGTCTCTTGTCTTGAAGATGCACTCTGATGGACTCATTCATGTCCATCTTTTGATGCTGTCTTCTCATTTATAACGTTGTCTTCCTCTTGTACGTTTGCCTTCAACTCTTCATTCCATTATGATCTTCAGCAAGGTGTTTTATGTTTTAATATAGCCAAAATATGTTATCTCTCTAATTTTGATCTCCTTCATTATTTCTTTTGTCATTTCAAGCTTGTCTATGACATCTCTGTACTCTTTTCTCTTCATGAGATGCGCTCATTCTTCTATATATCCACTTCTCAAGGGCTTTCATCATTTCTTCCTGCTGCTTTCGCGTTGTCCATGAATCTACACCATACAGTAGTGACGATTATATGTAACCTTTGATGATTCTCAGTTTTAATTTCTGTGTTCATTGTTTAGATGTCAGTCTTTGTATTATGTTGTTGAATGTGGCTTTAGCCATTCCTATTCTCTTCTTGATTTTTTTTTAGCTCCCGCTACCTTGTTATTTTATGACCATGGTATGTAAAACTATTAACGTGTTCCTGAATTTTCCCAGCCGTTCTTATTCTTATCTTTAACGCCGTCTTATCGTATGCTTTGCTAATTATCATTGTATTCGTTGTCTTAATGTTAATATCTAATCCATATTCATGATTTATCCTGTTTACTTTCTTCACTAATTCTCGTAATTCATGTTCACTTTCCGGTAACAAAACTGTATCAAATCTCATTTAGACAAGAAAGGAAAACATGGCGAAATACCAGAGTACTAAATGAGCTAGCTACTACAGTAGACTTGGCAAGGTTGAAACCAAACAGTAAACCATAGCCTAATATTATAAATATATACTTCCTAAAAGCTGGACAGTCAACAAATGTCAAACAAAGAAATTACAGTTTAGTGCCAGTGGAACAAGATTTCCGGAAAAAAACGGCTAACATTTAATTGGACACATATTGTTAAAATGTTTGATAGTATTACGAGACAGTAGGATCTATGGAGCCCCTAGAGTACGAGATATAGAGCGAGACCAAAAACGTGGAGAAGAGAACTGGATACAGACATGACAAGAGTAAAGAGAATATAGTAAGCCATTGAACGGACGGTACAGGACAGAAAGATTTGGAGCGTAATTCTTGAAAATATGTGCTTCGCATAGAACAGTTAAGTAATGATGATCATGACTATTGTGATGGGCGAACTCGGCTGACCCTGAACTTTGTTGTAATTCTTGTAAAACGGGACTTCTTTCACGTGGATTCATTAGCTATGAAACTGTTCCACACAGAGGGCAAACACGTTCGCTGATTGATATGCGGAAAGTTTACCTATTGTTGATTCTGGTCATCGCATTGATTTAAGGAGAGATTAAATCACGCCCACTAACATCTCTTGAACAATCATAGGCAGTTATTTTCATTAACTTGGCCAGGGGGGGGGGGGGATAAGCGACCACGATAAAAGAGACAGACTAAGGGATTTCAGGGGAGACTATCGGCGTTATCAAAGACAGTAGTGGTCCCTGCTACGAGACGCAGTTGCTTGCCGCTATTTTCGTGTCTCGGTGTCAATCGTAGAACCGAGCGAACGGGGAAAGCCGAAACGGGCAGCAGCGAACGGAGATACGAAGACCAGGGGGCGGCTTCTTCCCTTGATTTGGCGGTCAGATCCCCAAAAGTTCGTGAGATCAAATAAGCTGTCAAGTTTATCATGTCCCACTCAACTTACATTCCATTTTAGCTAAATAGACCACGAAGACTAGACACGTTATCACTCGCTGGCCAGACCTTTACAGAAGCACTAGCTTTATTGAAATCTTGTTATAGATTTTCCCCGGGATTATATATATATATATATTTGCAGTGATTTCTATTCTGTGCAAAGCGGTAATATATATTGTGTAAAGTGATCAGTGGTCTAGTTCAGTCATTCTATTTCAATGGATTTTGTGTCAATTTAAATCTATTAAATTAAACCATCTCAATAATTCCAGTTGTAAATATAATGATCTATCTATTATATTATTTCAAAAGATAATAGATGCTTAAATTAACTTTTTAAGTCGCGAAGGAATTTATAATTAATACATTCAGTTAAGTCCTAGTTTTATAGATGTGTGTTTTTAACCACTAGAATTCGCTCAGTGTTTATTAAATACATAATTAAATACTCGAGTGTATTATAGGCTTAACGGGGAATTTATCGCGCTTGATTTTTCGGTATGTTACATGTCTTTTTTTCTTTCACACAGAGTGATCGGAACCTACGGTCCCAGCTAAATAAAGAAAGAAATAAAGAAATCATCCTATAAACTTCCAGTCATATTTAAGAAACATTTCTTTTAAAATATAATCTTGTGGCGGTCCTTGCGACCTAGCTGTCAGAAGTAAATGAAATAAAGCCCATCCAAGAACATTTTAAAGAATAATCATCAAATTACCCTTACAAACCTGTAAGATAAACTGGAAGGTAATCATCGCCAGTAGCGATATCATATTTACTGTTTACTGTGAGAGAGTACATATTTTCCTGACTGTGACTGAGCCTAGTTTTTTCTTCAATTGGATTTAATATAACTATCATCACGCATTGAAGGAATTTTACCATAGCGGAGGATTAAAAGAGACCACTTCATTTTCACCCCTGTGCCGAACTGTGTTAGTGCCATCCCATAGACTCCTTTATATATATATATATATATATATATATATATATATATATATATATATATATATATATATATATATATATATATATATATATATATATATATATATATATATATAATAAAAACACGAGAACTCTTAGTCTTCAAGTCTTGCGATAAGTGAGAATATTTGTTACCAACAAACCCTCGCAAACATCTGGGGCGGGACATCGAAGGACTAGACAGTTCATATGTCGAAAGAGTACTTGCTGTTTTTATATACTTTTTATGGATCGTCTGAGGCTGCATTCGGTAAGTGTGTGAGTATATGAGTGTGGATCCTCACGCGTGTGTATGAATGACAGGAAATTTAATCGTTTTCTTTTGTAAACCTGTTGTTAACTTTCTTGCCTAGTAATATAATTTTTCTGTATTCCCTGCATTGTTCCTTTAAGGGGGAGTTGCTAATTGGTTAACTCTGTTTGAAAACCCCCTCCTTTCCATTTGCTTAGTAAAGGGAAGAACAGCTGGGAAGAACAGGTTTTTTTCTATCACCTATACCTAACTTTGTAACACCTCTTTCAGAGTAATTAACTTCACTGGTAGGTTAACGTACCTATGTTCCTGATATTATCTATCTCTGGACTGGGTTTGTCTTTGTCTAATAAGCGGGAAGGGCTTAGTCGATACCAATCTTCTTCACCCCTCCCAAATTTTTATTTGCATTTTGTGTACTTATGATAATTTATGTAATACCTGATATTTGTTAGTGATTGATGTTTAAAGTGAATAAAATCAGGTAAACTCATTTAGTACGGTGTTGGTCATACCCACAGCCTAACATTTCCCCTATTCGTTTAATATAGTTTGTATCTACGTCGTCTGTGTGTGTGAAAAACATCAAATCGGTGTGCGCGCAGATGAGTGTCTGGAAAACTGGCAAATAATTGTTTGACCAGGAGAGCGGAAGAGAAGATTGAGAGAAGCGATTTGTCGTAAATAAGTCTGTCTTTACTCTCCTCCAGCACGCTGTGAAGCAACTATTGAATCTCTACATTTTCTATCACTGAGCTTTCCATCATCATTTTCCACTCTAAACCGGACCACTATTTCTACGACTCTTTTCTCTCAAAATAAATTTACGACAACTATGGATGCTGTTTCCAGTTGTTTCTGTAGATGTTCTTGATAAATCTCTCCGCCTTTTCATATGTTACCCTTGTACCAGTTGAGGTATTTTCCGCGTTCCTTTGCATCTTTTTTTGGATTCTTTATTCCCAAGGATGTTGCTATGATTTTGGATATAAAAGAACGGTGAGACGATAACGACAAAAATGGCAACAGCACACAGAACACATCACGTGATATGAAAGTCTACATTTATTTTCATCTATTTATTAATGAAACAATATAGCAAACATAAATACAACGTTAAAATACTTCTTAAGCTGACTTCATTTGATAGAAGCATAAATAAATAATAAATAAATAAAATAAAATGAAAATTAAAAACATTGAAAAAATCAATAAGAAAATCGTACGTAAGCAAAAAAAAAAAACATTTAACATATCGCAGAAAAATTACAGAACGGAAAAAATGATGAAAATAGCACATTAAAATTTTGTATAAATTACTTCTTAAAATGCTTTAACTTTAAAAAAATCAAAAAATCATAATGCAAATAAAAAAAAAATGATACACTAAAGTATACAACATTTATAAATACTAGCTAACAACGGCAACACAGAAGATGATAATTGTGAATACAAAATGATTACAGGCTAAATAATTCAGATTGTCAAAAAAGAAGTTAGAATAATAATGAAAGCAATAAAATGACAGGTGAACAAATACGCAACAAAATTATAATAATTTAAATAAATAAAGTAATAAATAAATAAAAAATAATACATTTATTACTAAAAAAGAGAAACATAAATATGTAAAAATGACTGTTGATAATGGCACAGAATGATGATAAATTATTTACAGAAAAATGTAAAACAAATATAAAATTATTATAATAACATTCAATGTATCTTTTAACATATCGCAAGTAAAAAAAAACCCATTTGGCATTTTTAAAAATGCGTGCACAAATTCAAAGTGAAAAGAAATAAAAATAAAAATTGTCTCAAAATGTGAACGGTAATATTTAAATAAAATAACTTCCGATGAAGAATATTGCTGTCATTATTCGGTAATCAGATAAAATGATCAACGTTAAAATGTAAAAGTGGGTTTTTTGCAGATTAAAACCAAATTGTTGATTGAAATGAAATGAAATGCAATTAAAACAAATACTAATTACAAACATGATACTGAATGCATTAATAAGTTCGACAACAAAGGCCAGTAACTGTATAAATCAAGCATCACCAATAGTAGACAACTCTAGTGGTTATCAATAATGTAACGAAAGGCACTTTCCCGCCTTACTCTCGTCAGGAAACCTGAGACCGTGAACCTTCTTGCTGGGTGGCTTTGTAACAGTCTTAGCAGCCAATCTCTGTCAGAATGATAAAACAAATGTCTGACAATTATCTCACGACTACATTGTAACTCTGTCAAAGACCGAATGAAATGTGTAAAGAGGGAAGAAATAAATAGAAAGATGGAGAGATAACGAGAGAGAGAGAGAGAGAGAGAGAGAGAGAGAGAGAGAGAGAGAGAGAGAGAGAGTGAATTCTTGTCCTTGACAATGTATAGTATCAGAAAGAAAAAATAATCCCAGTAATCCAGCTTTGTAGTTAAGTTTATAATATGAGATAAGTTGGTATTTTATTTTGTCAACTGTCGTTTCAATAAACTATAAGAGAAAGAGAGAGCAAGACAGAGAGAATGAGATAGAGAGAGAAAGAGAATTGTTGTCCTTGAAAATGTATAGTAACAGAGAGTAAATATAATCTCACCTGCAAGTCCCTCTTTCCAGTTATGCTTATAATATCAGATAGATTGGTTGAGTTATAGAAAGTAAATGTAACTATTATTGCAGCCCAGTTTTACGGTAATGTTTATAATATCAGATAGATTGGTTCAGTGACAGAACGATAATATACCTATTTTTGCAACCCAGTTTTCCGGTAATGTTTATAATATCAGATAGATGGGTTCAATGACAGAAAGCTAATATAACTATTATTGCAATCCAGTTTTCAGATTCTCATAATAATCATCATCATTACCGGCTTTACAAAGACCATAGGACTTCAACAAAATGATGCCTGGTCCGACTGCCCAATACCATCAGTTCCGTCTATTTTCTTATCTTCCTTATCCCGTTTCTCTTATTTGTGTGTTTTTTTTTTTATTTAATCTCTCTCTCTCTCTCTCTCTCTCTCTCTCTCTCTCTCTCTCTCTCTCTCTCTCTCTCTCTCTCTCTCTCTCTCTCTCTCTATTACGCTGTGGATTCCAGAAAAAGGATTGCCTCATAATCACACCAACTTGTTTCCTTAGGGTGTATTCTTTCCATCGCCAGCGTCTTTCTTCCCACTTTTCTTCTCCGTCTTTTCTTTTTCTTTTCCTTCTTCTTCTTCTTCTTCTTCTTCTTCTTCTTCTTCTTCTTCTTCTTCTTCTTCTTCTTCTTCTTCTTCTTCTTCTTCTTCTTCTTCTTCTTCGTCTTATAGTATTCTTCTTGTAAGTCTTCTTCTTTTTTCATCATCATCATCATCACCATCATCATCATCATCATCATCCCCTTCTTCTTCTTCTTCTCCTCCCTCTACTTACCAATTATGGTAACCATATTCTATTAGCTAATTGTTGTTGACACAAACGAACTTTAAAAAAAAAACACTCGAGACTGAGGTGTTGATTTCTGTTGTCTCTGAGAAGGCTCAGAAAAAAATTAGACTACTGCAGCTTTATGGATGTCGTAAGAGCCGACTGAAATGAGGTTATACATAGCGCTGACAACATCATCATGCAAAAATAAATTGGTTTAAAAAAACCACCGCTACAAGCTCACATGAAAGGTTTGGTGCAATCTTCGTGCAAAGTACCTGCAGCAACGGTCGCTCCATGCTCCATAGGGTACGAAATACGAAATGATGATTATAATTAGAGAAGGGTAGAGAGAGAGAGAGAGAGAGAGAGAGAGAGAGAGAGAGAGAGAGAGAGAGAGAGTTTACTTTGATAATATGCCGTGATAGAAAGTGAATGTAATCGAAATTGTAATGTAGTTGTCTAACTATTTTAGACTGGCTGTGTAGTTTTATTTACCAATCGCTCTTTATATATAAATAAAGAGAACATGGGAGTGAAAGGGTTAATAGAGAGAGTGTATAAACTCACTGATTACATTGCAGAATCAAAGTAATGTAGATAAAAGATTCCGTACCTGATATTTGAGGGCAGGTCTTGATTTGTTCTCGCCTCAGCGTAATAATGA
The DNA here is from genome assembly GCA_024509875.1 of Oreohelix idahoensis. Taxonomy (NCBI): domain Eukaryota; kingdom Metazoa; phylum Mollusca; class Gastropoda; order Stylommatophora; family Oreohelicidae; genus Oreohelix; species Oreohelix idahoensis. The sequence goes on along the minus strand of JAMPIV010005284.1, from coordinate 21,826 downwards.
ACATCGTCATCGGGATACCGCTCCAGTACTAGCGCCCACATCACAACACCAAGACAATAAGAGTCCATCTGAAGATAATAAATGACAATGTAAAGCATAAGAGCGCAATAAAGTCCTAGAAACTGTTGAACAATATATAAAACTGTGTTAGCAATTCAAAAGAGTTGTGATAAACTGGATCGACTCCGACTGCAACATTCCTGAAAATCAGGAGGCAGATTGGCGATGGAAGGAGGAAAGTCACGTAAACTTGTCACAAGCATAACTTATGAAGAGGCCAAGAGGTTTATCAAGCGCAGGTACAGGAGCAAGTGGGAAACAGAGCATCCAGGCCACACAAGAAATGATGCGTTTAACCAGCTCAGCAGAATTGAACAAGTGGTTATCTTCAGACTTCCCACAGGTCACAACAGACTGAGATACCATCAATCCAACCAGTTAAAGATAGGGACTAGTGATGAGTGTAACTGTGGCACCGATAAAATGACAGCTGAACATCTACTTAAAAGGTGCCCAATATATAATGAACACAGAAAGTGCATATTGTCATCACTAGTACGATTGCTATTATCTTTTGTAATTATATTTGAATATCACTGTCTACTCCTGCAAATTTGTCAATATGGTTGCTAGGACATGTGTATGTCTCTACATATTGTAGTGGTATTTCCTCAAGTGTAACTTTATTATAATGAGCTGTAGTTATTATCACAAACTTTGTCTTTTCCTCGTGGATTTTCAGACACTATTGTTTTGTGACCTCTCATGAAGAATTTCCATTCCGTCTTGCACCTGGTTACGATTTTTAAAACAAAAGAGCCAGATAAGTTGGTTTGTCAAAGTCGACTATATTCCGTAGCTGTGGGCCAATATTGTTGTTTTCCTAACACTATCATTGACCAGTAAGAAGAAAAATGGTGACAAGAGGCATCCATTCTGAACTCCAGTTCTTATTTCAAACGTATTGTAATGTTTTCTTCGTGAAGAATTGTGTTTGTTTATGTATTGACATGTTTTCTTTAAAGTGTTTTTCTGTTTACACTCTCAAAGGCATTTTCATAGTCCACAAATCTGGTATAAAGAGTTACGTTCAGTTCCAGCTTTTCAATAAATCAATCTGCACCATTTAGCTAGCAAAAGAGCATAGGACTTCAACAAACACATGCCAAGTCTCTTGTCACTTGCCATCATATATATCTTCTTATCATTTTCAGGTATGATTCCATTTCTCTTATCTGTGTGTTTTTTGTCTACCTCTGTCTCTCTTATCCTGGAAATTCCAGAACAAGGACTGCCTCGTAATGTTATCAACCGGTTTCCTCAGTGTGTCCTATCCATCGCCAGCGTCTTCTTCTCATCTCTTGTACTACTGGCACATGTTTCGTTCATGTCATCGGTTCCACATGTGTGACCTTGTTGCACCATTGAAATCATATTCTATGTAAGCTCCCACTTATGAAAATCTGTAGCTGTTTGAGTTGTCTTCATGTTTTAGAACCATACAATAGGACTGACAACATGTGAGTTGAAAGTTTGTTGTTGTTGTCTCTATTTTTGTGTTGCACTTGGTTTATGTTGATCTTCATATATTTCCAAATGCAACGAAAGCACCTCTAGTCTTTGTTATTCTTTTTTTGATACCATTGCTTGTCTCTTCAAATTTGTCTATATTGCTACATCTTGTATGGATGTTTCTTCAGTTTAAATCTCCAATTGTTGTTCAACAAGTATTCGTAATGTGGATTTCTTGGCCAGCGTTGGAAATTTTTAGTTTTTAAATGAAAACCTGCTTGTTCATCACTCAGTTGTCTATCTATGGGTACTTATAATCTCTCAATAATGTTCATGTTTAATATATTTACTAGAACTGATAATAAGATTAAACCATCTGTGATTTATGCACATTTGTAAATCTCCAAAAACTGCACAAATAAATACTGGGAAACGTTTACCATAAAAACACTAAGGAATTTTTCTTACTAATGTCAAATTAATGTTCTTCCACTGAATTAACCTGTAGTTCTATTTGTTTACTGCTTCTTAGATAAACTACTAAAACGGAGATTTTTTAAGTGGTTAACAGGGAATGATGAAAAACGATAGAGAGATAGCATAGAAGTGGGGGACAAGAAAAAGCAGGTGGGAAAAGAAGCATGGGATTAGTAGCTTTGAAAATGAGAAGAAAAATTCAATGTTTAGAGAGTAACAGTAAAAGTAATAGTTGTAGCAGAGTCTGTAGAATAAGGGAACATGATAAGCTAGGAAATGACTAGGACTAAAATTTAAAAAAAATATATACGTTAGTCTACTCACTTTGTAAGGATCAAGTTTCATGTCTGCTGTTGCTCCTACCCATTCTGGAGCAAAATAACATGGTGTACCGACACATTTCCTTTTCGGCAATGTCTGTTGGTTAGGGAACATCTCTACCGCCAATCCAAAATCTCCGAGGATAGCATTGAAATCAGCATCGAGATAGATGTTGTCTAAAGTGACATGAAGATGTGCTACGTGGTTCTTGTGCATATATCGAAGGGCACAAGCCACTTGAGTGACACAAAGTTCAGATAACTGAAGGCTGAGATTACCAACGTATTGGTCCAATGTACCTCTCTGATAGTAGTACATACTGAAGGCCAGGTACTCTGGACATTCACCGGCGATCAGACATTTCATCAAATATGGGTGATCAAATGACTGCATAAACTGTACTTCAGCATGAAAAACCTGCTGATTTCTGGCTTTTGTCTCCTGATCCAACAGCGTGAACTTCTTCACTACTCGTCTAACATCTGGGTCCTTCACATATTTGGTCAATACGATCTTTCCACACAATCCCTCGTCAATCACCTCTTCCGGCTGGAGCTTGAATGTACTAAAAAAATCGTCATCTACCATGAATACTACTGGACTGCGTATTACGGACTGGGCCATATTGGAAGCTGATACAGATTGATACAGGCAAACCAAACTAGCAGCACAAACTGACTTATTCTCAATCTTAAACGTGCAAAATGCTAATCGCGAATAGAAGGTCAAACAAGAAGCAATAATATTATCCAGAGCGCTTACGATCTCGTCGTTTGAAAACAGGCACTACATACAAAACTAGAAAGTCTAGCTTATATACTTTTCGCTCCAGCTCGTAATTAAAGAATCATTGTTAGAAATATTACGTATCTAACCAATGGTTTGACGACTACCTGGGTTTGTTGCGTAAACAGGGGACACTTCCGTCTTCGCCCCCCCCCCCCCCCCCCCCCCCCCTCCCCAACCGCAGATTGGTAGAAACAATAGATCTGACACGAGTGTTCTTAAGCAAACAAACCGCAAGAGGCAGAACAAACCGGTAACCAGTTCTAGAACAATGCAGATATCGGTCAGCCGTGTCCGATAAGTAAAATATCAACAGTGTCCACCAACCTACCTTGATATGTCATTGGAATATTTTAATTGATGATTTTCAAAACATTAATTTGTCTGCTACTGAAAATATATCTTTCAAGTTGTCTTAAACACGTCACTGGTTACGGGAACATTGAATGACACCTTTCTCATTAAGTTGTATCATTTTCTGGAGAGAATATTTTTGTCTCTGAATTTGAACGGTATATTTGTAAAACAATATGAAAGTACAAACTTTTTGAAAAGACAGGAAGAAGTAATCTGATGTTTAGGTGAGGATAAAGTACATGAGTGAGAGAGAAGTAACACTATATATTTATTCGATAACTTTACGTTCTTGAGAAATATTATGCATTTTTTCAGCCCATGATCATTATCATCATAGCCTGTCAGCTTCCAAAGGAGCATAGGCTTTCAACAGACTCGTGCAAAGTCTTCCTGTACAGTGTCATCTATTCAAAATCTTTCTATGTCTTCTTCACTACTTTAATTGTTGCCTATGGTTTTTAATTAAGTATTCATAAATACGACACTCTTTACGAGACACTTAAGTGATACTTTTTAAATTAAAAATGTATTATTGCCTGGAATGCATATTTTTTGTCGCTGATACTGAACGATTTATTGTACAACAGCATGAAAATAATAAATTTAAGAAGATAGTCAAAATTGAATAATCTGGTGTTTCGATGTGAGAATAGAAATAGAAGAGATGAATATTAAACTATGCATTTAATTTTTAACTATATTTTGTTGTGAAATGTATATTTTAGCCCCTGGTAGTCACTTGTATTGTTGTTTGTTCTGCCTCTTGCGAACATCAATTTAAGGAAGTCAGATGTCATGATGCTCAATGTGAGTAACCCTGAGACCATATCGGTAAGGAATCAGCAATGGTACAGACAGATACCTTCACATACCTAGGATGCATAGTAACACCAGACGGCGGGGCAGGCAAAGACATCAACATCAGAATGAATAAGGCAAGAACAGCCTTTTTTAGCCTAAACAACATCTGGAAGTCCCCGCAATACAGCACAAGCACAAAATTAAGATTATATCAGAGCTGTGTGCTTTCTGTGCTTCTCTATGGTGCAGATTGCTGGAGAGTTACAGAGAAGGAAATGTCGAAATTGTCCTCTTTTCACACAACATGCCTAAGAAAAATTTACCGAATCTTTTGGCCGAATACCATCACCAACCAAGATCTGCTTACTCGGAGCAAGCAAGAGGACATGCACACCATCAAAGCTGGCAGACGCTGGAGCTGGGTTGGCCATGTCCTCAGAAGAGACCCCGATGCCATCACAAGAACAGCTATGCTTTGGACCCCTGAAGGAAAACGAAAAAGAGGCCGACCAAAAACAACCTGGCGGAGGACTGTGGAGGCTGAGATGCAAAAAATGAACCAAAGTTGGGGCACTGTACGAAGGAAGGCCACCGACCGAGCAAAGTGGAATCAATTTGTTGTTGCCCTACAAGACGCCACTAGGCGTGATGGCCACTGACTGCTTTGACGGTCGGCGGCTAAGGATCAAAGAAGAAGAAGAAGTCACTTGTATTACTGCCAAACTGTACCCGTCGTGTATCTTAGATATAAACAAGCCATGTAAAAAATGGCTGAAAATCACACGACTTAATAAAACAAACAGAAAACGTCATGAACACATCATCATTCGTTTTTTTACCTTCCTAATGGAGCATAGTCACAACTGTAGCTGGTCTCCTTACAGAAAACCTGCACCAAATCAGTCATAAGTTCTTGTAGCGGTGGTTTCTGTAGCAATATGTGAACATGGGTGGTACATTATTATTGAGTAAACCAAAGACTACGATAGGGTTTAACTAAACAAACAGTATATTCACATTTTAGGGCACGTTAAAATGTAATAAAGTGTGATATATTCGAAGAACAAAAATGTCTTTTTGCATATATTAGTTGTGTAAAATAGGAACATAAATGATGTGAAACAAAAGGCTAACAGAGAAAAGAAAGTAAAATATAGGCCTGTAATTTCAATCAACCAATCAATACCCTTTAGCTCCCCAAGGATCATAGGCATTCAACAATTACATTCCAAGTCTTCTTGTCCTGTGCCATCCGCTCAAGTTCTTTCCATGTTTTCCTCATCATTTTCACCTCTGTTTCCAGCTCTCTTCTCCATGTGTTTTTTGGTCTGCCTCTCTTTCCCTGTGGATTCCAGAACAAGGACTGCCTTGTAATGCTATCAACAGGTTTCCTCAATGTGTGTCCCATCCATTTTCAATATTTGACAGATATTAACTTTCAACCAAAAACCACATAAATAACAATTAACTTGGAATCATCAAGTACTAAGCATTCATTCGTCATCTTATAGAGTAGAAATATGAACACATTGATAGACTAGAAATATAAACACACTGACGGATCATTCATTGTGTATATGTCAGCTCACACTGGAGCATAGATCTTTTATTAATTCACACCAAACCTTTCTTACCTGCGACATCTGTTTAGGGTCTTGTCATTCTTAATTATGTCTGTCGTGTATATCTAAAACTCTGAAGATGCTCGTTGCTTCTAATGCTAAAAGAAGCAATTACTAGAACATGTACTATCAACATTTAAGGTCTTAACTGGACAAGGACGATATATGTGGTGACAGAACAGAGTACTAAATAAGCTAGCTACTATTAGACTTGGAAAGGTTGAAGGCAAATAGTAAAACTCAGCCTACTATTATAAATACATATTTCCAAAATAATTGTCTTTGGATGATGCAGGTCGACTTGCCCAGAATCGTGATGCGTTCAGAGCAGCTGTAATGGAGACAACGTTCTGGGGAGAATACGTCACATGATGATGATTTCCTAAATACAATAGTATCACCTTATCCCAAACAAAAACACTAAAGCTTGATATAAGTGGAACGAGTTATCAGGAGAAAGTGGTGGCGTTTAATAAGGCGCACACTGAGATAAATATCTTATAGTATACAAGGCAGGACCCGTTTTGAATCCCCTCAGGATAAAAGAAATAGAGGGTGAACAAAAAAAAAAAAAGAGAAGAGAAGTGGAGAACAACTTGAAAAAAGTAAAGAAGACAGGGTAAGACCTTGCACAGATGGAACAGGACAGGAAGGCTTGTGCAGCAATTATTGAAGGCTTGTGTACCACAGAGAGCTGATAAGTGATGATGATGATGATGGCAATGAAGGATCAGTGACCAGTAGTTTCTGTAGATGTTCTTGATAAATAAATAAATATCTCTCTTTTCTACATTAAAAGGTAAAGCACGCTCCATAGCAGATACTGCTTTAGGGAGTCAAGTGTTAAGGACTTTAATATACTAGTTCCAGCTCGTAATTAAAGAATCATTGTAAAGAATTATCCCGCATCTAAACAATGATGTCCACACTACCCTGGTGTGTTCTATTAACAGTGAACACTGCCATTGTTAGAAGACACGCAGGTTCTAAAAAATAATTCATTCTACAAGGGCGTTATTAAGTAAACATACCGCGCGAAGCAGGTAGAGCAAACTGGTCACCAGTCATAAAACAATGAAAGCCAGCGGTCAGCAGTGTCTGATAAGTAAAAAAAGAGAAGTGACCACCGAACTGCCTTGTTATGCAATTGCTTTAATTTAATTGACGATGATTTAGACATCAAAGAAAACAGTCAAAATTAGTATACTATTGAAACTATAAATGAAAATATATATCAGAGATACAGCGCTCGTTACGAGAACATTGACTGACACCTTTCTCATCAATCAATTTATTGTCTCGAGACAATATTTTGGACGCTGATTCTGAATGGTATTTTTGCAATTTGACGTTTAACTACCATATTTGACAAGATATATGTGGAAAGAAGTAATCTGATGTTTCAGTTGCGATAAAAACCCGAATTAGAGAAGTTTCACTATTTATTAATTCGATAACTACTTTCTTGAGAAATATTATGAATTTTTTTATTCAGCTTTTGACAAGTGCCCTTCAGCGCCCAATAGAGCATAAGCCATGGACAAACTCATAACTAGTTTTCTTGTAACCGTAGCAACCATTCCAGGTCTTTCCATGTCTACTTCATCCCTATCATTTCTGTTTATGAGATGTAATTACAATTTCTTAAATACGGCATTCGCTTTAACACCATTAAGTGACAGCTTTTCTAATTAAATTGAAATATTGTCTGTAGGAAATATTTGTGTTCCCGTTACTGAACACATTTTTGCACAATTGCATGACAATCTAAAATTAAAAAACAATAGCAGGAATGAAAAAATCTTATTGTCGATGGAGTATAAAAAAGGGGTGAGAAAAGTAAAACTATACATTCATTTCCTAAAGGTAGTTTTTTTTTTTTTTTTATATTTAGCAACTCGATTCAGATGCGTTAATACCAGACAAAATACTTCGTGGTGCACGGTAAAAAATATTTCAAAACTTCTACAATTTTTAAAACTTTTAAAAATTTAGTCGTCCACTACAAATTACTGCATACAAGTATTTCGGCCTTTATTTGGTCTATACTTGCTGATAGGAAAGTTATATTAGTGCTTGCGTCTTTAATCTGTCTGGGTCGTCCACGGGTCTTATATACCATAGTTGTGTGAGTGTCATGAGAATGACCTCAGCCAATAATGCTCTTTTTTCACGATGTACTGTCACACCAAGGAGATGGCGCCGTTTGGCTGGTCCTAGGTTCGATTCCCGGTACGCCTATCACTTATATTTTCTTTTCTGTTGTCTAGTGTCACCCTTTATGTCCAATGAGTACCTGTTAATTATATCAAAGTTGTTGACAAAGATGGCATTCAAGTAGAGGCCACCCATGAAGATATTGATAACTATACAGGCATATGATATAAATTACTCTTTCAAGTCTTGAAGAGAGAAGAAATACCAGCAGATTGGAAGGAAGAATATCTGGTCGTGTCGTCTGTAAATCTACGATATATTATGTCATGCACCAACACAGAGATCAATGCGTTGTAACGCAATTACTTACCACTGCTGTGTAGTTTAATTTCATACATTTATATCTTTTTATTCCCTGTAACATGAAGCACAACATTATTGTTTCCCTATAAAATTTACTACTGCCCCAGCGACGAACAAAACAATGGTTTAGTTTCAAGGACAAAAATACCTACTTTCAACAACAAAGCCACCAAAGGTGTCACTATCAATAGATAAACCGAGCCACGCTGGTCAAAGACTTCGGCGAACACTTGAAACAAACCAAGCCAAAAGTCCTCAGGTTCCCCAGCCTCGCGTTTTATTTTTGGGAGCGGGCGAACGTCTGACACCTGACGCGTTTTATTTATGGGACTTAAGTGACCACCTTGTCCATTGTTCTAGAACAGGTACCAGTTTCAGCTACCCTGGTTGTGCGGTTTATTTCCACAATGAAACACAACTTTATTGTTTTTTCTCGTCCACGAGTTATCGAACAATGTCCATGCACATTATTCATGTCGAAGATTCTTGTTTTTCATACATATTCTAGCTGAGGTACAAAAGTAAGAAACTAAGCCTACATTTATTTCACGCAAATGGGACTGAAGACGCAGCTAGAGAGATGAAGGCAGTGAGCGACTCATAGCTTGACTGCTTGCGTCAGGGTCAGCGACTCATCACTTGACTGCTTGCGTCAGGGCCTGCGAACCAGAGCTGACTAAGACCCTACTTTACCTCCAAGTGGTGGTCCTGGAAACAGGCTGCACCACTGCAGTCTGGCTCAGAGAGTAGGGATCGAAGTGGGAAGGCGAACCCGGTCCCAAACAATGCCGTGCTAAAGTCGGATGTGTCAGCCGAAAGGTGCAAATATCGCAGCTTTGCTGTAAACGGACACAACGCAACCAACGCCCTTTTCAGGACGAACGAGGGAGGAGGAGATTTCACGTAAATTGTTATAGGAGTTCGGAATTTGATATCGTGAAGCCCTAGTCTAAACAGCTGTAAATGGGTACATGACTATGCTCCTGAGTTAGGGATGGCAAAGACATTGAGGAATTGAACTGATTACCCCACCTCATAAAGCTGAACGAAGTATTGTGAAGGCTCTAACACTTCACACACTTAAGACAATATTTGCAATAGGACTCGGCGCTGCTTATCTCTGGAACAATCTTCCTCATGCCGCCTGATAAAATCACAGAGCCCCTACTCATTCAGTCGCAGAGTATTCGAATATTTCATAACTTATTATATTTCGATTTTTGTTTGGTTTGTTTTTGCTTTTCTTTAACAGACTGTATTTTTTAAATTATGATTCCAAATTTTAAATATTTGCTGGTACATTACCTTTGTTCAGGGTTTAGACTTGCTAAATGGAGGCTATTAATAGTCCTTTTCAGGGCCTGGCCTTGCTAGCTGATATATAATAATAGTTTTTTTTACAGGGCTTCGCTTTGCTAGATAGTAGAAACGAGGAGTCATTTTCAGGGTTTCGCCTTGCTCCCTGATAGAAACGAGTAGGTCTTTCCGGTCCTAGTATTTATCACGAATGTAATAAAATTGACAGAGTTCACTTATTGTTGAGTGGCTGTTGCACTTCAATATAACCAACGGACTCCGGCCTAAGTTGAAAGTGGCTTGCATTGTTAAAAGAATTAAAAAACCTAAAATGGAAATAGCTGACCCGCTTGTATTTTTCTCGCCATTGCAAGTGTCACCGTGGGGTTTGCCCAAGCATTATTTATGCTATTGGCAAAGTCAGATGAACCGCTTAAGACAGTTCACAGGAAAAAATAGTATATGAAAATAACAGACAACGGTTCACCGACTTGGCTTGCGCTGATAAAGCGTGAGAATTTTTTCTCGTGAGTTGTAAATAAGGCTTGGCCAATAGATTTAGGTGAAAACAGGTTGGAGCAACGAATCAGAGGTAGCGAAAGAAACGCACCAGGGAACAATGACTAGAGGTCAGAAAGGTGTGCGGGTTTCTGAAGGGCAGTCGGGTTTCGGAAGTTGAAGAAGCAAGAAGTGCTTTTGGCGGTTGCCACCAGTTTTAACAGATTCTGTGGTTATACAGAAAAGTTCAGAAGTTATACAGAAAATGCATAAGCTGTAGAGATAACTCAGAAGATTAAAGGATTCTGTGGTTAGACAGAAATAGCATAAGTTTTAGAAGGTTCAGAGGATGTGCTAGGTCTAGTCAGTTACTATACAAAATAACTAAGAAGTTTCGTATAGAGAGTGTAGAAAATGATTAAGAAAGTTCTTATAGTCAGAGTAGAGAGTTTATTTCGGGAGAGATTCAGTGATTTGTCTGTAAGTATGATTTTGAACTTATCATTCATATTGATAAAAAATTGCAGGAGAAGTAATACAGAAATTTCAAGTCGACATGTCAAATAAATGATGAGAATTTTGTTGACTAAGCAACCTAGAGAAGAGAAGTAGGTGAATGATACACTGATGGTCAAGCTTGGTACTGTTTATATACGAATAGATGGTTAAGAATGAATTCCAAGAGGAAAACCCTATTTGTCAGAGTGAGTTCACAGAGAGTGAACCGATGAGCTGTCTACAGAGATAGTTACGACAAGTAAGCGATTGGATAAGTCGACTTCTGTAAGAATTGCACACACGCTCTCGCAAGTAGGTATACATAAATATAGGAGACTTGATATTTGTACATGAGTTAAGCTAACCTTTTTTAGCGATAGTAACGGAGTTCTACAGAGGTCAGAAAGAAAAAAAGGCATAAATAAAGAACAGACTAAACAAGTTAACAGGAGAACTATGCATATACATGGGATATAGAGCTTAGGCATGAAGCAGCTAAGATATAATTGTATGTGAGCTCTGTGTTGAATTATTTGCCTTACTGAAGAAAACGATCACATGTAAATAAACGTTTTGATGGATACAACAGATGATTGAGTCTATCCTTGAGGGTTGTTGTATGTAGGCCAGGTCAATAATCATTATAAATTCCACTATACGATCAGTCACTATAATAACAACGAAGGAGGAAGAGAACGAGTCGAGGGTTGAACAAAGGAGGAAAAGTAGTTCATCCAGGAATCACCAACTCTGGCGGAGATGGCCAGTACTCATTCACAATAGCATTAACTTGGAAGATAAACAAAAAGAGACTTGTGTGTAAAAACTTAAATTACTTCACTAGGCCTGCCATCTGCCACCTAGTAAAGAGTTCTCAGTCCACTAGCGCTGTCACACAAGCGTTGCAAGACGTAAGGAGGACTTTGGTCATTTTTCGTCTTTTCAGTTAAACACGTTGACCGCAGCACGTCGAAGAAATTAAGTGAAGATGCTCCCTACGGCATGTCCTCAGATTTGGTGAAATAAAGGCTCTTACAGCAGGCAGAAGAGAAGAGAACACGTCGATACCAACACAAGGCCAAAACAAAAAAAAACAACAACAACAAAACACTGACGGAGTGTTATCAACTAAAGGTCACATTATTCCAATAGTAAGCTATGACTGGAGTAGACTACCATTATTTGATTAACATCAGCTGCTTAGAATATGTCATGAAAATCGACACAAAAAAACCCTCATATGTTAACAAGAAGTGAAGAATCAAGAAACAGAGAGAGAGAGAACGAACGAACGAACTTTATTTTCAAATGGTTAAGAATTGAGAGTGCAGGGACGTCTAACTATCTGCTAACAACCACAGAGCACAAACCAAAGTTAGCAAAATTAAAATAAACAAGCAGAAGTTTTTAAATACACTATGAGTCTGTTCACCAGGCAGAAGACAGACAAATAGACGGAACGCAGTGTTCTACAAACCAACAAAGACAAACAGACTGAACACATTGTTCCACAAACCAACAAAGACAGTAATATACTGACCTCGATTTTTAAATTAACATCATTATACTTTAGCTCCACAAGATGCATAGGCCGTCAACAATCTTAGGCCAAGTTATTCTGGCACATGACATCAGGTCAAGGTTTTCCATGTCATCCTCACAATTTTCATGTCTATCTTCAGTACTTTTCTCCCTTGTGTGTTTTGTTTGAATCTACATTGTCTACCTTGGAAATTTAATAAAATGGACTAGATGATAATGCCATCAACTGGTTTCTTCAGTGTGTGACCTATCTATCGCCAGCGTCGTCTTCTCATATCTTATTTCAATGGTTATTGTCATCAGTTTCCCATTAGTGACCTAATCATACCATTGCGGTCCTTCAAATCAGCAGTCATCTGTTTATGAAAGTCTGTAACTTCTAGGTTGTTGTTTTAGTTGTTCTCCATGTTTCAGAGCCATACAATAAGACTGACTTGACATTTGAGTTGAAGATGGCTATTTTTATACTGGACTTGGTTTCTTTTGATTTCCATATATTGCCCAAATGAAAAAAAGCCCCTCTTCCTTTCGTATTCTTATTTTGATATCCTTGTCTATCTATTCACTTTTGTCTATACTGCCATCAAGATATATGTATGAGTCTACATATTTAGGAGTGTTTCTTCAAATGCAATCTTGTCATTGATTGATGCATAAATTCTCATAATTTCCAACTTTTCAATCAGTGTAAAACATAAATGAAAACATTTTCAATTTATATTGTGAATACTTTTCAATAAGTGGAGATGTATATGTAAACAGACTCTATCTGTATTATTAACCTTTTCATTTTAATATAAAGTAACTTTGAAAGCTATTCTATTTAAATGTAAATATAGTTTTATCCCGAGGGATTAAATTTAATTCTCATCGAGGGTAAAGTCTAGGCAGGATAATTATACAGAGAATTTCAAAACCAGTAGACCACAAACTGAGGAAAGAAAAAGCAGGATTTAGAAAGAACAGAAGATGTGTAGATCATATATTTACCCTCAGTAACATTATAGAGCAGGGCTCAGAATGGCAAAGACAGCTGTGGATTAATTTCGTTGATTTTGAAAAGGCTTTTGACATAGGGTCATTTTATGTAAAATACTGAGGGCTTATGGAATTCCAAGCCGCATAGTGTCAATCATAAAAAGCCTCTATGCCAACTTTACGTGTAGCTTTGGGCAGAGCAACCTAACCTTTGAGGTGAAGACAGGAGTACGACAGGGATGCACCTTATCAACCACTCTATTTTTAACAGTCATAGACTGGGTGATGCGTCAAATAACAGAGGGCAGTCCAAGAGGAATACGATGGACTACATTTTCTACATTGGAAGATCTGGAATATGCAGATGACATTGCACTACTAGCACATTCACATCAACACATCCAGGAAGAAACGGATAGACTTAATAAGTATAGCCAGCAGGTGGGCTTGAACATCAATCTAAAGAAGTTAGAGGTCATGACGCTCAATGTGAGCAACCCTGAGCCCATATCAGTAAGGAATCAAACACTGGAACAGACAGACACCTTCACATACCTAGGATGCATAGTAACACCAGATGGCGGAGCAAGCAAAAACATCAATAACAGAATGAACAAAGCAAGAACAGCCTTTTATAGTCTAAATAACATCTGGAAGTCCTCTCAGTACAGCACAAGCACAAAATTAAGATTATATCAGAGTTGTGTGCTTTCTGTGCTTCTCTGTGGTGCTTAATGTTGGAGAGTTACAGAGAAGGAAATGTCTAAATTTTCATCTTTTCACACAACATGCCTAAGAAAAATTCTCCGAATCTTTTGGCTGAATACCATCACCAACCAATATCTGCTTACTCGGAGCAAGCAAGAGGACATGCACACCATCATAGCTGGCAGGCAGACGCTGGAGCTGGGTTGGCCATGTCCTCAAAAGAGACCCCGATGCCATCACAAGAACAGCTATGCTATGGACCCCTGAAGGAAAACGAAAGAGAGGCCGACCAAAAACAACAACTCCGCCTAGGCCTGTCCCAAGCCCGGCTGAAAAAGGAGGAGGCCGGACTACATGGAGGCCGTAAGGAGGCAGCCCCTCCACCATGCAAAGGCACAACAGGCCAATCACCTGTTTGCTATAACACCTGATTAAGCGAACTACAAGAGAGAAAACCGGACGGATTCTAAAGGCGACGAACTGGAACGGACTACGGACTACGACTTATGGAACTTGGAACACAAAAAGTATAAATGGAAAATTAGAGGAGCTGGTGGAAGAGATGAGGAAAGCAAAATTAGAAATCCTGGCTATAACGGAAACAAAGAAAAAGGGACAGGGAGTCATGGATCTCGATGGCAACACACTGCACTACAGTGTTGTACCTACATCTGAAAGAGCTAAAGGGGGCGTGGGTTGCATTGTGGCCAAAAACCAAAAAGATAGTATCAAGGGATGGAACTTTGTCTCGGAGCGTATTATGGTTGTAAAACTAAAAGAAGGAGAAACCATAGTCAACCTGGTCATAGTGTATGGGCCAAATGAAGATGAGAGAGCAGAGGTGAAGGAGGAATTCTTCGAGCTGCTTCAAAGGACAGTGGATGTCTGCCTAGATGAAATTATCATGCTCGGAGATTTCAATGCCAGAGTTGGAAATGACCATGCTAGATGGGGTGGAGTTATCGGAAGATATGGAAAAGATACTCTCAATGACAATGGAAAGCAAAACAAAATCCATGGTGATATCACGAGAAGAAAGAAGACATCAGATTAAGCTGGGAGAACAGGTCCTGGAGCAGGTAGACCACTTTAAATACCTCGGAGCTATTATTGACCGAAAGGGAGGCATCAAAGAAGAGTTGGCCACTCGAAAAGCAGCAGCTGGAAGACTTTTTCAGGCCATAAATCGAGGATTCCTCAGCAAGATAGAGATTGGTAAGAAAACGAAGATGGCTGTATACCGCTTCACCTATGTCCCAGTCTTGACATTTGGATGCGAGTCATGGGCAATGACTACAACCCACAAAAGCCAGATCCAAACCTCAGAAATGAGATATCTGAGGAAGGTGGTTGAAGTAACAAGAAGAGACATGGTACGCAACCAGACGATACGTCAAGGCCTTAAATCCCACCCCCTGCAGACCCAAGTAAAACAGTCCCAACTAAGATAATTTTGCCATGTCTGCAGAATGGGAATAGATCGGCTACCACGACAAGCTTACTTACTTACTTACTTAGTCGGTCCCCTTCTACCGTGAGGTCTAGAGGTTTGGAAGAGAGAGCGCCAGACTATCATATCGGCACCACGACAAGCATGGGAAACAACGATCCAGGGATCCAGACCCCTAGGACGACCCAGAGTCCACTGGGAAGACAACATTAGACAATCTTTGAAGGACCGAGAACTAGAATGGAATAAAGCCAGAAGGAAGACAGCCGATAGGATAGTTTGGCGCTGTCTCTTCCAAACCTCTACACCTCACGGTATAAGGGGAACGACTAAGTAAGTAAGTAAGTAAGTAAGTCGTTAAATAAAATATGTGATAACAAAAATAAAAACAATACTGATAATAATAATAATTTCGGTATTGATAATAGAAATAACTCAAAGCGACAAAAACAATTACACATTTAGTATACACAAAGATAGTAATAAAATATGTTATAATTAACAATAATTATGAAAAACTATCAACCAAGATGTCGTAGATTTTTCGATAGGAGTATCAAGACATGGGTTAGGTCCCTTCTGAATAGCTTAGAATATGTGATATACACAGTGAGAGTAGTAAAAGAAGTAGATTTCCCCAAGAGTGCAGTGGTAGCGAATCAAATAGGGCTGTCCCCTGAAAACAAGGATCTTCTCTCTCTCTCAGGCCTATCTTCTACGACAGATATATAAGAGTCAGACAGACTATTGACAACATATGTTACTATGTATGAACATACCACTCTCGTGCACACCCCTTCAAGTGACAACAGTTAGACACACAGACGTGGGAAAACTATAACAATACTTATGTAAATATTTTAGAACAAGCTGACCAACACGCTGATTAGTTCCAGAGAGATTTTATTTATCATCTATAAAATCTTCTCACAGCACCAAAACAAACAAAAATACATCAAGGAAAACATATGCACGTAGTCATACAATATCAAGAAAATGCTACAAGGGTGATAGCCCCGCTATGATCTTAACTCTAGGTTTAGCCCACAGTCCCGTTAGGATGACAGATGATGGCCCAAAGAGTTATAGATGCATGTGGTTAGGGTCTACTATTGTCCCCCTTTGAAGGTATAGACTGACTTTGACAGCAGTATCTATTCTAACGTAACACGTTACTTAAGCAGCAAATCTCGCCTAAGGGAAAAACACATATAACAAATGAGGGTATTATACAACGAACCTCCTTCCGTCACTTTCACTCGATTCTTTCATCAGGGCCCTGATATACTTACAATCGGGTTGTGGTTTCGCCGGCTGGCGCAAATGTTGGACACTCACACTTTTTATCTGTTACTGTCGTTTACTGAAACAGATCCCAGCTCTGCAGATTTGTTTGTTGGTTTCATTAAAATGGATCTGGGGAGCGTCTGCTTCAGGCGATAGTTATTTCAGACTAAAGTTAATGTCACTTGACTCCCGAGGTAAGAATTAGGCTTAAACGAGCACAAAATGTCAGAACACGAAGTTTCCCTTAATTAGGAAGATGGCCGGTATACGACCTCTCTCAAAACAGAAAATCTTGGTTCCCCCCTCACTTGTCAACAATGTCGGAAAGTTTATGTCATAGATTGTAATTATTCTCGCCGCCAGGCAGAAAATTTACGTAGAGTTTATGGAGGAAATTAAGATCTGGTTCACAGGCCCAGTATTAATCATTACAGTCTTTGAAAAACCCGTTAGTGGGATATAGTATTTCTGTCTAACTTGCACCGTCAGATCAGTGTTACTTGAGAAACCCACGTGGTTCAAAATAAGGACTGTCTATTTCTTCACAATTATGAACTCTTATTAAATGCTGGTAAAGTTCGGGTCACCCCCAGTATTTCACTGTATAAAAAGAAAAGCACATATAAATCATTTTCATATGTTGTACCCAATATAACTTACATTTAAAACAGTAAGCCTACAGCTTGACTTATATTTAAACTTCTGGTGAAATAAGTTATATAAAATCGATCATCAGGAATTAGGAATATGGTGCGTATTCCGTCACTATTCACTGATGTCGCATCTAGCATTTTATAAGTTTGATATAAAATATTCTCGACTGAGTATTAGCCGTTAAATTAAATTCCTTATAGCTACTAGTTTGTTAAGCTTAGAAATATTATTTATTCTGCTTTCCACTGTATGCGTCACTAGAAAATAATACAGACTTATAAATTATGCATTCAGTTCAAAAGAAACTAGTTAAAATGAAATGAGCGATTTAACGCTTTAAACACTTTAAACCCTACACACAATACTAGATATATAATATTAATATACCTCAAGCACAGCACTACGATGTCACAACGAAACTAAGAGATATCACTTATAAATTTAAGTGTTCTAGAACGAAGTGCCCACGTCTACTGTAAAATGTAGAATGAGTGAAGTGAGTTACAAACTCGGGCCAATATCTTAAAATTAGACTAAGGGCCCCAACTCTTTCGCCAAGCAAAATTATCTCCCCTTCTCTAACACCCTGCGTCAGCTTCCCTCATGTCGTAACAGCCATCAGTGACCGAGAGTACGAGTGAGTTGCAAATCCCAGACAGCCTGTCTCCAGTGCGGAGCGATTTTTAACACTACGCCGGGTTTTTTTAACGAAAAACCTCATGCGTTTCTGCAAACTGTAGACAGCTGTCTGTCTGCCATGCCCCGATGGAGCGAATTCTCACACCCCCCGCCCGGGGACACTGGTCAGTCAGCGCTCTGACCGGAAAAAACTGCAGACGAATGTCTGGCGAGGACCGTATATTCACAGCTATCGTTCGACCGGCAGAGCTGACATCTACGTAATCAAGTTACTCGTGCGATTCTCAGTTTTGAGAAAAGAAACAGGTACAGTTTGAGAATACAGAAGAAAATATTTTCCGCACCCGAGTGATGCGAAAAATACAGGAAAAACAAGTACGGAAAGATAATAAAACAAAAGGGTTTGGGTGAGAGAATAGGAAGAAGATGTAGGTAATTTAATGATATAAAGACCTACGTGACAGGACGTCCCCCCTTAAGATATGGAAGCACTCCATGTCTACGTTATGGAATTAAATTTCCTATAACCGTAGCTTCGGGGTGTCTGTCTTCTTCCCTCTCATCTTCCCCCTCCCTCTCTGTCCAATTCCTACTCAAGTCTACTCCCCAAAGTTTCCTTCCTCTGGAATGTCTCCCATGCGCGCTTGAAAGAGCGTCACCGCTTCTGACATTTTTGAAAGATTTCCTGTGATAGCGGTGGAATATCCCTGCCACTATCATCATCTTCGTCAGCTCTGGCGATCGTCAGGAGATGGTCGGAGGTTGGCACTGGTCTTTCCAAGTATCTCTTTAAGAGATTTAAATGGAAATCTTCTCCTTTCCTTGAATAGAGATCTGGTAGTTAGCCTTAGAAAATCTTTTTCAGGACGGTAAACGGCCCTTGCCATCCGATCTTCAGTTGGTTGTTCTCGGTAGGGAGTAACACCAAAACTTTCTCTCCTGCTTCCAGTTCTATTTCTCTTTCGCGACTTTCCTGTATCGGTTAGCGTGCTTGGTGCGTGCTCGCTTAAAGTTAGTCGTTGCTAGGTCCCACCCTAGTTTCAACCTTTCCTTTAAAACCGACACATATTTACTTGCTGAGACGACTGTCTCATCCGCCTTCTCGTCTGTCAGAGACTGAAGTAAGGCTTCAAGCGGGCCCTTAATGGGTCTGCCGAATAAGAGTGTAGCTGGCGGAAATCCTGTGGAAGTATGAGGAGATTCTCTGTAGCCAAATAATGCTGCAGGAATACAAAGCTAATAATAGTCCCTAGAAACAATAATGGGACTTAATTAGAACGGTGTCACTTAAAGGTCTCTTGTAGAGCGCTGTATCGAAGACAACATAAAAGGTATATTTTCAATAGTCTACAAATTGGGACTGACGTCTTTAGTGTTCCAAAAAATCATTTGTTAAGTTAATCCAATTACAAAAACTGGCAGTTCCATGGTCACTGCTCTTGTTTTACTTACCGGACACCGCTGACCAACATCTTCATTGTTCTTGTTTTCGTTACAGGTTTCAGATATCCCGGTCACGTGGTTTGTTTACATAAATACGGCGATGTCAGGTATATTATTTCTTTGAACCTGGCGGTCTTCTAACAATGGTCGCGTCCACTGTTGATTCAACAATCCCGGGGGTAGGAAAAATCGGTCATTTGGATTCGCGATAATTCTAACAATGATTTCTTAATTATGAGCGTGGAGCGAAGTGTATATAAGCTCAACTAAATCTGTGTCTGCCTAGTTTATTTCCAAACAGAGAAATAGTGTGTGCTCTGGATTATTGCTTATCGTTGAAGGTTCTTCTTTGCGTGATTACCATTTTGCATTTTCAAGTTTGAGAAGGTAGTTACTACTGTTAGTTTGATTTGCCTGTATCAGTCTGTGTCAGCTTTCAACATGGCCCAGTCCGTTATATGCAGTCCTAAAGTGTACATGGTAGATGGAGATTTCTTTAGCACATTCAAGCTCCAGCCAGAAAAGGTGATTGACGAGGGAGTGTGTGGAGAGATCGTATTGACCAAACCTTTGAAGGACACAGATGCCAGACGAGTAGTGAAGAAGTTCACGCTGTTGAATCAGGAGACAAAAGCCAGAAATCAGCAGGCTTTTCACGCTGAAGTGCAGTTTATGCAGTCTTTTGATCACCCATATTTGATGAAATGTCTCATCGCCGGTGAGTGTCCAGAGTACCTGGCCTTCAGTATGTACTACTATCAGAGAGGTACATTACATCAATACGTTGGTAATCTCAGCCTTCAGTTATCTGAACTCTGTGTCACTCAAGTGGCTTGTGCCCTTCGATATATGCACAAAAACCACGTAGCACATCTTGATGTCAAATTAGACAACATCTTCATAGATGCTGATTTTAACGCTATCCTTGGGGATTTCGGACTGGCGGAGGAGATGTTCCCTGACCAACAGACATTGCCCAAAAGGAAATGTGGCGGTACACCTTGTTATTTTGCTCCAGAATGGGTAGGAGCACCAGCTGACAAGGAACTGGATCCTTTCAAAGTGAGTATACGTACTTACTTAAACATTTAGTGTTATTTGTTCTCTTGTATTTTCCTAGTCTATCATTTTCTCGTAAACTGCAGACTGGCACCAACTGTTACTTCTACTGTAATTCTCTAAACACGAATGTGCTTTCTTATATTTCGAGTTCTCACACCTCATGCTGCTCTTCCTACTTGCTGCTTCATCTCCTCATCTCCTTTTTTTTTCTTGCTCCACTTCATAATTTCATTATTAGCTAATTAAACATTATTTGTTCTAATATTTTATTTAAGAGATATAATTAAAAATTAAGAATAAAGTAAAAATAATTATCCTCATTTAAGTAACAACAAGAACCAACATTTCTGGCGTTACAAATTTGCAGTATTTAATTATGTAGATGCCTAAAATGGGAGGCTGACAAGACAGCATCAATTATAGAGAAATAATGTTACTATCAGTGTCGGGACAGATAATAAAGAGTGACATTTTCACATCTCAAGCTACTCTTTATACCTGCTGCTTCATCTCCTTTTTTCTTTCTTCTTCTATTCCAGTATTTCCTCTTAGCTGCTTGAAAAAAATAATCTATTTTTAAAATTGACTTCAGTAGAAATAAATAAGTAAACATGAGGATTAATTCAATGGGACATTAACCCGACATAAATAAAATATTATTATTTATTTAATTCGAATGTTCGGTTAATATGGAACATATGTTTAAAATAGTGACCGTAACACCCCCGGAAACTAACATATTACATAGGGGGATATCCAATTTACAATTCTCTGACATTCAGTGGAACAATCCCACGATAATAAAGGGGGGATTGTGGGTATAAAAAAAAAAAATAAAATGATTCACCCCCCACCCCCCCCCCCCCCCCATTACTGTTTACTAAATAAAAAAAAATAATTAAATACCCGCCCGCCTCCCCGTTAATATGTGAGCGTCCGCAGTCGTTAGGGTAATGTTGTAAATAAAAAATACTTGTTTTAAAGAAATGATATCATGTTGAGAAGGTGTTGTTCCGAATAATGCGTAAATATCTAGTAGTCTGTGTAGGCGCGGACCCCAATGTAGAATATATTTTGTAAGATGGTAAGTGTTAATTAGTTTTTAATTTTATTAGTAAAAAATTAGGTTTTTGGTTTTAGGGGTTACGGTGGTTTAGGGTGGTTAGGTTTATTTTGTTTGTTGTTGTGCAGATGTGTTTTTTGTTGACTGGTGACATTTTTAGATTAGTGCTTTAGAAAGTTTTTGTGCGATTAGACTGGACTATCCTGACTGGGTTATGGCGGTGGTTTTGTTGGTGGTATTGTGGTATGGGTGTGTAGGTTGGGGTGAGGGGGGGGTGGGGGTGGGGTTGGGGGGGTGGGGGGGGGGGGGGGT